>CM075308.1:3834703-4144549 GCA_037672795.1 Lagerstroemia speciosa
TGCGTCTGAAGATGACAGTTTAGTCATTCATCTTCTCTTGTTTATTTATTTATTTTATTTTTAATAAAATAAAATAAATGCACGTTCTGCCGTTTCTATGTCTACATGCTCTGATAATTTTCCTGTCACATTCACCTCCTCTCCCTTCTCAGTACATTTATCCAACTTAAGCTTAGGTGGGCAGAATTTATTAAATTTCTAAATTACACTGAAAAAAGAGGCATTCCACTGAAGGGAAAAGAAGTTTTGTCTTTTGCCTTTTTGAAAATTTGAGGTGTGAAGGTGAATAATAAATTACTGAGCAAATACGGGTTGATTGGCATGACTTGATACTTCTTCCTCTTATTTATAATGATTAGCTTAAGGCTGGTGAATGGAGAAAATTCATCATCGTTAGTGAAACCAATTGGACTTGAATCTGGATTACCTCGAGCCCACCGACCTCGAGGTGCAAGTCGGAAAATTGCAATTAGATTGCAGGCTTTGAGCTGGCCCATTTAAGAAAAGAATCTTTGGGCCCAGCAACACCTTCGAGGCCCATGTTCAAGCGGAGAACAAATTGACGAAGTCGTGAAACGGGGCAGTAAAATGGAAGAGGTCTGTTTTGGAAGGGCATGATTGGAATTGGGATCTCCCCGCAGTTTTAAGTAAACCTAATAGACAAACTGATAAGCGTCTGACGCAGCGACAACATTCTCGACCTTTTGATTTCGAGTTTGGATTTTCCTCTGAAGGAAATCCACTTATTGCAAATCGAGAACAGGGCAAAAGTAACACTACAGACAGCACATCCACTGGAATTGAAACAAGAGCTAGTGATGGATAAATATTATGCAGCAGCAGCAGGCGGGGGGACCTGACATCGTGTCCTCAGTTCTTCTTGGCAATGAAGAGGCCCCACCTCTGCTCACCAGATGAACTCCTGACCAGCTTCGACTTCCACCCGCTGACAATGTCATTGTAGTCTTGCTGCAAGCATTTTTGCCGTACCGGGAAAGGACTTAGTACGACAGATGAATTGAACTAACGCAAGAAGGAAAGGTGTCTATGAAAAGGCGAGAAAGGGACACCTCGGAGAAGTCGCTGATGAATGCTTCCTTCTCCTTCTCGACGGCATCGAGTTCCCTCTGCAGGACCTTTAAGAACTGGAAGAACAAGCAGAACACAGCTGTTTCGGTTCAGGGCAGCGACGAGATTGACTACCATACTTTTAGTAATGACTAAGCTTCTTACAGACCTGATCGGTTCGATCCTCGGCAGTGACATCAGTGAAACCAGCATCCTGGAGCATCTGTGATCACAGTAATGCATGTAAGAGGTAGTAAGTATTCTGTCCAAGATTGAGAACATGATGACCATGGAATACATGGAAACGATTTGGGAAATGATCAGCATACCTGACCATACGCCTTCACATCGTGGAGATCATACCCTCTTTGCTTAATATAAGATGCAAAATCAGGTGAAGGTGTTCCGGGACTCTTGCAATAGTCACTGATAAGAACTTTGCCTCCAGGCTTTAGCCACTTGAAAAACAATCTGAACAGTGCAGGTTTGTCCTAGGAAAGAAGAGCATGGAAAGCAAACGATAATAAATTGCAGATGAAAACCCACCCACCAAGAGATCGATTGGACTTGATGGGTAAAAAGCTATTTTATTCAAATAAATAATAAAATCTATTCAATTGAGTAAGCAGATGGACATTGCATGGGGTAAGGCGAGTTACTTGTGCCACGAAGTTGAGTTTTTGTTCACATGCTCGTTCATTCATCAAAAGTTAAAACAAAGCGGGAGAGAGTCTCACTTGGATGTGTAAGATAGTGTCACGGCTGTAAATAACATCAAACGAGTTCTCTGGGTATTCCTTGGTGGTGCAGTCAGCAACTTCAAACTCCACAGAGCATTTGAGTCCAATAGCACGCTCAAGAGCGAAAGAGATCATATTCACTGAGAGATCAATGCCAAGAACCTCGACATCATACTTCTCAGCCATATAGAAGTCTCCTCCACCGATGCCGCAGCCAACATCCAAAACCTTTTGGCCGGGCTTTAGTTCCAGCTTCTCCACAAACTCTTTGGTAGTTTCTGCAAACAGAGGATCATACTTAGCTTGATCATCTAATTATCAAAATCATGGAAAACGGTTAGACACTTGTGTTATGAGAATGCTTACAAGATGAACTTCATATCTAGTAGCAAATTAAAAGTTTGCTATCTTTCTACAGATAAGATTAATTTTTGTTCAAAAACCAGCTTCATGCTATCCTCTGCATACATTTCAGAGCAGTAAATCTGGTAAAAATATGTCAGAGCAGCAAAAATGGATAAAAATTCAATGAAATGTGGCATACCAATCCCTCCAGTGCTCACGAAGCCTGGTCCGAAGACACGCTCATAACGCAGTATGCCTGTAGATTTGTACTGAACATTGTCCAAGAACCGCTGGAAACCTTTGTCCTCTTCTGACTTGATCTTTTGCCATATCCAGCAAATCTGCATCACACCAATATCTTAATCATGTTATCATCCTCAAAGATAAGAGTCACAAAGATTGAAGTGGATGAAGAGACAAAAAAATTGTTGCCTGGTTTTGATTCTTCTTGTTTCTGACATAAGCTCCAATGCATTTGCAGCTAACAAGAGAGAGCTCAAAGGAATTCCCCGAGGCATCAGTCAAATGACATTCTTTAAAAACCTGAGAGTTTGAATATGAGAAGGCAATAAAATGGGTGAGCTTAAATACATGAGAAGCAGGCTATCAACTTCGAAATAGAGATAGATGATCCTGCTACTTCTTTAAAGGGCACGACCAACAAGCTATTTCAAGGGGCAAACCTTTGTGTAGGATCTAGGTTCTCGGTAATGTGTTGGGTTATACTTCCTTTTGGAGTCTCCAGATTGATGGAAGCAGGATTCTCTGAAGAAAATATAACCACCAACCTTCAACCATTTGACCATCCTATGGGCCACATCCTCAACCTGGTATCACCGAGCAATGACGATCAACAAAAACCGAAAATAAAGAGAGAAAAAGAGCTCAAATATTACTGCATTTCTACTTGCGATTACAGAAAAAAGCCCAGCCTAATATAATCAATTCCTGGAAGGAAAGTCATTGAGTTATGAAAGCAACAATTACCTCTTTATCTGAGAGATACATGAGCAACCAGTTAGAAAATATCAAGTCAATTGATTGCTCTGTAATATTTAGCTCTGGCGAGGTCACATCAGCACATAGGAACTTCACATTTTTATGGTGCCCATTTATGGCTTCATTCTGCATGTTAATAATCATTTCCCATTAAAATCTTATGGTGGACGCTGTAACTGTATTGAATGAACTATCTTCTAGCTCTTTCCAAATGCAAATGAATAGAAGAATAGCAGAGATTCATACCTTCCTGATTACACTGTCAATAAAATCAATTGCCATGAGCTGCCCAGCTTTCTTAGCTAACTCGCCAGTAAAACGACCTATGCCTGCCCCTAGTTCTAAAACTGATTTTCCCTCATATGGTGGGAGCAGAGAAAGTACCTGCATATAAACCATTCAGCTGTATAGGTCTTTTTAACATAACCATTCAACTACATAAATAAACTGCAGGATAGCATCCTGGACAATTATTATCTCTGCTAACCTATCCACTTGTATAAGAAAAATAATAGGAATAATAGTTATATCAGACCGATCACAAGCAAGTCCACACGCAATAATGAAATGAAGAAGTGACATTCGTAGTGAACAGTACCTCGGGATGAAAAAAAGAGACTGAAAAAGCTTTTGTTGATGAAAACTTATAAAACTTTTAATCAACCAGATCTGTTTTTGAAGTTCTGGGGGTAGAACCATCTGGCTCATATATTAAAGGTGAATTTTCATAGTCAAAATTTGTTGTCGTGACAGAAAAGGTGACACCCGAAAGCAAGAATAGCTAGAGAAGCAGAGTTCCTAAACCATCAGATGTAATACTTATGAACAGATTACAGAAACTAATCACAGCAGAAAGATATGCTCAAACAACATGAAGCAACAGCTCTGTGTGACCGGTGACCAAGTAAAAAATTAGTTTGGAGAGCTAAATGAAGCCCTTTAAGAGCTACCATTTTCTCCTTTCAAGTTCAATATCTACATGCAGCACTTGAACGTAAGTGAGAACAATGGCATAGGAGCTCAACAGCAATTGTTAACAGTTGACGTGACCTGCTAAAAGATGCCACGGCGGTGAACATGGTTAAATCATTAAACATTAACAAAGCAACAGGGAACAACAAAGACATGGTAACACAGACAAGCCACATGCTATGACTACTTTGACACAGCTATAAACGTGACAGTACGTCGTAGAACAGTTCTCTACGAAAATGACAGCGGATCATATGGTTCTCTTTTTCACCAAATAGACTGTACCCCTTGAAACCTTTAGGCACAATAACTGCGTATATCAAGCTATAAGAGTACGTGTCTTTATTTCATCAAAATATTAGACTCCACCGACACAATAAAGGAGATCAGCGAACCTCGGGACGTTCCTCTTTGTCGAGATCCGCGGCCTTGGAGTCGAGCATCATGGCCTCCACAGTGAGGTCCGCAGAATGCTCGATCCAGTAGCTCTTCTGGACCTCACGTTCGTCTCCTGCAGCGAAATTGCCGACGAATCAACAACACAACAACGAAAAATAACATCAACAAGACGTGCTGGGCAGAAAAGCTAAGAGCAGAGAGCGATAGACGCGATGCTCGACCTTGAGCAGCCATTGATGAGAGAAATGAGCTGATTCGGGCGGAAGACGGAAGGTGAATCAGATGCGAGACGCACAGAGAGGAGGAGGAGGAAGGGGGAATGGAGGCAAAGGAAGGGGAGATGGGAGAGTGTTAACAGCCTTCAACGGCGAGACGAGAGCGAGAGAAGCTCCTGGATCTACGGTCGTGTGATCTTCCTCTCTGCTGCATCACCGGCCTGCCCCTCTGAAGTCTGAATGCTTCCGATTCGCGAGGGTGAAGGCTGGCTCTTGCGATTGGTAATTTATCGGGGCAAGGGATTGCATGGGGCAGGGGTGTAAGAGGGAGGAAAAAAAAGGGAACCCAAAATTAAAATAAAAAAAAAACATATATTTGCCCCGACAGCGGTTTTTCAAATTATTAAATCCAAATCATTGACCGAAAAACCTATTAAATTCAAATATTTTTATTATTAATCAAATATTACTTGAAGCTTTTGCATGTACGGGTATCTGATTTGAGTAGTATTAGATCACGAGTATACTGAGTCGCAAGAAATATATGTTATAATATAAAATTGTTATATTTAATAATTGTTTTAGATATGTGAAAAAATTTGTTAAAAATATAATATTATAATATTCGATATAACAGACAATGAATGAGATATTATAAAAATACCCTTTTTAAGGAGAAAGTCTTTAGTAGAGTGCTCATACAACATAGGCGATATTGATATGATATATCCTTTCGAATTAAAACTTGACATGTATTCAACAATTATACAATTATGATTATTAAATCATAAAAAATGAAAAAAAATCTTAAATGGTGAGCTTTAATTGAAAAAATATAGCAAAAAATTATTAAAAATTCTAATAAATGATAAATTATAATTGGACAAATATATAAATGATGAATTTTGATTACGCGTATATATCACGTTAGCATCACTTAGTATGACAATTTCATTGAAGACTAATTTCCGATGCAAAATTTCTGATTGTTGTCAATTAATAGCATTTACCTTTTAAATATGATATGACACTTTTTCGATGTATCATCGAATTATATTTACTGACTAGATTAATCGCGTCTTTTTCGTTCTCGGTTCATTTTAGAATTTCTCGTATGCTACTACACACACGTAATATATGTCACACATTTAATTCACATTTTTGCACCGATTTGAACGACAAGGATCGCGATTAACCAAAATTTAACCATGTGGAAAGTCGTGCCCAGGCTTGGACGGTGGAACATTCAATGGAACGCAATCTTTTCTAGCATTGGATGAACGTTGCTACCAACCCAATGGGTCGCTCCCACGCAGTTTAGTGAGGTTGAGATCACATGTTCAAATCTCGTTCTAAGTAATATTGTCAAAAAAGACTCTTGATCTTGTATTCTAGTAAATACCGGCTTTTTATACTATACTATACTATACTATACTAGACTTTTGGTGGTGCTATGTTGACGGGACCGGTATTAGTATTGGTTATTCAGTTAGTCTGATATGTTCGCACTTAAATACGAAAGCCCAAATATTATTTAGTAGGGGCGGCTGGTTAGCTATTATTGCTGCCATTCTTTTACTGATAAAAAAAAATGAATATTGGTAGTAATTCTAAATCTACATGTCTCCAATAGGCCAAATTCTATGAGAGAGTAAAACATGTTTGGCAATCGGATTCAATCGTTCATAATTGTGTTACCTGCGTTGTCCACGAGATCATTGATGCCCTACTCGTTTAGACGAGTAAGATTAGCCCCAAATCGATCAATAAAAAGAGAAGGACTGCAGTATTGACAATTGAATAATCTCGTTATGTAGTGTTAGAGTTTTCGTGCTCGACAACGATAATAATCCATGCGTCTACCTCCAATGACTCAACCAGCATTTTTTTTGGGTAATTGAAGCAACTATCACTGAACTAAGTAAATATACAAAAAAAAAAAAAGTATGATCAGAGTTACAACTGCGGAATCCTATATTGAAGATATCTTATAAAAAAGGCCTAACTTGGGAAACGAAGCTACTCTAAATTTCAGCATGTATGTAATTGTAGCGGAGATGTCAAGAGTAGCTTTAGGGTCTGTCTGAAAAATCCGTCGATTTCTCTCCTTCCAAACAATGTATATGTCGCAGGTGAAAGCCAATTTATAAATTATAGAGTGGTCCGATCTTCATTTTTTATATCTGACCGACAAGTCACGCTCAGAAAGCCAATCCCCAACATTCCTCGATGCATTGAAGCCCACCAAAATGGAAAACCAGATTTGCTTGGTTACTGGACAAGAGACGAATATGTGGTCTCCAGTTTCACTTTTCAATCCACAAAATTCACAAAGAAGATGAGGTCATTGCTTCTAGACAGAGATAACAGCTTTAGTTGCTAATCTGCCATAAACAGCTAACCAACAGACTCGTATCTGCATTTTCCATCTAACATTTTCTATTTTTTTTTAAAGCACGAATTTCCATTGCGTTTTCTCCATGGCATTTAGCAAAGGGACGTTTCGCGTACGCATACACAGTGTGTGTTGTGCTGGGTCGAGAACACGTGATAGGCATGACTATCTTTTTTTTCTCCCCCTTTTTAATGTTCTATAGGCATGGCAAAAAAAAAAAAAAATAGGCATGGCAAAACAAAAATAATGCAGATCAACAAAGCGAGTTGGTTGAGATAGTAAGATATCTCCTTTAAGGACGGAATTGAGTTTAAAATGGTAAAATTGAATAAAGAGTTAAAACAATGGATTTCAAGGGGATGAAATGCCATAATCTAGTAAAATTATAAATAAACTCAGTAAATTTTGTGTAGAAACTTATGAATTTTTTCGAGTTCAATGAGGTAATCGCAACCTCTTAAATCCATTACTGACCCCTTCCTCTTAAATAAAATCTCATGTTCGAATATTGTGAATAGAGAGAATTTACCATATGTGAATTTACCATATGAGAATTTTACCATTTTGTGAGCCATTCCTGCTCAAACTGAATTAGTTATAGTCCGTTCGATTTCTCGATACTAGTGATGTAAATAAAAAAAAAAGGTCGAGGAGCTTGAACAAAATATAGATAAAGGTTGAATTCACGACGAGAGTATAACATTGATCGCCCAAAAATTCTTCCTTTTTTTTTTTCGGACACCCAAAAAGGACGATTTTTTTACGATCAATTTTATAAAATTTTTTCCAATCAAGCCCTTGCACTAAAAAAATTCTCCTCAAAATCAGAGCCCAACAAGAAAAACATCGAGATACGTGAACTTGCTCATCGGACAGTGTGCAATGAAATGACTAATATGCCCCCGCATGGGCGATGCTCAGTATTTTATTTTCGACCTACGGAAGGTTATAGCGGACCTTTCGTGGTCTTCAGCAGTCCAATAACGGGATCTGATGACCTCTGATTTCCCTCATGTTTGTTTTTATCCTTTTTTACTTTCTCGAGGAATTTTAAAAAGGGGGGACGATGTCGTTTTGTCCGAAAGCGGTCCGTGATCCAATGCCTCCCACGTGGGGTTTGCTGATCCGGCTCACATTATTCAGGAGAGTGAGAGACAGAGAGAGCCCTCGCACAGCAGCTGCTGCTTTCCCGCCTTTTTATTTATTATTAAGAAAACATTTTTTTTGCAATTTTTCTATATATATTATTAATTAATAACTAAAACTCATTTAATTATGAAATTTCTCGGTTATTTTAAAGTACTGTTGAAATGCAAAAACGCAGAGTTCTCCTTAAAAAATAAGGGGAACTGTGCTACCGATAATTAGGCCCGGCCACGGTTTAGGAGCCGGGCGGTTCCGGTTCGGAACCGCCGGTTCCGGTTCCGTGGCCCCCTGGAACCGGACGGTTCCTGTTCCGAACCGCGGTTCCATCCGGTTCCGAACCGGCGGTTCGGACCCCTGCCAGCTGGGGGTAGTCCTGGCCACGGTTCCGGTTCAAAATTACGGTTCCGTCCGGTTCCAAACCTACTAGTATTAAAATTAAATAAAATTTAATTTAATAAAGAGTTCGTTATATAAATCACGATTAAATTTTGATATGTATAAAATTTTTACAACCAATAATAGTCAACTCTATAAATTTTAAGATTTAAATAACGATTTATATAACAAACTTATTTATATTTTATATCATATAATAACTATTTAGATTAGGTTAAAAAAAAAAAACAATTGGAAAGGAAAGGGGGCAGGGGCGTAGGGGGGCGGGGCAGGGGGGAGGGGGGTAGGGGAGGGGCAGGGGGGCAGGGGGCAGGTGGGCAGGTGGGCAGGGGGTAGGGTAGGGGACAGAGGGGGAATTTTTTTTTTTAAATTTTCCTAGGGTTCCGGTTTGGAACCGCCGGTTCCGGGCCGGTTCAGGTTTAGGTTCGGAACCGGCGGTTCCGGTTTCAAAGACAGGTGGAACCGGCCCTGAACCTTAGCCCTCACAGTTCGAGGACGGTTTCGGGCCGGTTCCGGTTTTGACCGGTTCCGGGCCCAAACCGGCCAGTGGCCGGGACTACCGATAATAAACAAATATAAGTAAGAGTAAAGTGGTCTTTTCACTGTCACGAAGCAGAGCACCAGGGGCATAACTCATATGTGGCAGCCGATGAGTGGTCGCCATCTGCAATTACCATCTCACTCCTCCACCCACACTGTAAATTGTTCTCTCTTTCGGATGGCCGAATCGGACTGTCACTCTATACCGGCTTCCGCTTGCTGGCTTACAAGAGATTTCAACTTTCAACCGGTACGTGAAGTTGATTCCTCCGTATGGCTAATCTGATTGCACACCAACTATAATAGATTCAGGCACGATTCCGATAAAGTTGATCTCTTAATGAATTCATTATGACATTTTTCTGTTTAAGTTTCTTACACGATGAACCGATTTCTCGCTAAAACGGTGCGTAGAAGTACATTTTCATCGCCATCTCACGAAGGTATACATCAATGAGAGGCCCATGTCCACCAGGCCTCACATATTGTACTGTTGCTAATGGGCCTCCACTGGGAATTCATTAGGGCCCATCTGACGGCCCATTACGGCTTCAGAGGCCCAATAATTTTGAGTAGCAGCTTCATGGGCTTCAAAACTAATCGGGCCCTCTATTGCAGAGCCCGTTGGAGCTGCTTCGCCAAAGCCATCTCTTGAGGCGATGCAAGGTCTCCGGCTCAAGCCTTGCGGATTGAGAAAATTCACATTGGGAGAGTTTCACTTACCACTTAATGGTCCAACTCGACTCGAACTTGATTTTGTCCGAGCTCATCCGGCTCTAAATATAGGGAAATCGTGTGGAAAGCACACGAATTTGACGGGCTACGGACGGCTGTCCGATGTTTGTTCGTTCACTAATACGTGATGTTGGGTTTGACCCGCCTAACCGGACTGGATTCTGGGGACCACGCCATTCCAAAATCCACGTAGAGGGAGACACCGAAACACGTCTAGTGACCTTATTTCAAAAGGTGGCATTATTAACCCGATTGATTTGTAAGGCATCTTAGCCGTCCAATTTGACTGTCAGGTGGGCAGCCGTCGGATCAGAAATGATTGAGAGCTCATTTCCACGATCTTCACTCCTTTGTCGTCTTGCACATCAATTGCCCATTATAAGCACGCTCTGATGAAAGGTGGAGCCCCTGAAATACAGGATACAAATAAGATAATTTAATTAAAATAAAATTAATTAAATTAAATTTATATAGTAAATCTTGAATTTTCTCGAATATAAGATATTAACTGCTCCACGCACCCTAAATCCTTTCCTGCTACTCGATAAAGGAATACGAGAATCTGAGCTAAAACCTCTTAATTTCAAGTCGAGAACATTATCACTGTATTGAGAATTCTTTAGCTGGAGAAAGTCTTGTGTTTAATGGGTATATCACGTGATAATATTGATGTAGTATCATGAGTCAATTAAATTAAGTTATTTTTAAGATTTTTTAATAAAAATAAAAAGAATAACTCTAAAAATAATTTGATTTGATAGACTCGTGATGCTTCGTAGACAGATTCAGCCATCAAATTGGTCTTCAAAATTTCAACGAACCACCAGTTTGGTCCTTAAAATCTGAAATTCAGTCAATTTAGTTCAGGCGTTATAATGCCGTTTGCAGATACTAACGTGGACGGTGACGACCACATCAGTAGCCTCCAATATAATTTTATCCATTTATTGATAGTTACTTGCAAATGTGGCAGCCACCGTCCACGTCAACATCTGTAAACAGTGTTATAATACGTAGACCAAATTGACAAACAGAAGTGAACAACGATAACCAAATTGATGGTTTTAAAACTTTAAGAACTAAATTGACAGCTCACTACAAATTTAAGGACCAATTCGATCAGCGATATACATATTTTATAAAGACTTTCTTATTGAGTTGCCGCCCTTGTAAACATAATTATAACCTATTTGTTTCGCTAGGTCAGTGGACAATTTGATCATTAATAATTGCAAATAATCCCCGGCAAGGCAATGCTACAATCAGGACATGTTCGTTAGTTATCCGTCAGATCGATCCAATCATTGGCTGTCATTACAGTAGCCCTTAACTTCAATTCTAAGCCATCAACCGATGTGAATTAATTTAACAAATTCAATATCTATTCTTCTCAAATAAAATTTTAAATTCGAAATTTATAAACAAAAAATTTATAAATTAGAGAGTTTTATTTTCTGGTGGGTCGACCTAACTCGAATATATAATACTTTTGCAAGGAGCTACAAAGTCTTAGATTCAAGGTCGCGAGCGGTCTCAGACCGTCGGAGCGTCTTTTCTGTTGACTAAATTGTGCGCTCGTCGATTTCCTTATGGACCCAGTACGATATATATGTTCAAAGATGAAAGTAAACGATGTGAGAATCCCGTCGATGAACGCGGATTGATAATCTCTTAATCTTGGATCGATCGTAAGCTGCTTGTCCTCTGTACTTACCCTTCTCTTATGCTAAAGATAATTACAAGAACTTTAATGATCTGGTCGGATGGTGACCTTAGTCTTGCTCCACCACTAAAATCGACTTTTCACGTGTGCCGATCATTAAAAAACTAAGAAAAATAAAATAATTCGAACCAATCGGGTTGCACGTTCGGTGACTCCTCTCCTTACGTAAAGTTTCGAGTTTGAATTTTATAAATGACAAAAATTCACGATTGCGGAAAATTTTACACCTTCGTAACTCGTCTCCCCTCTAAATTAAATTAGTCAAAGAAACATTGGACTTTTAAATATTACGAGATAAAAAATATTTAAAAAAATTAATAAGACTACAAAAAACTTAGCAATTATTTGAAGGCCGCATTTTTTAAATTATTTTATTTTATTATTTTTTTTTGTGTTTGTGATGAGCTGAGGATAGAATTTTTCTGATTACTAATGGAACCAAACACATCCCAACAACAACCTTTGTCTACACCATGATGTGAACGTGCGTGGAAATAGTAATCATGGGATTAGTAATCATAACCTCTAATCACACTTTAATTGGATAGCGCTCTGATTATGCCTAATTAAATGATTAATTGCAATTACGAATTACCGAAAAAATGATTAGCTGCGGACCGAACGTCGCCGTGTCGTCGAGACACAAGTAAGGAAAGAGAAGACCCGCTTCATGGTCAGTTTCTCTAGCTCGAGCATAGGAAAAAGAAAAATGTCACTTGGGATCAGTTGTCGAAGACACAGGTAAGGAGCTCGTGACTAATAAGCTTGTATGGAGGATCAAATGCGACTTTTGTGATAAGCGAGCATCCTCTTTCGAACATAAACGAAAAACGTTGGACCGACGGTCAGTGATTGTAATAAATTTTCTAGAGCACATGATAAGTGTTAAAAACAGTTACTGATTTTTTTAATCGTATATTAAAATAAAAACAACACTTAAAAATATAGAAGGATTATCTAGTACACTTAATTATTTAAAATTTTAAATTAAACATTGATAATTGATCTAATTATATGATTTTATCCAAATATTTGATATTTATTTATTTTTATTTTATTTTATTTTCTTTCCGTACGTAATACAAGTTGATGTCTAGCTTTTCTATATTTTTGTATAACTTTAGACACCAAATTCGTATGTTTTTACATTTTGTACTGGGGGTGTAAGTTAAAAATCGAATACTCGAAAAATTGAAAAAATCAACCGAACCGAAATCAAAAAACCAAATTTATAGGTCCAGCGATAAGTTTAAAATGGTTTTTAATGTGAAAAAAAACCAGACTGGAAAATTCAGGCACCGATCCGAAAAACCCGGCTAGGCCCGAAATCGAACCGAAAATTATGTGAAATACATATTATATGTAATAAAATATTTTATTATTAGATTTTGATAATACAAATAATATATTTGGTATTTTTAAAGTTGAATCTTGATTCATATTTAAGTATTTTATCTTCTTAATACATTAAAATATTTATAATTAGTGTTTCTCATTTATTATAATGAATTTTATTTCATTATTTTTATATTTAATATATTATTATAATAAAATTTAAAATTCAAAAAAATCATCTGAAAAAATTAAACCCGAAATGCGTTATTTTCATAACTCATAAATAATTCTCAGTGCAATTTTTAGCTTAAAAAAAGCGGATCAGGATCCGATTATTTTTAAAAAAATCTGCTCGGACAGTCCGTCTACACTCTCATTTTGGACAATGAAATCGACTGATGTGGAAAACGAGATGTGACAGACGCACGAGAGGCTGCCCCGACAATGGCCGACCGGACAAGAGCTAGTGGGAGACATCGACAACGGTGGCCATGGAGATTAGGAATTGAAAAAGCCTCTCTATTCTTTTTCTCTCTCTTTCTCTTTTGGCTGGGGAGGGCTATCGATAACCTGACAGCAACGACACTGAGGTGGCCTGCCTGCCTGCCTTTGCTTTTTGCAAGCCTTTAGTGAGAGCTTTGTTTGGCAAGAACGAGCATTCAGCGTATAATACACAACCTGTTTACTGTATTAATCTTCGTCAGATCTTGACATGTGTTAGATTTTGACGATTTTTGAGGATCTATTTACAGTGCGTCAAGATCTGAACATTAATTTACGTAACGAACTCGTTGTGCATCGCGCGCCGGATATTTAGCCTTGTTTGGCATGGCGTCCTCTCTGTCTTGTACTGATCTCCATCGTGCAGCACTTCCACTTTTCCACACATACGAGTGCGTGCATGGCTCCATATTATAATCCTCCACCTCCTCATCATCATCACCGCGAACATGAATATTCCTCTGTCCGAGCAAGTGTTCGTGCCCTTCGAGAAGAGGAAAAGTTTTGAGATCCGATCATTGCACCGTTAAACAGTTTAATCGGATGATAACCGGCATTCGGTACTGGTTCCATCATCGCGTGGCACCGTCAGAGATTTAGTGTAATTTAAGGTGCCGGTATCTTGATGTGCAAATGAGGCGAGCACGGAACAGACTCTAATAGATGTTTTGATGCAATTGCATAGAGGAGAAGTTTAGTCAAGTAACAACCGACACTCACCACCGACTCTATCAGCGCAGAACCATTAAAGGTCTATGGAAGAAGCAAGTATGGAACATATTCTGACAGATATTTTCACAAAAATGCATAGAAGACACTTACTTGAACAACGAACATTGTACTCTCCAGATTGCTCGGGAGTGAGTTTTGAGCTATTAGGCTGTCGCTGTTGGTGCTGGTATCATTGTCAACTATCAGGCCAAGGTCAGCCACGAAACAACACTGTGTAAAGTTAACTCTCGAAAACAGTGAAAACTTTACAGTGTCAAAATCTAAGTGAGATTTATATAACGAACTCGTTATGTATTTATTACATACTGAATATTTACTCTTGTCTTATCGTCGCTTCCATGATAATATGAGTCGGTAATTTTTGGGGTTTTTAAGATTTTTTTTTGGATAATTCATTTTAAAACATCAATAAATTACACAGACTTCTTTCTTGGAAAAAAATATTTTCGTAAAAATCAATCTAGAGTTTTTTGAGCTTAGATTGAGAATAATATTATTTTACAAAATTTTCTCGATTACACCGACGCAGGGAAAAATAATTATTAATTTCTTGATTTTTGAGATTATATTCATATTTATGCCTCGATTCTTGAAAAACATATGCGCGTGCTCCTCCTCATATTCGAAGCTTAGAATATTCGCAAGTGAAGCGAGTTTGTCAGCTCATAGACACACATATATACGTAGAGATAAATACATCGGAAGTCTTATATATTTATCGATTCTTGCGAGTGAATTCTAAATATTTTAAAGTGTTGAGTTAGGTCCTATATGTTGTCCGCGTTACAACATCGAGTCCTTCCCGTTACCTACCGTTATTTTAAGTTGACGTGGTACAAATACACATCAGGTTAAAGTAATGGCTGGTGACGGAAAGGATTTTGTGTTATAACACAGAAATATATATTACTTAATTTAATACTTTAAAATATTTAGTACTCACTTGCAAGAATTAACGAACATATAAGATTCCCGTGTCATTTTCTCCATATACGTATATATAAAAATTTTTCATACTTCTTTATTTTTCCTCGGCTTATATTTCAAGCTCGGGGGTCTCCTCGCTGAAACCGGGAATAAGAAGTCTTGTCTGTAAAATGTGTGGGAGAAGACAAATGGGGTACGGTACAGTGATATCGTCCTTTGTCTGGGACCGAGAAGTCTAATGTCCGGCTTCTTTTCGGTTAGAATTTCCTGTATTCTTTTATTGACATCTTTCTGATGTCACTTGCAATAAAAATAAAATGGAATAAGAGAATATCATGTACCAAAGGAGTCAAGGCTCCAATGATGGGGAATCTAATTATAGGGGTAGGAAAAATTTCAATTTGGAGGAACGGATCTCGGTACAGTGACACAATACAGTGTCTTTGCAACCTAGATGTTAGATGTTCGATTCTCATCGTGACAGCTGCACGACCCCTTTACTTCTCTGTCTATTTTCTCACGTACTAGACCCACAAGTCACCCTAATGAAAAAAAAAAAAAAAAGGGAAAAACCAATTTGGATGGCTGGAAGGAACGTGCATGTGTGCTCTTCTATACATCCACGCAATCTCTTGAAGAATATATAAACTATTTTTGGTTAATTTTATAGGAAAAAATGATACTAGAAGTCCTCTGTATTTATCATTTTTAGCAGGTGAGTCCTATTAGTTTAAAAATAGATAATTCAGTCATGTAAGATCAATTACGTTACACTTTCAGCCTGAATCGTCACTGTTTCATTAATGGAACTATTAACTGCGCGAAGTTCACAGCAAAACAGTTACGATTTGGACTGAAAGTGTAACAGAATTAATTTTACAGAACTGAATTGGTCATTTTCAAACTTATAGGACTCAACTGCAAAAAAAAACATAGATTTTTTTTTTTTGTAATTATCCATATTTCTATGATTAAAAGAAAATTTAAGCACAAAATCGAGGCACGGTAAACCCAATAACATGGCCAAGCGGCTCGTGCGGTCGAATACGGAAACCTAAATATTATGTAACAGAGGCTGATCGGATCGTCTCTACCACTGCTCTGCTTTTTATTGATGAAAGGAAAAGGAAAAAAAAAAAAAAAAAGGGCCAAGCGGCATAAAATCACAAGACCGACGGGATCGGCGGTGAGTCGGTGCAATCTTTATGGCAATTTCATTCAATCGTGCGATTTTCACGATCATTATGTCGGGTCAATTTCATAGAAACTTTTCATAATTTCACAAAATCACGCAAGTCAAATTTTATAATTATTAGATTGGTCTCACCAATCGACAGATCCTATGGTGACCCAAAGTTTACATCATCGGATCAGATATGTTTCTACGATAATGAACAAAATCGAGCAATCAACTGACCTGTAAGTAAGATCTCGGATTCGAATATTGCAAATGGAGAGAATTTACCTTATAAGAGTTTTATCCTACAGTAAACTCACCCGACTCGAACTAGATTAGCCAAAATCATACTAGTAGCCTCGGTAAGGAGTAAGTCTCTTCTAGCGGAGAGTGTTCATCTGTATTTCACGTGACATATCTCACGAATCAATTGATATTTAACACGATGTATGTCATGCTTAATTTATCATATATTTGTAACATCTTTTTTTTGTTAACATCAGAATTTTTCCTCCCAGTGATGAATTTTTTTTCATTTACGAAATTCAAATAATTTTTAAGAGGTTTGCATCACCCGACATTTAAAAGTCTAATAAATCATGGCTGATCTAGATTTTAACCGGTCGGTCCACCGAGCAGTAAAACTCTCGAAATCGTAAATTTTTTTTTATCTGTCAAACTCGATCTTAAGATGTCGCATTAAAAAGAGATATCGAATCGTTAAAATTAATCTGGAATGATTGAGAGAGAGTTTTCAACTAATTGAACAAGAGTTCAGATAAAAACAAGGTGTGAAAATGAAATGAGTCAAAAAACAAAAGGGAACACTGAGTGCAAAAGGGGATGAGGAAGTGAAGCTTTGGGATTTGACTGACGTCTCCCCATTATTCGAATTATGTCCATTTCAATATCAAAACCCCACGTTTTGTAGTGGAGGAGAGAGTTTCGTACACGACTGCTGAATCACGTGATAGTGCTTACGCGGTGTCATAAATTAATAAAATTTAGTTATTTATAAGATTTTTTTATTTTTATAACTTTATAAAAAATTAAAATGACTGAATCTTATTAGCTCGTGATACTAAATAAGCACTGTCATGTAATATACATGTTTCGGAGAAGATTCTTTCCCAGTGGAGGGTCCCTATATTCACTATCTGATTTCACATCATATGTAAGCATTCCTCAGAAGGACGAGTGTAAATCGATAAGAAACGAGATCTTATTATAATTTTGAATAAAGAAATTTTTTTTCATATGACTTTATTTTAAATAAATTCAAAATATTTTTCTAAAATAAAATTAGGAAATGTATAATATTTTTTTTATTACAATAGACAGGTTATAGTCTGTGTTTTATAACAAGGAGTTAATTCTTTCCGTCTCATGAGCACCCAACAAGTCCATGAATTCAAATAAGTTCATACGCAAGGTACATGTGTAGGTGGCTTCACTAAGGGCTAGTGCTCAAGGGGAATCGGACATCGGACGTCTTGGATTTTGCACGAGTCGTATTCACGTTTTATCTACTCGAACTAACTCTTGGAGGTTGAGTTTGTGACTCCTTTCCAGTATGAGGTTGCAGCAAGGGCTTATGAATGACATTGAAAATATTTGTAGTCTTTGATTTTGATCTAATATATCATTTACATTATTCACTTTACCTGTGTCGAGAGTAAAACCCCATATCGACTAGGTTGAAGAAAAAACTTGAATTCATAAGAGAACTGGGTACCATCACCTGATAGCTTAGGCATTTAAGTGAACATGAGCTCGAGACTCTCATAAGCCCAAATGAAAAATTTAATACCCTGTAAACGTTTCCCTCAAACAGAGAGTTTTTTTATATACCTTATTTTACCTCTCAGTTTTTTCAGCTAGTCTCGCGCTCAAATTCTGACATATCGATGTGAACTCGACCGCGAAAATAAACTTTCTACCTTTATTATACTCGAATAATATATCTTCCATCATTGGATCTATCCCCGGGACGAGGATCTTGCATCCACGTCCCAGTAAGAGCACCAACCGATGAGGTTAACTCCCATGATGGATCCAAAGTCCATGGTATGGAAATGCTGGGTTGTTTGCTTCAGATGCGGTCTGCATGATTTTATCCTTCAAAATGCATATCAAGAAATCGATGCGACTGAACTTTATAAAGATCTCATGGCGTTCGATTCTGGTGGATGATTTATATATACCCATTTCGCTTGATTTTATCCAAAATTTTTAATTAAATTATCACATTTTTACCTATTGGATGCATCGCATTACTGTTATATGAACTTTCGTCATCTGAACGAAATTTCTAGATCCGTCCCTGTAAAGGTATCCATGAAAGTACATGTGGTTACATACAAAGGATGAATTTAATGGGGCGTGAGGTACATTCTTTCCATAAACTCGAAAAAATCGGTAAAATTTTGAACAAATTTTACTTTTTTTTTTTTACTAAAATATACTGCTCTATCTCCCTTAATAATAGAAAGAGATGAAAGGAGAAAAAAATTAAAAATATATATAAGTTTATCGATAAAAATTAAACTCATAAATCTCGAATTTCAAATTAATCCTTTGTTGGGTGAATCATCCAACAAAGCCATGCCAAGTGGGCCTACTTGCTTGTAACTCTTTTACCTCTTCCTCCCGAATAATTTACGACCGTCGAGGTTTGGCCCCCCTTACTTTACCAAAAGGTACCCCACTTTATGAAGACAAAAGGCATCTTTTACTGAAAAAAGTAATTCGAGGTTAAAAAAAAACAAACAAAAAAATTGGTGCATTGGATACCCTTTTTTTTTTTTCTTTTCATTCTTTTATTCTTAATTTTTTTTTAATAATCAATGTGGTCTAATCAGAAATAATTTTACCACCTATTATTTTATAGGCTCGTGTTCCGTGTCCTTCAGTTCTAAGGAGATTAAGGGTCCTAGCCCGAGGAGCCCGACGACTAATATGATACGGAATATTTTATTTATGAGAATTGAATTCACGAACTCCTGATCTTATATTAAGATTCCTTTTTTTTTTATCGGCATTTTTAAAAAAAAGAGAGGAAAAGAGGGGGAAAAATGATGGAGAGGACATCATCAAACATCATTAACCTAACTTTCTTCTATTTCCCCTTTTTTTGTTCTTTTTTAGTCATGTTGGTTTAATTAGCAGAAAAGATTCTCCACTAATATCGTACATTAAAATTGGAGGGAAAAAAAAAAGAAAATTGAGCAGAAAAAAGGGAAATTAAAGAAATTAAGAAAGAAATAATTATAAATACTTCTCTAGCAAATTGACAACTACACTACACCACATGATCCATCCTACAGATTTCAAGATTCCTCCGACCCAGCTAGATTCTTTGTTCTTCAATGCTCCCTTTTTCCTACTGATGTCGTCCCTCCTGTCAGTAGATCGATGCTCGATGATCTCGGCCCCGAAACTTTTCTCGAATATTTGCCGTTCCTTCCTTCCCCTATATGCCCAGCAAGATGTAGTACACGAGCGTTATCGGGAGGGCTATCAGCATCCCGAATATGACCCTGTGAGTTCGACCGAGGGAGGCCTTCCGTCAGTTCAATTGAAAACAAGGGAGGATGCCCGGTCTGGAGCTCGGGACTGTTCGGAAGGGTCCGAGGCCGTCGACGACCCTCTTGTGAACGGTCTCGGGCTCCGGACCGGACAAATTTCCCGACAAGAGGAACGTGGGTAAATAAAGCTCACCCTGTGCTGAGGATTTCGGGGTGGACATTGTACTCCTTGGCGAAGACAAAGGGGACAATCCCCTGCGGGAGAGCTGCCTGTTGAAAGAACCAAAATGCAAAATAAATAAGTCCCTAATTAAGCTTATTCAGCCAGACCGTCGTGTGCTGATACAGTATTACAAACTAATAAAATTCCGTCTTTTTAACAGTAGTAGTGATTGCAAATGGTGTGCATATAAGAGTGCCGGGATTTTTGTCGACTCAATCGACCCGACTGTGGATCTAAAGAAGGGATCGAGAAATCGTAGTTTCAAACCTGAACAATGGCGACGTGCAAGAGGACGCCCCTGAGGCCGACGATTATGGAGGCGGCGGCCATGACGGCCGGGCCGGTGAGGAACCTCACGCCCATGGTGAAAGCCGCGACGGAGTTCCCACATGCTATAATCCTCGGTTGCAGTGCCATGAACAGTCCTGTGTTAATAACGCAGCCCATTCATAAGACAAACAGAGTACGCTGATTCGACTACAATGCAATCTTAGGGGGCATTTGTTCAACGTAAAGAGCACTTTATATCACAAATTAATTATAGGAGAGATGGAGACTTATATGTCGGTCGATTCTTGGAAGCGAGTCTTAAATGTTACAGAGCAACAAAATCGAGTCTTATATATAACCCGTGTTATGACATTGAATCATTTCCGTCACTTACCGTCATTTTAAGCTGGTACGCGTCAGAGCCATGTCGATACTACGTCAGTTTAAAATAATGATAAGTGACGGAAATGATTACATGATATATGATTTATCACTTTAAAATATCTAGATCTTACTTATAAGGATCGATAAACATCCGAGTGTCTCTCTCTCCAAATTATAGTACATGTTTCTAAAATTTACTGTAAAATATCATATTACACAGAGTTAAAACTTTACTGTGCAGTTGATAAAATCTTTATGTAGTAAACACGCGATATTCTCATGCTACGACAACTTTATAACCACTTCACTCTACTAACCAAATTTTACGAGCAACATTATATCACTGTCTCAAATCCTGTCGATTATACATAAAAATTTTACCACGATTCAAATTTCCTACTTTAACCTTTAAATTTTCTTTTATAATATACTAACACTCGAACCAAATACCCTTGAGAGAATAAAATTTGCCTTTGCCCCCATGATCAGCGCCACCGCCACCATGACAAATCACTGTGCTCTACGAAAATCTTAGATCACCTCATTTCACGACGACGTAGTGAGGAAAATCACCGATTAAATTACTCTAATTAATAATTATCATGATAATTATTGGGATGATTAACGTGATATTTATTTTGTGTGATTTAATCGGTGAACGTGAGTGAAGTAGGGCCGCGAAATAAATCAGTGGAGGACAGCATGCTCCGACACCCTTTTTCTTTTGCAGCCAGCCATGCCATGCTCAGGGAAGAATCATCACCCCTCACCCCCGCCATTAAAATTAGCTTTTTTTTTTTAAATTAAAAAAAGAAAGCAGAGAGGAACTGACCGAGGCTGAACATTGCCATGCCAAGCCCCGCATCCGACAGTATGGAGATGGACTTCTCTATTATCTTGGGCATCTGCACATTCCACCTGCAGCGAAAAATCGAACAAATCGAGATGAGACTCGGTGTAAGCTTTCAGATGGTTCAGTTGGTTCGGGACAGGTCGGGTACCTGAAACAGATGAGGGACCATGTAAGGCCGATCAAGCTCGAGTAGGTGTTCGGGTTCCGGATGAGCTTCCTCCACACCATGATGAGGATGAGCCTGGTCATCACACTTGTTGGTGGCATTGCCTTAGGCTTCCCATCAGCCCCACTCTCCACTGGCACTGCCCTCCTATTCCCAAAGCTGAAGTCATCCCTCTCCAAGTACTCCCTTTCTTGGTTGTTCTCCACTGCAATGGACAAATGAAACCAGCATGACCAACATCGAAATCAAATGACATCGAACGATCTTCCAAGTCCGTGCTTGACTGTGCGAGAAAGCTTCAGGGTTTCAATCTATTAACCGTCCGACTCTGTCCCCCTGCACCTGTCACGTGGACATTTTTCTTCCTAGCCATGAGTTTCATGCTCGAGCTTGCCAAGGCGTGAGTTAAGATGATAGCTAGCTGTAAAAGCCTAAACTTATAAATGGTGATATCTTGATTCTCCGATAATCAAGATTCAATCTATTAGTTATTCGATATGTGACCCGTTCCTAATGGAAGAAGAAGATCCAGTCCCCAACCCAGACCGGACCAGCTTTGAAAAGATTGTCGGCAGTGACTTGCTTTAGTGTCTGGACAAGACAACAGCTGTGGACAAACGATGAATTGTTTATGTTTTTGTTTATGTCACCACTGTACCAGTGCAGGATGAGTGAACTGCAGTGTAACCATGTCCAGCAATGTCGATAACCATACCCAGCAACTTGGCTGCCGGTCGGCGTACCTTTTCCGGGCGAGACGGCCAGTCTCACTTCCTTCGGGTCATTGGCGCCGCCGAGCTCATGGTTGTTCCCATTCCCGAACACGTCGGAGACCGGGGAAGCGCTCGAGCTCCAGACAAACATGTGGAGATCCCTGCCTCCTTCATCCGCCTTCTTCTGGGCCGCTCCGTTGAGCTTCTTGGCGCCGGCATTCTTCGGCGAGAACATCCCCGGGTTCGGGGCTGGGTAGTTGCCGCCGTGGAACCTCGGCTTGGCCCCGACTCCTGCGGCGGCGTCCTCCTCGTAGTTCGACGGCCTGGGGGTGGGCCCCAGGGAGGCCGAGAGCCCGTACACGTCGCCGGCGCCGAAGTTGGAGTTCCTGGGGCCGCCGCCGCCGGCGGCCATCATGGAGTAGAAGTCGGTGTGGTTGAAGCTGGAGCCCCGCGGCGTCGGGTTTCTCGACGACTGGAGGGAGTAGATCTCGGCGTTGGTGAGGTTCGACGGCCGCGGGGTGGTCGACGAGAAGCCCATGGACTTCCTCGAGAAGATGTCGGACCTCGACGCGTTCGACCGCCTCACCGTCACGTGGAGCTTCCCGTCTTCCTTGAGCTCGGCCTCCGTCTCCAATGGCTGCCTCCCGTCGAGCGACATGATGTCGGAGTCCACGTGGATGGAGACGATGGAGCCCGCGGTGTCCGGGAATTGCTCCGATATGAGCATCCTCGCTCCTCTGTACTCGAACAGGAACAGCATCAACGTATACCTGTGACAGAGTAGATGATAATCAGACAACAGTTTCGATCATCCATGGAAGAAAAACACTAGTTTGTTGCGATCGATCGGCGACGCCCGTACCAGATAATGCATTGAAGGACAACGATCTGGACCATGAGGCTGCCGGAGAACTCGCCGTACATGCCCTTGAGCAGAGGGATGCCCATGACGAGGGTGTTCGGCAGAGTGGAGACCGAGAACAGAGTAATCGTCCACTCCAAGCAGCCCCGCTTGCTGACTTTGCACCAGACGAAGAGGACGGCGAGCACGATGACCTTCTGGAGAGTGTCGGCGGCGATGAACCGCAGGTTCATCGTGTACGGGTTGTTGGTGGAGATGAAGTGGAAGGACAGCAGCGGGACGGCGAACAGGGCAACAAAGCGGTTGATCCCGGAGCACTGGTCCGGGGTGAAGATCTTCCACCACTTGACGGAGCCGTAGGCGAGGATCATGGCGACGTAGAGAGGGACCATGGCGGTCATCACGTGGTAGAAGTCCGCCGCGGTGATCATCTCTGCTTCCGAGGAAGGTTCAGGGTGCTCTGTTTTGGGGAAGGAGAAACAGGGGAGCTCTGAGCTGCGAGTAAATGGAGAAGGTGGAAGAGGAATGAGGAAGTGGGAGTGAGGGCATGTGAAGTAATATAGAGATATAGAGAGAGAGATGGAAGACAGGGAGAACCAGAGAGAGAGAGAGACAGAGACAGAGATGGCAGGAAAGGAAAGGGATGAGAGAAAGGTTGCGATTTGCTTGCAGTCCCCAAAGCAAACAGGGCAGAGGAGGAGGAGGGAAGAGGAAGAAGGTCTGCTCTGTTTTCTATGTGAACCCCTTTTATAGCTTTTCTGTTCTGTTTGCCTGCTTGCCTTTTATTTTTCGATCTAATATTTGGAAATTTAGTACATCTTGACGAATTTAGTTAAGTCAGATGAATTTATAATTCTTTTTCTCTATTTACAGGACTCGAATTCGAGAATTTACTTAAAAAAAAAGATGCACTATCATATTAACCAACCTATTTTGATCTTGCCTTTTATTTTTATGGTAAATTTGTTCAGCTGATATATGAATTAATTAAAATATGTTATATTTCTAAATACGTTTGAATATTAGTTAGCTAGATATGGACTCGTAATTCCCACGGAAAAAAAATAAAAATAAATAACAGTAAATATTGCTTGAACTCATACAATTAGAGTACTTATTCGTAACGTATTATAATTTAATTTATTCAAAATATATTTACATTAATTTATAGTAATTGACAAAACATTTTCAATTGTCATTCGGTATGTTCTGTAATTTCACAAATATTTTCGAAATATTCATTCTAAAATAATGATAAATTGTTTAACTTATAGTTCAAAGTAGATAAAATATTTTTTTATGCAGTTATGGAGTTGAAAATCTGAGCGATTAATGAAAGATTTTACTATATATATTATAGATATAGAGTGAGAGGATAATATGAAATTATTACTTTACTCTTTAATATGGAGGGATTTGTAAAACATGTAAATGTAATATGTAAATTGGGTAGAAATCAAATATGAAAATTGAAAAACAACACAAAAAAAGATAAACATTTGCATATAATAGTACAGGGACGCTTTGTTAAGCTGGAGCTGAGTTGATGAATGCATTTATTTTGTGAACCGTATTCGGAATAGAGAGGGAATGTGTATTCCCTTATGATGAACTAGATGCCAACTCGTATTACGTGCAAAAAAATCAAAATAAATGAATGTGAAATAATTTGATGAATTCATGGAATTAGATCACTCGGTTATAACTTATTACAATTTAATTAATCTAAAATTCATAAATCATAGTGTTAAGTATAATGTTCTCAGTTGTCATTATTATATTATGTCAATTTTGCGTTTTTGTTTTTACAATTTTAAACTATTCATTAAAAACGTGCCAGATTTTTGTTACTAAAATTATAGATATAGAGATAAATAGGGGAATTTGAGCAGTCAACAAAAGATTTTTGATGTTAGAGAATGACGAATGAAATCATGTGCGTGTCATAAATTTTAACATGTAAATTTGATTGATAGCAAATATGGAAAAAAAAAAAAGACAACAAACTTTCCAAACATTTGCATAAAGTAGCGTAGAAGATGGATCATGGTGGTTTTGAATCTTTCTATTATACAATGCATGTGAGATTTCCTGGCAGGGAATAGGGGTGGATTTAGGAGAAAGTTTTCAGTGGAGCGGTTATACTACGTCAGCATCAGTTATGTGGTATATCCGTCCAATAAGAATTTACTATTTATATATATTATTTCCAATTAGAATTTAACATTTATTAGATTTTTTCATACTTTTTACCATTTTATATTATTTCCAATTATGATTCACCATTTATCTAAGGTTTTTTTAAATAATTTTTAAAAAACTTTTAGGGTTTAATAATTATAATTGTATAATTATTTATGCATGTCAAGTCGCAATTGAACGGATATACCACATAAGCAATGCTGACGTGGTATGACCGTTTCACTGAAGACTTACTCTAGATTTAGAGGGGGCACCTGACTGTCGCCCTCCCTTGAATTTGACAAAATCATTAATATATTATATATATTTCACTTTTTTTTTTTGCTAAATCATTCAAGAGGTATTATATATGAATTATAAAAATACAGAGTCTGTGGATTGTGAAATAAAAAGGCCTTGTACATGAAGTGTTGCAGCATATTGCCCTATACTATGTACAACTTTGTTTTCCTGTCCGCTTACCCATTTAACATTGCATGACTCAAAAGAATCGATCATGGATACTATGTCTCGAATCAAGGGTCTAATTTCCCAAGGACAAGATTCTCCCTCTACCACGACATTAACAAGAACAAGACAATCATAGTGAACAACTAATTTTTTACAATTATTAGACTTTGCCAACATCAAGGCAAGATGTAGAGCTCGTGCTTCAGCTTGTAAAGGTGATAATGCATCAACATCCTGCACCCATATGGCTGTAGGATTCGTCTGTTCTCCTAGCATACCAGCAACATAGGACCTTCTTTCTCTACAGGCTGCATCAACATGAATCTGCATATGCCCTTCCCGAGGAAAGAGGTTACCCTCCTTTGTTTGAAGCAGAAGTTCGTCAAAATTCTGGCTGCTCAATGCCTCTACAACTGCAGCTCTACACCTTTGATGTTCTAAGAAAATTCTGTTCAATCTATCCAGAAAACCAAACAAGTTAATTTTATCATCCGAGAACTTCAATCTGTTGCGACAATCCCATAAATGATACAACAATAGACAGCCAAATAATTGAAAATCCACCAAATCAACAATATGCTTTTTGAACAGAATAGGAGGAGAGCAAAGAAATTTAACAGTATCAAAAGTGGAGGTTCCAAAGATGGTAGTATCAGTAATTTTCCATCGCGACTCCCTCCAAGCAACTCGATAAAATAAGCAGTCCCTGAAGAGATGCTTGTCATTATCGGAACTGGTCTGACAGAGTGGGCAAGGATCGCCTTCTCTCGAGAACCAGGGGAGGATCATATTCGCTAGTCTCCATATGAAGACCTTTACTCTTTCATGGATTTGAGCTTCCATAGAGATTTCCAAAAAGGAGGATCAGAAGCCAAGTTATTCAAATGAAACCTATATCTTTGATCAAATAGATAATAAGATTTAACCGAATGTTTTCCTTTCGAATCAGGAGTCCAAACATACTGGTCAGAAGCACATACTTGAGACAGATGTATATCAAGGATGCGGTTTACAGTATCTTGTGAAAATAAGTTGGAGAGCTTCTCTATGTTCCATCTCCTAGGATTATGTAGAATGAGCTCACTTACCTTGAGGTTTAGATCTAGAGGTATGTTACCTGAGGGGATTGGAAGTTTTGAGGGGAGTCCTTGGATCCAGGGGTCTGTCCACACTTTCGTGCCGCAGCCATCACCAATAAGCTTGCAAATTCCTTCCATGAGAGTGCTTCTGCAGGCCTCCAGTCCTTTCCATACACTAGAGATGGCAATAATATTTAAACTTCTTGGAGAAAGGAAATTTCCATACTTACATGTTATTGCTGAGGCAGCAAGGCCTCAATGGGCCAGTCGACTGATTTTATGTTAAATTATACTATTTCGTCCACTGTATTTGTCCTGTTACTCTTCTATGAACTTTCATCCCAGGGGACAAAGTTTCTCTGTTCGTCCCTGGTCGGGAAGAATTCCTCAATGGGCCAGTCGACTTAACTCGAGCTCGAATCGGTTTAGAGTTTATTGAGTTTAAGGTATTCGGATAAAAAAAATAATGTCTCCTACTCGACCGTCTACTTTCTATTTCCTTCTAAATTTATGTATTGTATTTGTAGCTCTAGGATTTCGTAAAATAAAAATAAAACTTTACTCACATGGAGACAGCAAGCTGAAGCTAGGAATGTTTGTGCATGTGCTTTGGACTCCTCCACTTGATCTCACCCACAGAAAAAAAAAACTATTTTTTTCTTAAATAAATAATTTATAGATTAGTAGTGTGTGTGTATATAATAATTAATATTAACAAATAAATTGCACCACTAGCAAGGTTTATTTATTTAATTTATTTATATATTCATTCAATGTACAACGAGTGCTCAAATTTCGAGGTGATAGGATTAGATTTGATGCCTTCACGTCACAGTTCTTATGCGATATCACAAATTAATATGATCAATTTATTTTTAAATTTTATAAAAAAATTATAATAATTAAATTTTATTTTACTTATAATATCATACAAATATTATCACGTTATTCAACTATAGAGGGAAGAGTCCCTCTTCCACGTGGCCCCTATGTTGTCCGATTCCGAGCCGTATCTTACTTGGGACCTATCGTTTGATTTTTTTCCTTTTATAAATTAATCATATTTAAATGAAGAAGATATTCAGGATTAATACGTGGAGTTTTGAGTTTGACCACCTGCCATTTAAAAAAATTGTAAAAAATAGCTCTCTGGAAAGTATTTTATAGAGAACCGGAAATAAACTGCATGTTGAATATGCGGTTCACTTCTTTTATTTATTTTTTTTATGTGGTGTAAAAACCGTATCCTGAAAATGCGGTTCATAAATTTATATGAAAAAGAGCCGCAGATTGAAGCAGCACTTGTTCAACATATATGCACAAGTTCCATGGGACCTTGTCCCCCTTACATTAGGAGTAAAAATTCACCCTATAATGTGTAACCGGTTCGTTATATGAATCTCTCTCACTCTTTACTCATGTAAAATTTTCACAATTTTCAAGAGTAAATTTTACAAGCGTTAACACCTGAATGATAATTTATACAATGAATTAGTTATGTATTATACACTGAACATGCACAGCTTGACATAAAAATAAATATTTATAAAATGAAATGATGAGAAAGATGAGAAAATGGAATTTTTGATTTAAAATAATATCAATGCACCGAATATCCAATATCTAAAGTATCTCATCTTATTTTGATGTAAAAAAAAAAACTTATTTTTCAATGATGATAAAATAAAAAAAATCGAAAATATTGATCTCGAGGATGAGAGTCACCGAGATCGTAAAAGGTCGGCGCCACACGAAGGGTTGTGGAAGATTAATTTAACCTAGCCCGTTGGGGGGAGGGGAGGGGGGCCTCTCCTAGTCCTAGGTAGAATTAACCGAACACAGACAGCGTGCTCTTAAAAAGGAAACAAAAAATGAAAGCAAGAAACAAAAGTTGATGTTGAATAGACAAAGCCAATCACATTACTTTGATTATTATTAATTATGATAACTGTTTAAATAAATAATATTAATTTACTTATTTATCACGTTTTAATTAATATTTCCTCATATCACGTGGTAAAGTGAGATCGGGAAAGAATTTCTCGTTGCGTCGTGTCCTGCCTTGCCTGGTCAAACGATAAAGAAGACCTCGGAGGTATCAAAGTCCCAAGCACCATGGCTTCAGTTTCAATGGCACGAGCGGAGGTGGTTTTGTGTCTCCAAGACCATTGTAAATGTTATCTCCACCTTAGATTTCATTTAATTATTCTCTTAAGCTTTTAGGTAGCTTTGTTTTGGCAGTTCATGCATATCTTTTAACAGTTTCATCTAACAGTTTACAATTAATATTTTACGAATAAAAAGGTGAATAATAGCAGTGGCAACCTTACCGCTCCTCACTACTCACTATGCAATTTTTGAACCCTTATGCTCGACTGCAAACATATCAAATGAAATGAGCAATGCAAAAACGCTGACACAATCAATATAACACTACAAAAAATCTACCATAACTCGTAGAAGCCGATACCTAGTAAGCTCGAGTTCAAAAAGTGCATTTTTAACAAATATTTTGACAGACACATGAAGTGAAATCTGAACCTGAAACCTTGAATTACCAAATCACATGTGAGCAAGCTTGGCACCACAGCAACACTAACTTTATCGGTCTAACACTCGACGACTCAAATCAAAGAAAAAATTCCAACCACCCATGGTCACTTTTCTCACCTACTTAATGTCCATCCAACGACTATACTGTAAAATTTCCCCATCTTTACAGAGAAAACTGCACTCCTCTTATTCATCTAAAAGCAAATCCAAGTGCCTCTTAGGCATCGGGCACGAATGGAGTAAGAAACCACCCTGCTATTCCATAGAGTCAAAAGGGCAGGATCATAGTACTATAGACCTATCATCTCCCTTATCATCTATTCTAATTGGCTCTTATACATTCAAATAGATAAGTGATACATACCGAAGATGATATGATCCTTTCTCAATGCAGGTAAGATAGGAGGGTAGTTCCAATTATATTCGAGGGGGCCACTGCACTTACCAGCTGCAGAATCTGGAGAGAAGCTGCGAGTGAGGTCCTAAATTTTTGTATATCAAAGCTGACAAGAATGTTATAACAAAGGTAAAGCCACATTATCTAACTGAACAAAAATGTTCGGTTTCAGAACCGATGATAAGTATGTACCAGAAAGCACAAAATTGGACCACACTTTCGGATTCTCTAGAAAAGACCGACGCTTCTGAAGAACCTGCACTGTCCCTTTGTTCCCTTGTTTGCTGACCCATCAGCTAATGCTGAAGTAGAGGAGACTCAAGATTTTTTTGTTCCGATGGCTCTTTCCTCGAGGCTGATAAATAAACAAGGGATCGGAAGCTGGGAGCTAACCAGATATAGAAGCCACGATGCTATAGGAACAGCTTCCTCAACCTATCGGCGGATTGGGATGCTCTCTTGTTGTTTGGCTCGAGAACAAGTGCATAATTGAAGTCTGCAGGTGAGGAAAAGAAGGCACGGGTAAGAAAAGCAGAGCTCCTCCCTTTATGTCCAATTTAACTTTGAAAACTGGAACGTGAGCAACTCAGCAAGTTTTTGCAAAATGATAAAATTCCGACATCGGCAACAAAATGAAACAAGACCCAACTTCTCAGATTTCCAGAAGGCATTTTAGTCAATAAAATTTAACTAGATGAATATATGATGCGGGAACTTACCGTCAATAGCATCCTTGTAATACCCCAGCATCTCTCTAGCAGTTCCTCTTCGTAAGTAGGCCTTCACATTCTGTGACGTATTTCAGACCAGAAAATTTAAATGGATATACACTTTAAGATAGTACTTAAGGCAGAATAAAATCTAATTCAAACATCCAACGTGAGAGCATCCACAGCATAATGAAAATCTATATGAACATCTAGTATGGGAGAGCATCCATAGCACATGATGTGAAATTTGCCCCCCTCTAGTCAATGTTTTAGCATAGAACCAGACAAGATGCAAAATGCTGCTAGTGAGAGAGATGTTACCTTTTTATCGAGATTGATGGCCTTGGTACAATCTGCCTCAGCTTGGAGAAAACTATTTGAAAAAAAAAAGGACAAGTCCGAAGGTTAGCAATATGATAACAATATGGTATTCATATTTGGGATCGGCAAACAATATGTAAACGATCAGTATCCTGAGTACTCCCTGCATGCAACACCTAAGAAGCATTCTTAATTTACCTGCCCAACTCGAGATAAGCTGCCGCCCTATTGTTGTAATAGGTTGCATTATTGCTGCTCAATTTGATTGCCTCTGTATAGAAGCTAATAGCCTTCTGCCACTGTTTATCTTTAAAAGCTTGATTGCCCTGAGGTAAAATGCAACAACTTATATATACTGGGGACAAAATGACGACTCAAGACTGTAAGAGAGCCAGGAAGGCAGCAGTTGCAGCACCATGTAATAACTTATGAGCTCTATCCTTAGGTTAAGCAGGTGACATGTTATCCAATCTCACACAAGCATAGTTTACTAGCAGATACCACCAGCCAGTTGGACCAATCCAACCAAGGATTGAACCCCAGACATTATGGTTCCACAGAAAGATATAACTTGCAAGTAAACCTATTGAAACTTGTTGCATGCCAGTAAATCCATGAATACTTGCTAAGAATGTGCTCTTCTGTTTTTTTCCATGAAATTACCAAATTCATATTCCGCTATGTCTTGTGGGGTCGTGATATCTTGATAGATGTTTTTAAACTTACGATAAAAAACCAAGTTGAACCCGCGCGTAACAGCCAATTGAATCTGAGAAACTTTGTTTATTGTACATTCTAGTTCTGAACCACAAAGTTATTATCACTATCAACTACTTATCTTAGCTTGACATGCAAGAAGCACAGATCATCAACCTTGTCGAATTCCAACTATTGGTTTCTAACTTTATATTAGATATATAAAGGAAGAGCAACTCAGAATACAGAGAGAAAACCTTTTCTTTAGCAGTTTCAGCGGACTTCTCTCGGGTAACAGCATTTTTTATGAACTTCTTTTTGCTAGCAAGATCAGCCTCTTCCTGTAAAGTACTGTACATAGTATGAACTGTGTCGAGCAAAAAGCGATCGCCTCCACCTCTTGCTAGGAACGATACTGAGATAGGACACTTGTTGTGAGTACCTAAGGGCACAGACATCTGAAGGGAAGCAAATAGAGATGAGAACAAAATCAAATATTAGAAAGAGTATGTTAACAGACTCGTGTAATTTCTCAGTGTGAACGCTCCGAATGATTTGAGAAGGAGAGAGACTCCACCTGACAGCAGCCTGATATGCTAGCAATACTCAACAAACAGGAAGCACGGATTTGGTATTCCTCGGACTGGAGCTCCTTCCCACCAAGTTTTGGAGGAGGATCAGCAATAGTAGGAATAACCAAAATTCCATCGTCCTGGACGGAAGAAAAAGATAACTTGATAAAGTAATACAAAAGCTTAGATTATCAGGTTGGGATCAGAATTCAGAGTTCCAATCCAAAGCAAGTTCATTCAGAAAGATACTTACAATTTGGAGGGACAAATTGCTCTGAATGGGAAATCTAGAGAAACTACTGTTTAGTTGCCTCAAATAAATAACGAAACTTACCTTCAGGAGAGAGTTGAGAGCAGATCGCATTTCATCCCTGATCAATTTGCAGTTTTCCACATCAGTATCCATTTTCTCTTGTATATCATGGAACTGCATTGGGATAACAGGATCAAGAGCAGGTTTTTCCGTGTCAATCCACGCCTCATGGTTACGTCTAAATTCATACCTAGGACATGCAATAAAGTAAGTTCAGCTGCTGTTAAAAAGATTGAGATATATATCCAGGTTTTCATTGCATCACACAATCAGGTAAAATTACTGGAAGAAATACAGAAAAATCAGATTGGCAGCATTCTAACATTCATTCATCATCAATATCCTTAATAATACAAACCTTTGAAGGAACAGAGTAACCTCTGCAAGCTTTCTCATGGGTGAATATTTTGATCCACCATTGCTTTTCCAGCCATTGAATGTTTTCAAGCTTGGAACTTTAGAATTGAAATAGTCCTCAAGAATTTCATGTTTCAAAATTTGCCCTGGAGAAAGAAATTTATATTTCATGGGAAAAATAAAAAAATGGTGATAAACAGAGATTTAAACCAAGTTTTCTCGAGAAAAACTTACTCCCGTAAAGCTTCTCTGTTGCCTTTATTACAACTTGAGAAACCCTATCGATAGGAATCTTTAGAAGTTGAAACCAATCATCAGCTAGTATCATCTGCCTAGGTGCACGTTGAACTGCAAATGGAACTTGCAATAATACATGGCCGACTCGGCGCAAAATATCAGGATCTTTAGCAAACCATCCTGCAAGGGAGGTTTCAGTCATGCGATAAGGTGTTAGAATCCACCAAAAGCAATATCAGCAACAACTAGATAGCAGCAGTTATCAAGCAGTCTCTTGGCTGCCCAATGAGCAATGAGGATACCTAGATGGAAAATGAACAAGCAGAAGTATATTACAGAACAAAAGAACATATTTAATAAGGTTTCTGCACCGTTTGCTGTTTGATCATCTAGGGTACACGATATCAATAATCAAATTGTCTACAAGTATTGTTTCAAGATAGCCCTACTTTCCCAACACAGAAAAGAGAAACATGAAAATAGGAAATGCTATTGCAGTTGTATTTTAAAAAGGTGTTGGATTTCTAACAACACTAAAACATTTCAATTCTTCAACAGATTGCAGACCAGCTTACCTCAACACAAGGACCATATATACGTTAAAAGGTCACATAAATAATGTGAATAAATCAACATAATCTAGCAAGGGAAACAGCTAGCACAATCAGTATAACACCGTGCAATAAAATACAATAATGTAAAAGGTACAGCGTCACTTATTCCAAATCCTTCATTTTACTTGTAGTTCGGTCAACAAGCTACTGTTTTGCATCTCCTGTTCAAAGTTCTAAACGTCCAATTTAGGGGATTTATCAGGCACCATAGAGAAAAGCAAAGCATGTCTAAGCACATATTGAGCTGAAAAAACAGATTAAGCACAAAGCCCATATATTCATATGCATATATTCTCCTCTGTCTATCAGATTCTGCACTAAGAATGAGACTGTTGGCAACTGGCAACAATGTTTTCTCCTTTCTCAGATCCAATATATGTTTAACTTAAATATGCATACATACCAACAGTGTCCAGACTCGTGGAGACAGGTATAAGCCCTGCATTGGTAACTGATCCGTACGAGGATCGAAAACCCAAAATACCACAGAAGGCAGAAGGCACTCTTATGCCACCAACAGTATCAATACCTGCAAGATACTTGAGTAATGTGAATTTCTGAGCATACTTCATCCTGCATTCCTCTTTTATTTTTATGAAAAGAATATGGAATCTAAAAGGGAAACAGCAACATTCAATAAAAAGAGTTCCATCTCTAATACTTCTTCCGACTGATGGGAAAGTTATATTTGTGTACCTAGGTTACTGTCACACTTAACAAAATCTGTTTTAGTTATCTTATTTATTCCCTCCTCTTTTTTAGTTCCTTTGGCCCAAAAAAGCAACTAATAAAATAGACTTCAACGTGTAAAAGATCCAGTTGAGATTTAAAAAAACTCATAAGTGCTCACCTAATGAAAAGTCGGCTAGACCAGCAGCTACTGCTACGGCAGCTCCACTAGAGGATCCACCTGGTACACAAGTAGGACTGGCAGGGTTTGTGGGTGTTCCATAATGCTTATTTTCTCCATTGATGCTGGAAAGTTAACCAAAATTATAGCCAACAACAAATTCAGAAAAAGGAAAATCAAATTCGTGGACCAAAGAAACTGATGGGAATCATGAATAATGCTATCTTGGTCATTTTTTATGACTGTGAAGTATGCTCAAATGAAAATTAGACCAATGAAATTATACAGTAAACCAAAAGAAATCACAACTTCGAGAAAATGCAGGACTAACCTATAGGCCATCTCATCCACAACAGTTTTCCCCACGCAAGTGGCACCACCTTCAACAAGGGCTGCAACAACAGGCGAAGTTCGAGATGCTGCTTCATGTGTCCTTGCCCAGTCAGCATGGCCAAAACCCGTCACATATCCTTCAATATCAAATCTGCAGCACATACAGAAAGCGATATCCTATAGTTAATCAAAATTCTGGGGGAAAAAAAAAGGAAAAGTTTTAAAGAAGCAAGAACATAAACAACTGGAGAGGAAACATGTCCCTTTCCAGTATAAATCCTATCGGACGATACAATCATAGGCCTCCTGATTGAGAATTCATTAACTAATCAAAAAGCAATTATTCATCTGAAGAAATTTTGTCACTAGCAATAAACCTTAATTGAAAAGCCAAGATCACGAAAGCAAAATTATTGAGGTCGAGTGGGAAGAAGGTCACTTAGCTGCAGCTGATGCAGCTGTGGCGAAAAATGTGAAGCAAAACATTTGTTCTCATGGGAAGTCATTTCACATCTAAAACGTAAAGATGAATCGTATAAGAGTAAACTCAGGACAATCGGGACTAGAGAAGCGAAGTTACACGTCGGAGACAGCAAAGTTAAGGCCGGTGAGAGGATGGGGAGCTTTAGGGGGAGGGGGCTGGGGAGGAGGAAGAAGCTGAAGCCTCTGCACAAAGGCGCCGAAGTCTTCCCTGATGGCCTTCTTCAGCTTCCTCGTCATCAGCAGAATCCCGGCGATGCCTAATCCCAGCAGCACCCATAGGTTAGCCGAAGGAGAAGCCATTTATGAGTGTGCCAAGAAGGAACTGCGAGCTCTCGAGGGGAGGGGCGGCGGCTGCGTCGGGAACGGCAGAGAGGAGCAGCTCCGAAGCCGAAGAAGAAGAAGAAGAAGAAGCTGCTGCAAGCAATCTCGGCGTGGAAGCTGAGTACGAGATAACGAAGTCCCATTAGGTGCACGGCATTCTCGGTTATTTGCACCTTTGCCCCCCAACTTTTTACATATTGACAATTGATCCCTGAAGTTCTGCCTTTTTGGATGTAAACCGTCAATTTCTTGATCATGATGTTGTATAGATGCGGTTCATTTATTATAGTATCCACAGCTCTTAAACCTGGACCTTAGAGCTACATTTGAACCGGTATTGGTACTAATTGTTCAATTCATCTAATATTTTTACGATCGAATACAATATCCCAAACTTTTAACCAATAAAAAAATTAGAGAATTCATTCTACCGAAAATAAAAAAAAAAACTGAGAGGTTTCGAATAGTGAATCTAAAAGAATCACACATGAATGAGAGAAGGATCAAATCATGAAACTTACATATGATTCCCTTTTATTCATCTGTATTACTCAAAATCTATGGAAGATAAGATATGCACATGCGTGAAGATCCTCACTGATAAATGGCATCGGAGACTTGGTGAGAGGGAAAGAATAGTCAGCAAGAGGCAGAAACCTCTATGAGGTGAAGCACCCGAAAGCAGTATTGCAAACTCACTGTTCACTAGTAAATATACCGCAAGTACAGAACCAGAAAAACCCGGGTTCAAGAATTGGATGTGATCTTCGCTATCTAGGCCTTTATCCTCGAGGAGTCTCCGACAACACTCTCCATTCTCGAGTACCATTCACCAATAGGAGTGTGCTCCACCATGTCTCTTCCCGACCTTAAGTACCGGATCGGCCTTAGAACACCGAAGACTGCAAGATCCGCCAAATTGGGCTCAGAGCCTCCTGAAGAAAGAACAAAAATCAATTAATCTAAAAGGAAGAAGAAATTGTAGAATGCTACCAGGATTGGGGTGGAATCCACAAATTAGTTTCTGCAGTAGTTCAAAACAGAGTTCGGTAGGAGAAAAGGCAGGGATGGAGGGAGAGAAGCAGGAGTTGGTGAAAGCACATCAATCCATAGATGGAAATCTATGTAATGAATTGATTGGTTCAGTTAATTTGTGCTCAAAGCCACAAATTTCACTTGAGAATGCTCGTCACTTCCTCTTGAACACTCCATAATTTCTCTTCGTAACATAATTTAGGCCATATTATGGTAAAACACCACCAAAGTAATGAAAGATAACTACATTAGACAGTTCAGAAGAGTATACCCAAGAATTCTCGGCCACCCAAAGCATTGACCCAAGTCTCTGCAGCATCATATAAGGCTTGACGCTCATCTGCAATATCATATTTCTTCTTCAGCTTCTTGGATATGAAATACATGGCTGCAGCTCCAGCATATTTTGCAGTAATTTTTTCAGTGAAGCTGAAATTGCCTGCAGTGAGAGGAAAATGGGTGGATCAGAGATCTAATGTGAAGCCAACTTTCATATCATGTAACTGAAGAACCTTTAATGGATTATGAAGAAAACCTCTCAGATAAGCTTTTTTTTTTTTAATTTGAAAACCTATCAGATAAACTAATGGTTGTTGCCGGACGTCTCACAAAAATGAGCTTGTTAAAATGAAGAAATTGAGTTTAAAATGATATTGCTCAAAGGTTTACCGTTGCTGGTTATGTAATTGAAGGCTTCAAGAGCCTCAGAAGTATTCCGATATATATTTGGCGACAAAAGATGCACCAAGTGATTATCGACCCACCTGCACATCAGGAGTTAGCAAACAAGAAGAGTTAATAGATGAAATCCCATAAAATATTGCATACTTTAACCAAAGAAATCATGTAAAAAAAACATGGTAACAAATGTCGCATAAACAGAATCCAAAAAGGCTTTTAATCGGGGGAAGAGAGGACTTAATGGAAGCTTATCTGGGCGCAACAAGATTTCCAGGATTTCAATAATAAATGTTAGATCATGAAAGCACACCCAACAATACCCCTGTACTAGGTGTTCAAAAAGGAGCAGCTGCATTCTCATTGCTGCTCCCAGTTAACTAAATACTGTAGGCTCACAACAAGTTTGGCTCAATCACAAAATCCTAAAAGCCTGAATATAAGAAGCTACCTGCAGTAGTTTGTTTATATCAGTTTCAGGGAACTTTTTGTGCCCTCAATTAATGGTATGAGCTAGGTAGAATCACAATCAACAAAACACAAGATCGTCATATTAGAGACAAATTACCTGCGCCACTTCTTCTCTTCGTCATCCTCCAAGTCCAAAGAGGCCCATTCCCTTTGAAGAACCTTTTCAGCCATCTTATCAATAATATCTGCAGACAGGCCAAATTTTTATGCTGAGCCATGTGGAAGAGGACAACAGGAAAGGAAAAGACAAAGAATTTATCAATAGGATGGAGCGGGAAACGATAATCATTAAGAGAAGTTTTCTTTTTTCAGCCAAATATTTGGAGAACAGGTTGATGGTATACTCATAGAAGAACAGGAGGAGAACCTGACGAGTCCACTAGCTGCTCCCCGTCCACCATCAATATAGGCACCTTCTTATAGTGGGACCATTTGATCTCTTTCTTACTTATTGGGTTCACCTCCACAACTTTGTATGGAATATCATAGTAATCCAAGAATGCTGAGATTCAGATAAACAAATCACACAATCACTTCTCAGGACGTATGGCAATTGCACGAGAAGTCATTTTCCACAAGAACGGCCATCAAAATGCTACAGGTGATGGGACTCCAACAAAGACCAGATCACAGAAATGCAGCTTCTTCTTTAAACTGAATGAAGAACAGTATAATGCAGACAAGAAACAGCAGGTGACTTGCTGAGTTTTGGACCCACAAAGAAGCTTTCAAAGCTAATGAGGAATCAGGATAGGCATCATCATCACAACAAATCTTCCGAACCGATATTGACGAGTCAAGCCGAAAGAATTAGATCAAAAGAGAGAACAGGAATTCAGACCTTTAACTTTGTTGCAGAAAGGGCAGGCCTCATACTGGTAGAGAATAACGTCCTTCGGTACCACCTCAGGCGGCAGAGGCGCCTTAGCATAGACCTCCTGGGAGACAAGGGTGGCTGCGGCAGTGGCAGCACAGACAGCTCCCACGAGGCCGAAAGCCGAAGCTCGGGATGAACTACCGCGGAGCGGGTCGAAGAGCGAGGCGAACCAGCGCCGGGAATCATACTGACCGCCGGCGCCGCTGCTGCTACCGTAGAGTGCGACCTGGAGGAGGCGGCGGTGGACGGTGCTTGCGGAGACACCGGAGGAGGAGGCGAGAGACCGGGAGAGAAGTGCGGAGGCGAGGGTCGGGGACCTTCTCATGGCGGGGACGGGTGGTCGGCGGGCTGACACGGATCTCGACTCACAGTGGGGCGCGGAGGAACGGAGAAGCTCCGGAGAACATAGAAGAGGGTTTTAGAAAAACAGGGACGAATGGGCCGACGTGGAAATGGTCTTGACCAATTATTTAATAAAATTATTATCATTGTTAATTTTGATTAATTAATAATTTTTTATTATTTCAACGCTCTTAACCTTTTTCCCATCCCAATGTGTTTAATTTTTTAAAGGAATAATTATGGCAGATACTATTTTTTACAGTTGAGTCCTACAAATTTACGAATATTTAATCCAGTCTTACAATATCAATTCTATTACACTTCCAATTCGAATTGTCACTATTTTATTGACACAAGTTTTATGCCGTTAATAGAATCTTTAACGGAACAGTGAGGATTTAATTTTGAACTGAAAGTGTAATAAAACTAACTGAATTAATTAAATATACAAAATTCTCTGTATTATTTTTTCAATCTTTTTAACTTATATTTTTTTTTTTTGGTTTCCCACCCGGTGTCCGGTACCCGAAGGCTGGCCGACTAATCCGGATTCGGGGTACTGTCGGGCGGTTTCCCGGGGACCCCTCCCAAGAAGGTCTGCTGCGTTCACAGGGGCTCGAACCCGGCACCTCTGCTTAAACGATACAAGCCCCTTCCACTTGCGCCAACCTTCGTTGGTTTTTAACTTATATTTTAGTTCGTTCATGCATGTATTAATACAGAGATAATGTAAATTTTGATTAAATAAAAAGCCAAAAAAAAAAGGGAAATTCCTAAGAAAAAGGAATAAAATGTAAAAAAAGGGAGGAAAAATCGAAGACCGTTAAACCCTATCTTTCGAAGAGATAAACCTCGTCCATATTCTTCTCTCCGTCTCGCTCTCCGTCGGCGTCATCTCCTCCGCCCGCCGCCCGCTGAAATCCATCCTCCTCATCCTCTACACCTTCCTGTTCAATGGCAGCGAATTGAACCATAACTGGAAGATGTCGGCTTCAAAGCTCATCCTCTCTGGAACCGGTCTCCTGCGCGTCCACAGAGCCCTCGCTCCTGCCCCGCCGGTTCTCCTCGCAAAGCCCTCCCCTCCTCTATCCATCCGGTTTCGCCGGCTCTGCTCGTCCGTAGCCGTCGATGCTACAGCGTTAGATAGCTGTGAACCGTCAGGGCAGACGCCTCCTGTCCTCCACCCGTGGCCAGAATGGGTGACCTTCGTGGATCGCCTGAAGACCCAAGGTTACCTCATCGAGTCCCCTGTAGAGGAGGATCAGGCGGATGGAGCCGGTCACCTGATCTACAGGGAGATGAATCTGTTGAAGGACCCGTGCCTTAGCTTTGCTCGTGACCGCTATGATCTTATCAAGTAATGAGCTCACTCGACGGTGGTACTATCATCATTTTAGCTAGCCCCAACTGGATAAGCTGATTGTCTCATAGGTAATGGATCGTTTGTTCTCTCTGCAGATCATTGTCCTCTGAAGACATTCAGGCAGTTGTAGAGGTGGGATGCCCTAATATCTTACGCAAAGTTGTTAACTCGGCGAAGAGGCTGCGAGCCCACCTGCAACTTGATGAAGGAGATGTATGTTGCTTGTTTTCTTGAAAATTTTTCATATTTCAATACAAGTGTTAAAATTCAGTTCCGAATGGCATTATTAGATATATGCAGGAAATGGCATTTGTGTAGAGCTAGAAAACATCAGTTTCTTGCAAATAATATGTCTCATTTCAATGAAAAGTGGCTCATGGCAAAGGTATATGTTGTTTAAATATGATGAGTTTGTCGGTTGGCCTGAACTGTTATTTTCCCTGATAAATCTGATGGGAATTCGCCAAGATGATATCAATGGATTCTATTTTACTTTTTCGTTGAAGAGTAATCAATTTTGTCTGTAAATTCAGGTTTGTGGTTCTTGCAACCTGCGGAGTTCTTGTGACAGAGCTTATGTGGTACCACAGGACTCTGAGCCTCCTCGTACAGTGGATGTGATGCGGTTATTAATGTTCTATGCTATGGATCCACTGGCGATTTCAGGTGGCCAGAAGCCCCCTGGTAGAGAGTTGGCTGAAGTGTGTGCGAGGAAATTGCTTTCTAAGATGGTAGAACTGAGTGAGAATACCCCTAGTCCCGCACCTCTAAGACAAACTGCAAAAGCTCCCTCACAAGAGAAAAAAGCTGTGAAAAATTTGGATGATAATAAGTCTTCTGATGCTAACATGAAGATAGGTGATTGGATGTGTCCCAAGTAAGTACATTGCGAAGATACTTGTTTATCATTTTATTGAATGACGTGCTGCTATAAAGTCTCCTATTTGTTGTCTTCTTATTCTTTAAGTACCAGATTGGTTTCCAGCAAACTTCTTTAATTCACATTGACACTGGTGTTGGTTTGTTTTGGAATCAAATTATGCTTGCACTTGAGAGTATAGCCTCTACATTGATTTAGGTCATTAGAACTAGTGGAACATGGAATGTGCTCAGAACTGATCTATTATGTGCGCAAATAATGGCTCAGTACTGATCTATTTAAATAAGCAGGATACGTATAAATGAATCAAGTGGCTGCATGCCCTACAAGGAGTGCAACAATTCTCTTTTCCTACTTAGTATCGATCCTTCCTCCACTAATGTTTATTATGTTGTTGTACTGCTCAGTATCCGAAATTCTGATAACACCAACTAATTTAAGTTTGAACTTTATAGGGGTAAAGCTCTCGCAATTGTTGATTATCTTCAATCGTAAAACTGAAATATGAGATTTTCCTATGGGGAAAAGATGGTGAACTATCCGATCCAACCCACATTGGTTGCTCTTTGATTTATTAAAGGGTGTCATCTGTTCTCCATGAGTGTTATGAAATGGTATTCTCCAAATGTTACAGCTGCAACTTTCATAACTTCAAGCGAAATAGTCGGTGCCTGAAATGTACAAGACTTCGACCTGAAAATGTTGATAGTGAATTGAAGGAAGGAGATTGGATCTGCTCCAAGTAAGTTGAGCAATCTTATCCATGCACCTTCTCTTTTCTGATTTTGGGTAGAAAATTTGTGCTTCTTTGTTCATAAGTTCTCGGTGGTTTGCTGCTCTCAGGTGGGAAAAGACAGCCTACACTTTAATCAGTGCATGATAACTATGAGAATGTTGCATGTTTAAATTCCTCTTGATTGAACTTTTTATTTTCCATGAGATATATATCAGAGAATAATTAAATTTATGTACTTTGCATTATCTTGCAGGTGCAACTTCATAAATTTTGCCAGAAACAGGAGGTGTCTCGAGTGCAGTGCAGATGGCCCGGTTAGGCCTGGGGATAACGTTGAAATGAAGAAGGGAGATTGGAATTGCCCAGAGTGAGTTGTATTTGGACATATTATCTTTCAGTTTGCCATGAGGCAGTAGGGACATAGAATCCTTTATCTATTATTATTACTCTCTCTTTACCTCCAGTTTCTAAAGAAATACTGTTTTTGCGAGTTACATGGGATATTTTTCACGAGAAACAAGATTCAAGATGGATCTTGTGTTCTTTGCTTTAATTCAAATTTCGAAATGCTCAAGTTCTAGCTTCAATTGGCAGCTGTAACTTCATGAACTTTGCAAGCAACAAGCAATGCAAGTGCTGTAGGAGACCCCCTCCGCCGAGAGCCGGGGTGTGGGAATGCCCCTCGTGAGTTCTCGTCTCCCTACACTTCTCTCTTTCCCTCCAATCTAGTTTCGATGACCTGCTCAGTGATCATCTTACTGCTCTGCAGGTGTGACTTCATGAACTTCAGCCGGAACGAGGTATGCAAGAAATGCAAGTCCGAGCGCCCCAGATGAGAACAAACAGAGTATGAAGAGCAGCAATGGAGGAGCTTCACCGGCGAAGATTCCACAGAAAAGCTGAAAGTTTGATAATACTGTGAAGACCCCGACAGTTAATGGTGCTCTCCCATGTACAATCAATGCCTTGGATCGAAGATGAATCCAGAATCACCTGCCCTTGGTCTCTCCTCTCATATCTCTTATGCGATAAGTGGCATTCTTCATATTGCTCTGTACTAGGTAATGAATGGTAAAGACTCTGCTGCATACTGATTTCTAAAAGATTTTGCTCGAGAGAAATGGATAAGAATTTCATAGCAGATCTCAGGAGATGGTTCAACTTGTAGGACAACCTCAGCCTCTGTTCTGTTTCAGTAGTTATACTTGTTTTATTTTTCCTGTGCGCTCTGTCACTCTTCTTAGATATCTTATAGTACAGGTGTGGCAGACACATTCTATTCACTCCCCAAGGACGGCAATTAAGAATTCTGTATGCTGTGTGTCGGTTCCTCTTACGTAAGTGAGCTAATGTAGGCTTACGATCTACACAGTCTCCAAGTATTGTCCCTGAACCTCCTTGATTATGCCTGCTTAGCTTGCTAGCCTTGTGAGCCTTGGTGTTCGACTTCCCAGTTGCCCGCACGAGTCTTCAAACCTGAGCCTGTGACACAGGTCTGTCAGTTTTTTCTTTTGACATGGCTGGGGTTACTGCTGTGGACAAGAAACCGTTCTTTTAAAAAATGGGAGAAACTCCCTCACTCACTGCAGGACAAATCTTTCGCGCTCCATCCATTTACAGTTCAGTTCCCTTATTAATAATACTATGGGAACTAAATCGAAAAAAGCGGGAAGAGGAGAAACAATCATACACCTCTACACAAACTTTTTGATCATGCTTTCCCAGCTGAACCGAAGAGCTTCATCTTCTTGGCGGCAACGGCCTTCATCTTCTCCTTAGCAGAAGCCATCAGTTGGACGAGGTCCTTCTTCGGCTCGCTCAGACAGTCCATGTACGCCTTGCGGAGTTCGGTGTTCACGTTGAACTTCCTCACACCCCTCTCTATACAACCCTGTCAGCAGAAGCCGAGGCATTCCCGGTTTCAGTTCTCGAAACAGTCTAGGGATTATCTAGCGACAAGAACTGAGAACGGATGAGGGTAGAAGGACCGGTTACAGTTTTGAGTGGTATACCTTGACGAGCTCTTCGGGCACACCAGAAGCTCCGTGTAGCACGAGGAACACTCCCTTCTTGGAAGCAAGAGCATGTAGATCCTGCAACCCAGATTTTACAGCATGAGGGCTCCAGTAGATCGACCCCGGAAATTTGTAAATGACATGAAGTGAATACGAATCGATGTTGTATCGGAGGATCAGAAGGTCATGAACCTTGAGAAGATTGAGCCTCAGATTCGGTCCGCTCGGAGGATATTTCCCATGCACGTTTCCGATGCATACTGCCAAGGCATCTATACCAGTCCGGTCGATGAAATCTTCAGCCTGCAGATTTGTCAAGAGAGATTGTCATCTACGATAGTTGTAATCATCTGATCGAGAAAGCATGAAAAGCACGGTTTTGTCAGGTGGAAACCGACCTTATTAACATCGGTGAGCTTTGCCTCGTACTCTTCCACGGTCAGGTCGTCCTCTGTTCCCGCTAATCGTCCCAGTTCGGCTTCAACCAACATATCCTTCGAGTGAGCCAACTGGCCTATGAATTTTGTGTAGGAAATGTTCTCCTCGAAGGATAGATGCGACCCATCGGCCATTACCGAGTGAAAACCCTGCCAGAGCGATTTTCCGAAGCCAGGCATTAGACGAAAGCTCTCGAACAGAACGCCGGATAAAAACTAAAACTACACATCATTCGAATGGCTAAGTACCAGATCAATGGCCTCGACGAGTTCTTGCTTCGAAGCTCCGTGATCGAAATGAACCGTTACGGGGACCTGCCGCAATAAGATTCTGATGCTTAAATCCCGTCAAGCGAATAGTCATACGAGTCGCAGATTATTGTTTTTTTTTTTTTAACACTTACTCTAGCTTGTTCTGCTGCAGAGATGCAACAAGCAACTAAAGGAATCCCTCCTTGCTTAAATGCAGCAGGATGAATCTGCAGAAGGATGTCACAGAATTCACAGTGAGTAAATTAGCCGTGCTGAGATTCGATTTTAAGCAAAATCACGGGCAATGAGTAAAGCAGTCGTAGACCGGAAGTTCAAACTCTAAGCGAAATTTCATTACATTGGCAGTTATTTCGGGTAAACAATTTTCTCGAGTTCTTGTGATGGCCCACCTGTAACATGGCGGGACTCCGCTGTTCCTCGGCAGCAGCAACAACCGCCTCAACACCTTCCAAGTTGTACACGTTGAAAGCTCCAATGGCATATCCTCCCTTCTCAGCGTTCTTTCGATATAGTATAACATGAAAGTTATCGGCACGAGATTGTTTTGATTGCTAAAACGGTTTCAAAGAATACGCTGGTTAATGTTATTACTTACGAGAAGCAGCTCCTTCGTTGAGGGAAGTCTGCTACGAACAGCCCACGACTTCACTACGTCAGCTACAGCCGTATCATTGCCGACATTTCCTTAAAAAAATCAAATTGTACAAGAAAATGTGAGTTCGGTGTCTTTTCATAAATTATGCAAAGTACATAAACAATCAAGCATGTAAAGTTCACCTGGAAAGACAACGTAGGGAACTCCGGGGTGTCTGCTTTCAGGACCTAACTGCCACAAGGGAACACCGGCCAGGGCCTGCCCGGCGATTTTAGCGCACTTCGCCTCGAGGGCTTTCGTGGCAAGATCCGATGACGTGATTCCACCCTGAATGAAATACAGCAATTCATATCGAAAGTTATTTTCCGGGAAGAAAATGAGAGTAGTGATGAGATTCAGAGACTCCGACGGCAACCGAGAAAAGTGATGAGAAGTACCTTCGCGAGAATGTAACGAGGCTTTGTTTTGATCCTCCTAACGATCTCAACCAGCGCAGAGCTCACCCTGAAGTTGATGTCCAAGCTCTCAGAAGCATCTGAAAACATTCATATGCTACTTAAGGAGAGGGAGCAATTTTATTGTATTACAAATGCTATGTTATGTCTCCACCTTGTCTTCCTCTATTTCATCTTACCGTAATAAATGGAAATTCAATGTATACGACATGCTTCATTCTCAGATCTTCGTTTCAGAAGGAAAGAAAACGAGAGAACTCGACCCACCTTTTCCCGTGATGAGCAGCCGGCTAGTCATCACCAACGTGTCCTTCTGAGCACTTAGATATGCATCTGCCATTTCCACAGTTCTCTGAATTTCCTCCTCCCTCTCTTCTGCAGATTTCATGGCGACTTTCTCGACAGAAACCTATTCGCAGGAAAAATGAACATCGCCGTCACATCATCTAGCAAGGCAGCATCACGATCAAACCAGGAGGAGGCATTTTTCACATTCAAGTTTACTACCTCGATGCATTTTAAGAAATGTCCGCACTGTGCTTTGAGCTCTTTAACCTGAAAAGGGCAAGAATATAAGAGAACTCTACTCCGTTGGCTGAATGTCAAAATCTTTGATACAAGAAGCTCAACAATCCTTCAGAATCGCTGTGCTCACCTGTTTTGTAGTTTTCGGGACATACGAGCCAACAACGATTAATCCACCTGCCCTTTCTTCATCCACCCCCAAATCCTTTGGCAAAATTGGAGGAATCGGGATGATTCCTACACGAGCAGAGACAAAGCTCGCGGCTGTTCGGCATAAGAAATGCTTTCCTTTCAGCTCCGCCTGTGACAGTCGAACGGAAGGTGCAGAAAAACCGATCAGAAGTATATAACATAGCATCTAAAGTAACCACAGAAAAGATTCAAAAAGAGAGACAATACTTTGATCATTCCTGCAGCAAATACTGCCATATCTCGTTCACTAGCTGCATTGACTACACATGTTGAGCCCTGTTCATTCAATGAGAATGAAAGCCGTGAGGAAAAATAAAAAAGGTTCATAATCGAGAGACAAGAAACGATGAGATTTGACTGCAAGTTATGAGATTTCTTACCTTCTTCAGACTGCAAAGACACTCACAAACAGCATCCGGTCCTCCTTTCCTTAACAGTTGGATCGAGATTGACGCTACGCTGCTTGCAGAAATCCGGCCTCTAGTTTTCTCCTCTACCCACTAAAGTGCATTTTCAGAAATTTATTTTTATGGACATTTCGCAATTTGGTACTTTCTGTAGTTTAAGACAACAAATGCTGGTTCAGAAACAGTGTACAAATGAGTACCTCACAGAGATTTGAAGATTTGTAGCCGAAAGCAGCGTCTTTAGCAAACTCTGTGTCCCCTGCAGGAACGAGGCTGCATATTCCATGACGGAGAAAGATCTCAAAAATGAGCAATGAGAAAAATATTCTCCGATATATCGAAACAAGGAAGCCGTTAATGTTACCTATCACCATCTGAAACATAATGAATATTGTTGATAGTATAACGACCTCCTTGGAGGAAGAACGGGCATATGATCCACGAGTCCATTTCACCAATTACTGAAACAGCAGCATCAGCTTCCTGTAGATTTTGGGAGAAAATCAGATCCCTGCCTTCGAGTTAAAAGCATCAGAATATTTGTTCGACTACTATAAGGGTTCTCTGATTCTTGCCTCGGGAAAATGCCCTCTCAAAGTCGAGTCGCCCCTGAGAACTACAGTGTAGTCAATCTTCTCCACTAATTTCGCTGCTGAGTCTATGTTTCTGCAGATCTCCTCTGTGAGTGCGATGGCCTGGTATTTGTAATTTTGAATTATCAGAAATTTTAGACCGAATGGGAAATGAGAAAAAGATTTCATTACCTTCTCAGTACTCAGGGCCCTGGAGTTGGTTAAAATGAAAAAGCATGTTGGTTTATTCATAAACTGGTTCACAAGCGATTCAACTGTCCTGCAAAAGGAAGAGAACAGTCGGAATAAGTTTCTAGCATAAGGAAATGATCTGAAGCGACCAACACCAACAGAAACTAACCATTCTGTCAAAACCTCAATATCATGAACAGTTTGTGTTCCAGTTGGGTCATCATCCAACACAACCAAGGTCTTTGAACTGGTCTGGTTCAGTTTACGTATCTCATCAATGGGGTCCACTGGCCACTCTGGTGGAAGAGCCTTCAAGGTGTCTTCCTTCTTGAGTACTGGAGGCTTTGCAACGACTTTGACTCCGGTGAGTGTCTCGTAAACCTGAGTCGCATTTAAAAAGTTTCGATCAAGCCCAAAATCGAGAGAATCCAAATTAACAGGATCGAGAAAATAGAACCAGGATATGTCAAGCTATAGCTGTCAGATTTTCACCCTGTACCTTGACTACTCCAGCATCATCTTGTCGGCCCCACCCAGCAGCAGATCCTGCTCCAAAGTAACACTATGAGGAACTAGGAGTACTGATTTCATCAAGCGAACATGAATATTTCAGAGAAATGGAAAAGGGAAGAAATTCTTTAAAAAGTAATACCCAATTTCTACACCCAAAGATAAGTTCTCCAAATGAAAATCTGAATACAGGATGACATGACCAGGCAACGGGAGGATAATCCGCACCTGAGACGAATAGTTGGTAAGCAACAGTTGCAACGTGAAGAGGAACCTTGTGGGCAGAGGATTCCCGAGAAACAATGCCCTGCCATTGGTTGTAAATGACAAATCTAGGAAGCTGGTGTTGTTGCATTAGATCAGAAAGCAAAGGGTAAAAAGAACAAAAATTGGCCTTACGAGATCCTTCACAAAGATATCAAGTGCTGAGTATGGTGTATAATCATTGTCGAGCATGTGAGGAACCCGATTCTCAAACATCCTACACAATTACATTGCATGCACAATCTACATTGATGTTAATGAGTCAAATAAGAAACAAATCTTCCAAAAGAAATTTACTGACAAAGAAGATATCACTAACCATGATCCTCCCCCGCTGTTGTTTATGACATCAAACAGTACTCTTGTCTTAAGACCCAATCGAGTACCGAAAGCCATTGCTTCGGCAGCTGAAGCAATATGAACTCCCGCAAGCAATTGATTGACCATTTTTACGCCGCTGTTTTAATGGGAAGAAAAAAAAAGATGAGCCCCTCAGTCAAAAAATAGGCAAGGAGTGTACCAAATGGAAAGGGTGAAACCAAGATGTACCTTCCAGCCCCACAACCTCCATTAATGATGTAAAGCTTCTCGCTCATTGCTGTCAGTGGAAGCATAGCAACTAGGTAAATGTATATCCAAATATCTATAACCACAAATAATTAAAAAAATGTATGAATTCGCTCATTACCTGGTAGAACTGAACCGGTGCTGTGAAGTGCTTCATCAGTACCAGAAGCCATTATCTGATTTCACATAACAATATGATTTACCACATGAAAAACACAATCACGTTACTGCAATAGCAGCTAAAATGGTCAAGGTTTCAGACCGTGAGTGTCCCCTCTTTGGCCCTCTTAACACCTCCAGAAACAGGGGCATCCACCAATTTTAAACTTTTTCCTTCAACTACAAAATTGGCATATAATTCGTCATGTAAGCTTCCAGCTTGATCACATAAATCATAAGTCCTGATGGAACTTTAAGATCTGACATCACAGTTGTTCGTCGGTACAGCAAAGAATAACGATTAAGAAGCACCAAACAACAAACTGGTAGTCATATTTCTATAAGGCAAGTCTGAATTTCCAGTGAACCAGTAAATAAGAAAAGGTTGCAGCCAAAGATAACCCACAGAGATAATATTATCCATGGTTTTAGGCACTAGAACTTACCTTGTAAACGCCGCTCAAGGTGGGATACAAATAAGGGAGAAACTGTGGACGATAAAATTATGGACGCACCAGCAGGAAGTGCTGCAATGTAACCAACAATAAAGAAAAAAAGCAAAAAAAAAAAAAAGATGAGAAAATGCATGCTAGGTACCCCGAGATAATACCATTTTTTAGGGGAGTATTTACCTGAAACTGCACCAGAATCTCCATACAGAACACTTTCTGCTTGTGTTTCATTTGTGACCATGATTACAAGTACATCAGCGTCTACAAAGGTCAACAGTGTATACAAAGTTATTGAGTTCATCCTTGATGAAACAAACCCAATAAAGAACAAGCTATTATATATTGCCTATTTTGAATGGTTTTAACTGAGAGCAGAAACTTAGAAGGAGAAGGCTCAAAAACCAGATTTTCATACCTTTTGATACTTCTGCAGGAGTGTTTGCAATTAAGCCCCCTGCCTCTGAGAATCGAGCAAGAGTTGGCTTGTAAACCTGCAATATCTGAACCATGTCAAACTCTAGAAGTCCTACTGGAGATCTCTACGAAGCATGATAATATTTTATGAAAAGATGCAATGCCAAATTTTGAGCTCAAAAGCAGCTCCAAATGAACAATACACAAACTATAATGCGAAAGAGAATTGAACAAGTACATCAAATCCAGTGACGATAAAATTAGACTTCAGCAAGTTAGTTGCCATTCCAAATCCCATTGCGCCTAGACCAATAAAACCAATGCGCTTAACAGTGCCTGCATTTTCAATTATTTTATTCGCTAGTTGTTCAGGCTGGTATGGTTCCGCATTCGCTGCAGTTGTTATGTCTACTCCAAATACTTTTTCCCAAATCTGCAGACAAAGTTAATGCAGCTTTTAGCAAGCTATAAAGGAAGTTCAGCAGAAAGCCACAGATCATTTTGAGTTAAAAGAGATCTCTCATGCATAATTTTTTTTTTTTTTAAAAAGGAAGAAAGTGCTAAACAACAACCTTGATGACTGGCAAATCACCTTCAGCCTTGTCTTGATGCGAATATGCTGAAAAGGGAATGTGCATAGTTAAGAGAGAGAAATGGCAACTCAAGGAAAAATATGGATGGTACTGAACATGGCTTTGTAGAATTTATATGCAGAGCTTTTGGCGAGTACCAAGAACAAGTTGTTGATGAGCAACCGCAAAAAGTGGAAGAGGAAAAGTGTGTATTTTGGCCACATTGATAATCGCCCCTATGATCAAAATATACCAAAAATTATCAGAAGTGTGAAATATTGACCACAACAACAGATAGTTTCAGTTCAGATTGTTGAAAATACACAAAAAAACTGATCTTACCAATGAAAATCAAAGATTTGGAGAGGAAGGAACTTACCAAATTCTGAATAAAAGGATCAAGGAAGTTCTGTTTAGTGTGGAGACCTCTTAACAAGTGCGGAACATGGTTCTTGAAGACCCTGAAGCAGACATCCTCTTTAATTATTACAAAAGGAATGAATTTTTCATCATACACAATCCCAGTCATTGAGTAATCTGAAGTATCAAACAATTCTATCTCGTGGAATAAAATATCTCACCCTTGAAAAAATTCTTATTTTTATCATTTCCAAAGTTATATTCTTATGTTGCCTTAATCAGCGGCGTAATCTGTAAGTTATTACAAAATATTTTGGCATCAAAAAAGAATTATTTCTTATTCATATGCAATTTATCTAAAAGATTATTCTCACCATGAATTTCCAGCAGCATTAGAAATGATGTCGTATATTATCCATGGATGAATGCCAGCTTTGCAGCCCATAGAAATGGCTTCCACCGAAGCTACCAGGTGAATTGTTTCAAGCACCTCGTTGACTAACTTGGTTTTACTGCAGGTTGTCCTCTTAACAAATCATTTTTTGCAAATTCAAAGATAATACTGACAATCTAATAGAAATATAAGCAGGTAGATCATTATAATGCAAAAAACAAACCTGCCAGCACCAATTTCTCCATCAAAGACGAATAGCTTTTCGGAAATTGCTGCTCATAACAACACACAACCCAAAAGAGAGATGACTATAACAAACCGCTAAAAAGAATTTGAAATTTATTGCATAGTTAAAGACAAGTATCAGTATAACAACCAGAGAGAATAGGCCGTGCCCTGGAGAGTGCGTCCGACTTTCCTGAGCAAGTTATCTGAATTCTCAGCAAAAGGCAAGGGGAGAAATGAAGAAATCAGCTCTGACAAGTACATTGTTATTAAATACATTAGCCTAGAAGAAAGCCAAAAGTACCATTAGTTTTCCACCATCTGATGTTTTCTTAGACACATAAGCATCAACCACGTATTGAACTTTACCTTCCTCTGCACAAAAATAAACAGGCAAATCATCAGAATCAATTTGACATCATCTTTGAGAGGAAGTTCAAAATTTTTTTCATTTTAAATTTCCTATAATATTATATGTTTTAAAAAAGAGGCAGAAATATATGCCTGTAAGTTGCTTCTCTAGCTTCTCACTATGAGAGGGAAAGATAGTTGTGTGAAGAATGACAACAGCATCTTCCTGCAACCCTGGATGCCGATGCACAAAAGACAATAGTTGAGTCCAATGAACACATTACGTTCTTAAAATTGATCAGTCATTTTTTCCATAGAGAAGGATCACGAGACCTTTACAAGCACCCTCAGGGCCAAAGAATAAGTCATCAATTTGATCAGGATGAGATATTAACACAATCAAAGCTGCAGAACCTGCACACCGGAAATGAAGGTGAGTTTAATTGCTGAACTATCTGCGATTACAAGAATAGGATAATAAAGATTTTTCTTTTCGCAACCGTGCATGATTACCTTTCGCTGCTTCCATAGGACTGCTGCATTGATCTCCATTTTTCAGAAAATTATCCATCAGAGGCCCACCAACCTGCTAAAAGAACATGATAGATGGAAGTTTACAATGGAAAGTTCCAAGAGACTTCTAGTGAATGATACCTGTTATCCTGAAGCTAAGTAAGTCCACTAATGATTATATGGAACATTTTCTTTTTCCTGCTTTCCAGTGAAAATGCCGTTCACAGAGTTTTCTATATTTGATCAATAAATGGACTTGTTTTTCATTCTAAGCACTTCCTAACACAACAGATTTCTCTGCACCTGCCAGTCTGAAGAAAATGGAAACTACAAAATGCAGATCAGCTTATAAAAATTGGCATCCGTAATGAAATTGATTCATTTCTTGGTACCATATAAGGCATAGTAATGGTAAGAAAGAGCTTCTAGATTATGCTCCAGCAAATCACAACATTCAAGATGCTTTAAGACTTTCAAGGAGAAACTTGTACACAGGAAATCGCAATGAAATTATCCTTTGAACTAAGGATTTGTTAAGACTTAAGGGGACATATTCTTAATTAACATATTTTTTTTGAAGATTAGTTTCAGCGTATTATTACCAAAATATCCAGGAAGAAAAGGATCTTTCACATTCCAAAAGTACATAGCAGACACGTTTTTCACAAACCAATTTCTGTCAATTGACAATGAGACAGATCGCTCCAGTGGATAGTAATTTTTTCGAAATTTTCAAGATTGCCGTATCGATGCACTGACTAGCAAGTTGGTGGGCTACCCTTGACTGTCCATGCATAGCCAACCATGACATTATTGATATGGGCATAACGTTGAAAACAAGGCTACACAACCAGTTTTATCGGGCACTTTATGCTCACTGTGGAAGCTTGACCCACAAGGATCCCAATCAGGAACCTTCCAACCCCAGCCAATTGACCACGAGAGTGACAGAAACCGCAAACAGTAAAATGGAATTCCTAAAAAAGCCGTGGTCCACTTTGTCTGGCTGGGAAACTCAATGCAGTTTTCTTCCGTACAGCAAAGTTTGTCCCACTGCTGTTCTGTTCATGGGGACGCAAGCGTTATTGCTGGGTCCCCTTATAAATTTGTAGACATCAGAAACTCGTAGGGTAGCTTTATGCTGTTTTTTTTTTTTTTTCTCCTGGTGTGGGGAGATTTCTTTTTGACCCATATTAGAAAATCAAGGTTGCCAATTCAATTTTTGCTACCTCAAGTGATCAGAACCACCGCACTTGGAGAACATCAGTAAAAATGGATAATGAGATGATGAAAAGAAAAAAGGAGCATATTCAATAAAAAGTTGTCCCAAAAAGATTTTTCTTTCTTTCCCTCTTTTCATGGAGAAGTACCAGAATCAATCATCAACATGCAGATTTTTGCCATCCTGCAAAATGAATTCTGATATGGAGAAAACCATAGTTTCCATCTTCCTTGAATTTCTATAGCATCATCTCAACCACTGCAGCAAACTCAAGGAAAGGCTGATTTTTTTAATAGTGTCAGATCACAATGACGATGATGACCTGACAGAGGCAGCATTTAACAATATTCACTACAGTGCCTAAAGGATCGGCAATAGAGAGAAATGCCAACAAAAAACAATCAATCAACCCATGATTCCTTTGACAAATGTATTACGTTTCAGTCAACCCCAAAATCTCTTCATTTCGACCAGAACAAGATTTAAGGAGCCTCGAAGTGATCGAAAAGAAGGAAGAAGATGGAGAGAGAGAGAGAGAGAGAGACCTCAAAGGCTTGGACTTTACAGCCAGAGCCAACAAGCGAAGTAGCCATTGCCAGGCTCGAAGCATCCAACCCCACGAACCCAACAACGGTCTCTTGAGACCCCATCTTTCCGACAATCAAACAACTATAACCCCTCCTCCTCCTCCTCTTCAACTTCCGATTGGTTCTTCTCCTATCTGCAGGGCCTCTCAGTCAGCTACCAAATGCTCGAGAATATGCGAGGTGAGACGTCAGGCAGGAGACTATATATATATATATATAGACACAATATAAAATACAAGGTCTTATGTGTATGGCCCAGTGGTACAATGGGACACGTTAAGGACTCTCTCTCTGCTCCGACTCACTATCTCTATCGTCACCAGATCGCTGTAGAGAGAGAGAGTCGCAATTCGCCAGCAGAGAAGAAAGGACGAGGATCTCTTCTCTGATCCGACTCGTTCTGTCTTCTTGTTTTCTTCGTTTTTACTGCTCTCTCTCTGTCACGTAAATTAATATATATAAATATTTAAAAGGTTTGGTATCTTTTTATTTTTGATATTTACTCTTAATATAATTTGTATAATTAAATTTATCTGCTTTAGAAAATTATTTTAAGGATAAAATAATAATTTTATTTATTTTTCTCTCATTCAAAATTTTCACTCGTAATAACAAAAACTTTTATTAACTACTCAAATTCTCTGTATTACTTTATATCACTCAATCTCTATGATTTCTGCAGTAGAAATCTGTCACATTTTTTAAATAAATGATTTGAAACTCTAAGCTTAAAAATATAAAATTGACATGGTATACTGATAGTAACTGAGAATACTCTGTCTATTAGTGTAAGTTGATAAATTTTAAATGAATTAAATTGTAATAAATTATAAATAAATAATCTAATTATATGCGCTGATTCCACTATCTCACAATTTTTTTATGTTCTTTCTTGCGTAGCACTGATCCGTATCTAGTATTTATATACACACACATATCACCATCTCCATTGGAGTTCAATTCTGCAAATCCAGTTGCTAAATTGTTGAAAATGATATTATGTTTAATTAAGCTGCTAAACAGTTTATCGACCGCACCACAGATTAGAAGCTTCTATAAAGATTTTCGTATGCGGAAATGCACGATGACACTCTATTTCCCTCTCCACTGCATTCCTTCATACACTTTCGACTCTTTTATAAATGAAAAAAATGCATCCTAATAAAAGTTTAAAGAAGAAAACGCGAGATTCTTGGATTCTGCTTTCATTAGTCTGTCTTTTTGTACCCTGCTAGTCGAGTCGATCATTACTCCGACAATTGATTCATTCACTCGAGAAAGAAAGAGGGGAAGAAAGATACTTCGGAAATTTTAACCTTATTAGTTAAATTCTTATTCTTTTGTTTTTTTTACACAGCACGTGAGGTATGATCATATAAAATCGATTATATAATAAGGATGGACCAATAGTATTAAATTATTAACCTAATTAAAACTAATTATAATAATTATTCGAGTGATTAAAATCCGATGCACTGTTTATTACATCCTTATCAACTGTTCCTCGGACGATAAGGATTGGATTAACCACCTACCCCTAATTTGGAGACACGTGTTTAATGTGCAATTGGTCATTTTCTCAATAATTACCTTGCCTTACATATATATATATATATATATATATGTATTATAATAAAAAATATTTGACTAAATTTGAGGCGTATGATCGAAAAATTGGATAAGACAGAACAATTATAACGCGGTGCTGACTAGACTTGATGGATGTTTCATTATTTTTCTTGGGTCCTCGACTTTTTCATATTTATTAATAACTATACGACACGCCCATATTATGTAATGTTTTATTATTTAATAAAATTTAAGAGACAAATGAACATATAAATGATTAAATAATGTTTAAATTGTAGTTAATATTTAGAGCACGTGATTTTTCGGTAAATTAAACATGAAATTTTATGTTAAATTTTAAAAAAAATAGAATGGTTTTTGTATATGACAAAAACTGATAAAGACGTAATTGAAAAAGTTTATGAAAAATAAAAGAGAGAAAGTGATGATAAATTATAATTGGTAGTTACATATTAATGAATTCGTCATCACGTCCATATTTTTCTCGATCTAATAGATGTTAAAAATTAAATTTTTATATTAATTAACAATTTGAAATTTTTTTAAAAAAGTCAATATTTTCTTACATTAATATAGATAGACAACATATCACTTCCCTTCTTTCCATTCAAAAAGGACCAAAAAAAAAGATTCGATGGAAAATGTTTGACTCGAGATCAGCTGATGAGGACGAGCGTCTAAAGATACGTATCAAGTGTGAACACGTTACCACATGAAAACGGATGTTGAGAATAAATCTCACATCAAATAATAAATAGAAATAATTCTAATTTATAAGAGAATTAAATATCATAACGTATAAGTTGACGCTTTTATATGAAAATAAATTTACGACTGTCAAAAATTTATACATCAAATTAAACAACTCCCATTACTTTAAATTATATTAATTAATTAATTAATTATTGCACAGGCACATCGGCAGGCAAAGACCAGACATCGAAGAATCACGCGCTTTCCTAAAATCTCGCGTCGTACATGGAAAATTAATAAAAGTTTGCCGGTTCGTGATTGGTGGTTGCCATTTAGCCGGTGTATGTAATATATAACGTGTAAATTTCTATTAAATTTTAATACGTGTAAAATTTTTACAATTTTTAAGAATTATATTTATATGCATTTATATTTAAATAGTAATTTATACAATAAATATATTATTCATTACGTATTATATATTCACTGGCTGCCAGCCCCTTTTTCTTTTTTCCCTCACTTTCCTAGCCCACGTGATCATCCCGGCGAACACGAGGGAACGGATCCAAGTCAGGTTGATGAGTAAGTTATTATCGAAAAAAGTTGATAAATGGATATTATTTAATAAAATTAATAAATTTTAATTACAATTAATTTTTAGAGTATGTGATTTTTCAGTAAGATGAATTATTAATAAATTTAAGGAAATTTGAGTGGTAATAAAAAGGGTAAAGAGAAACAACTAAGAAAATGAACGTAGAAGAAGAAGAACAGAGAGTGAGGCTATTTGTGATAAATTCTTCGATTATCATACATCATCACATGATATGAGAAAATATTAATCATATTATAACAAACGTGTAAATTAATTAGTATTAATGGTCGAACAGTTACCTTATCTATTACTGATCGGATCAATTTCATTGACTCTTTCTCACCACATTATTACGAAATATAATCATTTAAGAGTTTTTCTGTATTTGTAAATTTAGTATCGCAATCTTCGCCTTCTATATCTAATTATTAATAGAAATTAAATTTTATGTGCCAATGGAAAATTTAAGGTGGCGAAAATGGCACAAAAAGGGGGAGTTGCTCTCACACACACAGATGTATATGACACGAAACCGTATTATACACGAAAAAAATAAAAATAAATAAATGTGAAATACTACGACGAATTAGTATAATTATATTATTTATTTATAACTTATTACAATTTAATTCATCTAAAATTCATTAACTTATAGTAATAAGTAGAACATTCTCGTCCCTGGGGGGATAGCCCAGTGGTGGGCAAGGTCTTCCTTGCCTCCCAGGTTCTGGGTTCGAATCCTCGAGAACACGAGCCCGTCAAGATTATCCTAGTTTATCTGGTACACGTGGTTTGCGAGCTATTGCGTGTACTATGTTAATAAAAAAAAAGTAGAACATTCTCAATTTTTATCAGTATACTATGTTAATTTTACTTTTTTATTTTTATAATTTCAAATTATTCATTCAAAAAATGTGATGAATTTTTATTACTAAAATTGTAGGCATGAAGTGAGATCTGGGAATCTGAGCTGTTAACGAAAGAGCTTTGCTAGTAGGGTCATATACATGAACTGAGAGGAAAATGAATAAAATTATTATTTTACCTTTAATCTAGAAATCAAATATATGCAATAAATTTTAATATGTAAATTATATTAAAGACGAATATCGAAAACGAAAAAGACATCAAACTTCTCACAAGTTCGCATATAATAGTCTCTCTCTCTATATATATATATATCTATATAATAAACTATAGGTGTAGATTTTTTTTTTTTGGTCGCCAGCCACGGTATCCAAGCAGGCCCCACCAGCGGTGAGATGGCATCTTTCAGCCAACCATACTTGACTAATCCGTTGGTCGCCCCGGGTCGCACGCCTGGCAATGGCGGGTGAGGCTCCCAAGAGGGGTGTCTGCGTACGTGAGGTCTCGAACCTGATACCTCCTTAAGCGGCACCGAGCTGCTTACCACTCGGCCCAACCCCTCTTGGTACTATAGGTGTAGATTAACTCTCTGATTTTGAAGCAAATCAGATCTAGCGGAATTTCTTCGGTATTATTTTATTTTTCCGGCGATAATGTTTAATGGAATTTAATTAACGAGCTCAGTGTTAAGTCAGATCTAAGGTGCTTAATTTAATCGCATAGCATACGTGATTCATCCATAAAATAGTGGCCACCGCTAGCCATGACTCTGGCGCCCAGCTGCAATTTTAAATTTTTTTCTTCTTTTTTTTTTAAATTAATTTATCTGCTAACATATCTCTAGAAAATGCGCTATCTTACATTACCGGGTACGCATATGAGCTACAAAATCCGTGCAAACTCGATGAGTAATCCACAAGATTGTGAGTTCGATTGATTAGTTTTTCGAACAATAGTGAATCGATATAACGGGGTTAATCAATTAAGATATTGACTTCAATTCACCCGTAAATGTACTTGCATATAAATTTATCTGAAATTACGGATTTATGAAGTGTGCTGTTGGGTTGGAGAATAATGAATTCTGAGGTATAAAAAATTTTTAACATCACAACGAAGGATAAATAATACTTTTGATCATTAATTTTTCGTGTTTTTTTCCATTTTCATCCCCATATATTTTTTATTTTTTTATTATTTATATCCTCAATCTTTTTAATTTTTGGCCATATGGTCTCACTTTATGTTTTCCATCAAAAAATGGACATTCTATTCAAAAATAATTTTTTACAAATATTTTATGAAAATAAAATATCAAATGCAAAATAAAGAGCAACCAATGAATTGTCAATTAGAAACTATTCCCAAATTTGGAGGGTGTGACAATCTACGATGTTCTATTGATATTTTTTATTTTCATTTACTTTTTCTTTATTTTCTTTATTTTTTAAAAATATACTTTTTGAATTGAAAAAATAATAATAGGGGCAAAATAGTAAAAATTCAAAAAGTTGAAAGTAATGAATGACAGAATAAAAATTTAGGATAAATATGTAAAAGATTGAAAATCAAACTCGTAAGACTATTTTTGTTAAAATAAATATTATTTCCAATTTTTTTATCCATCAATATATGCGTTCTCTTTCACGCACGAGGGATCCGAGTCCGAGCATCGGATCGTAAAGATTCCCAACGAGAGAGTCTGTCGGTGGTGGCTCACGTCTAATTAATGCTAATACATTTAAAATTATTAAATTTTAAAAAATCTAAAAAGTAAAAATTGTACCGAATGTCAATCACTGGTTGGTCCGATGCATTGCATCAATATGATCACATGGTACAACTGTTGCACCTGAAAATTTTTCGACCCTCACTTGTTTCGGCAAATTTTTTTGCACGTCTGAAATGATCATCACACTGATATATGGAAAAATAATGAATGCATTCGATCGACAAAATCTCTGTCCGGGGCATCTTCGGCACGTTACTGTCGTGGTCCGGTTCTATTCAACTTTTTTAATAGTGTGCTTTCTGATCGTGGCCATGAACGGTAGAATATGCGCACCAATTGTAGCCACGATGGGGAATATATGCATGCAAATTGAGGCGTAACATCGCGGAGAATTTTGTGAAGCAACTTCAACGTACCAGATTTTTTTGAAAATAATTATATTTTTAAGTAAAAAAAAAGGTGTAATTTTCTAGCACGTTTATTTAATAGGGTGAAAAAAAAAACTTTAGTTAAAGAGGAGAGATGATTAATATTTTTTATAAGAGACTAACGTGCTGAATTCTCTAAAAATAATTAATATTTTAAATAAAAAGGTGTAATTTTTAGCTCGTTGAATCAATTATGGTAAATAAAAACTTCAATTGAAAAGAAGAGATGATTAATATTTTTTATTGAGAAATTACCGTACTAGATTATCTGAAAATAATTAATATTTTAAGTAAAGACGATGTAATTTTCTAGCACGTGTATTTAATTCGGGTAAACAAAAACCTTAATTGAAAGGAGAGATAGTTAATATTTTTTATTGAGAGATTAACGTACTAAAAATTCTGTGAAAAATAATTAATATTTTAAGTAAAAAAAAGGTGTTATTTTCTAGCATTTTTTTAACTAGGGTAAATAAAAACTTTAATTGAAAAGGAGTGATAGTTAATATTTTTTATTGATAGATTAACATACCAAATTCTTTGAAAATAATTGACATTTTAAGTAAAAAAATGTGTAATTTTCTCGCATGTTTATTTAACTAGGGTAAATAAAAGCTTTAATTGAAAAGGATAGATGATTAATATTTTTTATTGAGAGATTAAATCACCAAATTCTATGAAAATAATTAATATTTTAAGTAAAAAATGAGCAATTTTCTAGCACGTTTATTTAACTAGGGTAAATAAAAACTTTAATTGAAAAGGGGAAATAATTAATATCTTCTATTGAGAGATTAACGCACCAAATTTTGTGAAATTAATTAATATTGTAAGTAAAAGGTAGTAATTTTCTAGCACATTTATTTAATTAGGGTAAAAAAAAACTTTAATTGAAAAGGGAGAGATGGTTAACATTTTTTTCAATGAGAGAAGATTAATATTAATTCAGACGGTTTGATTCTTCTTTCTTTTAAATAAGGTTGATAATTTTTGACATGATATGGCATGCAGTTAGGTAGGATTTGATTGAGTCTAAACATGTTTAGCGTTTATACTGATCAAACTCGTGTAAATAAATGTGCTAAACTGAGCTAAACTCATGTAATACGATAAAAATGACTGATCAACCTCTAATCTATTTAACCTATTTATACATAAAATTACGATTATACCCTTTTAACTATTGTAATTTAAATATGTTAGCAGTGTTGTGAATATGTAAATTAAGATAAACGTGCTAATCAGGTGGATGCCATATTTTGTTCGAGTCAATCCAAGATTGAACGGGTCGTGTTCGTATTTGACAATTTTGACCTTGTAGATTGTGTGCGAGTTTATGGCATTCTTACACAAGCCCTGTTAGACAAAACAAGTTCAAACACAATACGACATTTTTATCGAACTTACTCTTAAATAAGATTTTCGGTATGAATCTTGTAAATTAAAATTATAATTTAAAGAATTTTCCAATATAATTTTTTTCTCGATATGCTTCCAATATAATATTGTGGACACCGAAAAGCATGGCCGATGAAAATAATAAAATAAAATAAAGTGGAAAAAAAAAAGGAAATTTGGAAGTTTCGGCTTGGCACTCTTTGTCGTAACAGTCACTACTGCATTTTCTTCCACGTCACGATGACAAAAAAGAAGGAAACAACCCCAGGAAAGCTACAAAGAAGGAATTTGAGGACTTGAAAGGAATCTTTGTCCTAACGTACGGAATCCTGAGGAACGTAATGTTTCGGTACATAAGTTAATAAATATCAAATCTGAGTATCAAAACTTTTAAAATGTAACATTTCAGTACTTTCTGTGAATTTTTTTTTAGTATCGTCGAGTGTACGGGGGCGATGGACGCAATAAGACGTAAATTCTTGTTGATGTCTTATCAGAAAAATAGTTTTAAAATTTTAGTAAAAAGAAAAATAAATAAATTTAGGAAATAGGAAAGGGGTCGATGGAGATTCCTTACATTTCACTCTCTCCCGTGATGACTAAGTTCTTGATAAAATTAAATACTATTTTTTTATTAAATTAGTGACCACCTCGTACGGTCACATCAGTCACCGCTCATGAGATGACATTTTTAAGTATTTACATCAAAATATTACATAGGTCAGAAATTTTGTACCGCTAGACAATCGGCGCGTACTAGGAAGTTTCATATATAAGTCCACAACATCTAGGGAAAATGCGCGACGAAAATCACTTTTAGACTCGGTGCTAAGTTGTAACGAGGAGTCGAGCTCAGACGAGACATGCTGCACGACTTGCCTGATATCTGGTGTGCATAGATTGGGAACGAGGACGAATTGCGACCCCCTTTTTTCTATTGGCAATTGTGACCTCTTGATGTCTGTACAAGTTATAAGACACTTGTGGACAAGGAGGATACGGAAAAGGATCGTGACGAGTTTTGGGACTTTCGATAAAGTCTGATCTGAGGGAACTGTTTCGAACTATTGACATCGATCGAGTCGTTGTCGCTTGTTGCACATCTTAGCCACGATCTTTTTTCAGGGAAGTGTTTGGGTGGATGTGGTGTGGCCAAGTTGGATAGAGTTGGAAGAGGAAAATGGGAAGCTTCTCGAGGAGAAAGTCTCGTCTGTAACAGTGTCGCTATGTTGCAGTTCTTAGATACCGATACCCGTCAATTAAATTAAGTTATTGGTAAGATTTACTTTCTTATTTTTAATATTTGATTAAAAATATTAAAAATACATGAATTTTATCGATCGGTATTATCACGTAATTGCAGTTGCGAAATCGAGAGAACCTATTTTCTTAGAGAGGGCCCAGAAAATTAAAGTTGGGGCAACGAGTGGAATGGAAGGCAAGTTGGACCAAGGAAGGCAGGCCATCATTGCCATCTTATCTAGGCAATTTCTTCCAATTAAATTCACTCATTATTTATGGAAAGGAGTTTGGTGTTATTTTTTTTTTAATGATGGATCCGATATCGAGAGGTTTCAAATGGGATTTTCGATTAGTCGTGTCTTAAATAAAATGGCTAAAAGGGGATCTTAAACCTCGGGACTACTATATACTAGTTTCTTTGATTATATTCGATTTTTAAAGGTATTGTGTTAACAAGTCAGATGTTAGTGCTGACTGTTCAGTTTATCTGATATATTTGCGGTTAAACACAAAAGGTCGATTATCACGTAGTAGGGGTAGCCGGATCACTGCTGTTACAATCTTTTTCAATTAAAAAAGGGATTTTCGACTTTAGAATTTTAAAATAATCTGGTACACTTACCAAATAAAATGATATCGTGATTTTATTTATAATCCAAGTAAAAATTCAACTCTACCATAATATAACGACACTCAATCTAACAATAATTAGACCAAACGACCCTTACATTAAAATTGTAACTTGTCGGCGATTCATTTCCGTCAACGCATATCACCTGCTCGAAGACATCCGATAAAATTGAAACGATACAGATACTCGAATAATTTAGTTATACCATTAGAGGATCTCAAGTCTAAACAAGATAACATGCAGCAGGAAGAATATAAGTATGCCAGATTACTTACTACCATTAAATCTTGAAATGGCTAAACCCTTAAGATGCGCTATAATGGTAGGTCCTAAAGTTCAAGGAGACTCGGTCCAATAGAGACAGGTAGAATCCTTACTCTCACATGATTAAGACGTGTTGTAATCCCTTATTATCCGTGATTTACCATAATTCTCTCAACTCTAATGGCCCTAATTGAACTATAAATAAAGTGAGAAGAATTAATTATGATGGGTAGACTGTCAAATTTATCCCTATCCTTAATTTCCCCAATAAATCTAAACACGCGAACAATGTCATAGGTTCGATTCCTCTTTTAACTATATAGCCCTTAGTAAAATCAAACAAATATATTACCTGGATCCATTAATCCTCTCCCTTGTGCCCTAATCAGTTTAATTGGGCTTTTCTTGGACCTTGTTTTGCTTTCAACTTTAAGGTTATATTTGGTTGGAGAGAATGGGAATAGCTATTCCTCTTTCGTTTGGTTGGCCAGAATAGGCCAAATCGGAATACTTATTCCGGGTCCACCCTCTACAGAGGAGCAATAGTAATTCCTCCCACCTCAGTTCGGAATGGGTGGTCAAATTACGTATATGCCCTCGACTATTTATCAAAATTTCGTTTCGTGCCATCGCCTTAGCCACTGCATTGGCCACTCGCTGCCGCCTCAGCCTTCTGCTGACAAACCCAAGCCTCCCCGAACCTTCCCAGGCCTCAAAGCCTTCTCGTGCCGGCCTGGGCAGTCCTCTGTCGATTCATCCCCCTCCCATGCAGCCCCATATCTCCCTCGACCCTTCTCGTAGCGTCTTGTGCCTCTCGAGCCTTCCCATGCCCTTTTGTTTCGTCACTAATTCGACTATTAAGTAGTGGTTGCTCGGGTGAAGGAAAGGAGGAGGAAGGAGGAAGAGGTGGCTTGGGAGCTCTGGTTGTGGTGGTTCGATGGGGACTTGCTGGGGTTGAGGATTGTTAGTTAGGGTGGTCGGGGGCAAGGTAGAAGATTATCCCTTTTTTTCCCTAAATTTTTTCTTTTTTATATTTTTATATGGTTTTAAAATATATAAAGTAAAAATAATTTTATCTTTTTTACTTTTAAAAATTATATTCTATGTGACTTTATTACATTTAAATAAATAATAATATTTTTATTCAGTATTTTATTTATCCTTCTCTATTACTTTTCTCATTCAATTTTATTACCACTTTATTTTATTTCAGCGAATTAAATGTAATCTCCTCTCTCTCTCTCTCTCTCTCTCTCACCCACCACCACCGGGGGAGGATCTCGACTGTGAATGTCATCGGAAGCCCTAAGCCGGCGATCCTTCCCCGCTCCAGCGACGGCTACTCCTCGAGGGAAAGAAAGGTGCGCTCGTCTGGAAAGCGCTCTCAAGCTTCAGGTACGGTTCCCTCTGCACTGGCCGCGGAGTGGAGGGACGTTGTAGGTTTTTAAGCGGGTGAATGGCAACATTGTATCTGTTAATCTCCATAAGACCGCAAATTTCTGCTGATAAATTCGCACTCATACGCGCTTCTGCATGGATTTTGTTCCGTGATCGTGTATGCGGAATCGGACCTCGAGAGCAGGTTCAAGCGATATGTAAGCTTGGATTTTTCGTTGTCTTTGGCATGGAAATTAGGTCGCGGTTGCTGATCAATATGGCGTGGAGGAATTTGAACTCATTATACAGTCTCTGTAAATTCAATGCGAACCACTACGTCCGCCGTTCGAGCTATTTGAAATAAGGATGGTTCATTTCTAATGCGATTCATTGTCCCAATTTTTGAAGGGTAATCTGCGTTCACTCGGAACTTCTCCAATGTTTAGTTCGTGTCCAGTCTTATTTGTTTCCAGTCGCAAGTGCCAGGTCAATAGGATGCCCTCTTGGTCTGATGAATGATGCAACGGTTGAAAATATGGGTTGCTCTTTTTGGAAAGATAGGGAAAAATGAACTTTTGAGAAAATGCGTTAAGATTAAATCCTCTTTTATTTTGAGCTGCTTCTTCCGCTTCTAACTTTTCCTTGGTCATTGCGGACTTAACTTTTTTTTCTACATGATTCTCTTTTGAAACTACTGGATCAACTAAAGATTGTTTTGGTAATTTGCAGGAATAGTTTTCATGGAGTGCTCCGATGATGAAAACGATGAGCTCATCACAAGTAATAATGTGCCCACAGCATTGCCTAATGGTTTGGCATCTGGGGGCGTGAAGTTTGTGGATGAAGTACTTAATAGTGAGAATGACACTTGTTTGGACAATTTTCGGATGGACAAACACATATTCTATAAACTCTGTGATATTCTGCAAGCTAGAGGCTTGTTACAGCACACGAATAGAATCAGGATCGAGGAGCAGCTGGCCATATTCTTATTTATTGTTGGGCATAATATACGTATGCGAGCTGTTCAGGAGTCATTTAAATATTCAGGAGAAACCATAAGTCGGCATTTCAACAATGTGTTGAATGCAATTACGGCAATATCATTAGATTTCTTCGAGCCTCCAGGGCCCGAAGTCCCTCCAGAAATTGTGGAAGATCCTAGACTATATCCATATTTCAAGGTAAAGTGTCTCCCTTTTTCTCTTGTTACTCTAGGTATTGTTATAACAGGGTGTATGGCCCTGAAAATTCTGGTTCTGTTAGGATTGTGTAGGAGTTGTAGATTGCATTCACATCCCTGTGATGGTAGGCATAGATGAGCAAGGGCCTTTCCGTAATAAGAACGGGCAACTCACACAAAATGTGCTTGCGGCAACTTCACTCGACCTCAAGTTCCATTATGTTCTTGCTGGGTGGGAAGGCTCTGCATCAGAATTACAGGTTCTGCATTCAGCTCTAACAAGGCACAATAAACTGCTGGTCCCCGAAGGTGCATATTTCTTCTGCAGGGGTACATAGGTTTGGAAATTATGATTTAGAATATAAAATCTGACATGATTGGTGAATTTCAAAATGGGATCGACTTGAGGCATCTTTCAGGTTTGGAGTCTTTCCAATTTCCTTATGCAATAAGTGGCTTCAATACCTTTTTTGTTCTTTTTCTCTTTTCACAAAACAAAAGCAACGAATAATTTTTCATGCTTTCTTTGAAGGACACATTTTCTGAAGTTAGCTAGACACTTAATTCTGGCACTTTGGGTCTTGAAAAGCGAGGACATTTCGTTCATGAGCAAAAGGTTTCTGAAACTAATCAGGCGAGTTGTGTTTCAATGCAGGCAGATACTACCTCGTGGACACCAAGTATGCGAATTTACCTGGCTTCATATGCCCATACCACAACGCCCCCTATCATTTGAGTGGATTGTCGAGCAATTATCATCCACAAGATGCAAAAGAGCTCTTCAATCAAAGACACTCACTGTTGAGAAATGCTGTTGATCGGGCCTTTGCAGCTTTAAAGGCTAGGTTCCCGATACTGATGTCAGCTCCTCCTTATCCATTACAGACACAGGTGAAATTAGTTGTGGCCACTTGTGCTATTCATAACTTAATTCGTTGGGAGACACCCGACGATTGGATCTTTAGAATGTACGAGCAGGAGAGTTTACCACAGATAGAGTCATCACTTCCGCCTTTAGAGGTAGAGCAACAAATGGCGATGCATCATGAAAACCAGGACCCATTTTTTGCTTTTGAGGCTGGAGAAATTGAACTTTCTTCCCACCTCCGAGATGCTCTGGCAACTGAGATGTGGAATGACTACATCAATGATATATCAGCCATTTAGGTATGTGCTCACATAATCTTACTGGAATACATTTTTGTCTGGTGGTAGCTTGACTATTCTTATAGTAAAAAAAAAAAAAAAAAAGCTATTTTCTGTCTTTGCTATTGATCTTACAATTACTATTTCGGCCCTATTGTTAAACTGGCGAATAGATTGGTTTTGGTTGAGGAAATAATTTCAGCAACATCATATTAATTGCAAACATCTTCCTTTGATAATTACTACTCCTTCAGAATCCACTCTTTGGAATTGAACCCAGTATCGGTCACTCATTGTAGTCTCATGACCTTTTTCATTGTGTACCACAAGTGGATCGGGATCTTCGGCTATTCTGAGAAAAAGTCGAGATTCTCATAGACACAGTGTAATAATATAAGTATCTATAATAATTTCCTGTTGTCAGCTACTAACAAGTATATTATACTCTCCTGGAAGTGTGCATGAAAAAAATCACTTGGTCTCGATCATTGACTGTTGTAAACAGCCAAATGATCGTCTGCTGATGAAGCCAATCACGATCCACATTATGCAGCCTGAGAAACTCATCCTAGAGACTATAAAATACCCAACAAAGATGACATCTGGAAAAATGAAGAATTCACCTATATATGTATGTTTAGTCAAATTCTCTAACTTTTCTACAATGGTCTCTAGAGCAGGCTTCCAAGACCTAAGCTTTGAGCTTGCACACTCCACTGGCTTCGAGCCCTCCCCTGCAGACGAAGTATCGCCAAACTTCAGCCACTTATGACCATTATTTCAAGGCAAAGATGTAGACCGGAAAGATATTCACGAGGCTGCGGAAGCTCCCATGGCGGAGAGAGCCTTGGAGGTCTGGTAGCCGAGGGCACTCTTCTCATCGTGGGTGAGAACAGAATAGGGGAGGTCAATGGGGAGCAGGAAGTAGAGGTGGCGCAGCTCAAGGGGTCTCGTCGTTAAAGAGGCCCGCCACGCGATGACCCACCTCGAGGGAGCCTGAATCGCACATGAACTAACCTGGGTTCTTGACCATCAAGACAACTGCCTTGATGAGACTTGGGGGGAGCTGCAGCCGCCCGTTGGGGAGGAGAACCTTCGCAGCCTCGCTCATTAATGAGGTCGTTGATGGAGAACAGGAAGTAGAATTACCCATTTGATCAAAGGTGAGCCCTCTAATGTACCCATGGCGGTACCGAACCGTCGTAATTCGGTCACGCCGCCGTGGCGCTCAATCATAGTTAAGGTATGGTGCCGCCAAGGGAACAAGTCGAGTCGGAGGATATTTAAGTAAGATCCTGAGTTCAAGACTTGCGAATGAAGGAAATTTATAATTAGACAGTGAGAGAATTAACCTGAATTCTGGAGTATAAAGAGATGAAAGTGGATTTGCTTTCCATCCTTTTCCGAAGATCAATCAAAGGTAGCAGTCCATCAGTAGAGGAAAGTGATGGGTGTGATGCCCTGCAAGGTTCGACCGGCGTTCCGACAAGGTCGCATGGACATTAAGCTCAAACCGATGACTTGAGGTAGAGCTAGTGGTTTGTAGAAGACGGTAGTTAATATGCTTCTAGAATTTGTTAACTCCGCCATTGATCCGTTGGAAAGAAAATTATGGAAAATAGAACAGATGTGGAAAATAAAAGATAGAGAACAGAAATTAAATTCTGATGGAAACAATTTTATTTTGGTGGAGTGAATAGCAAATATAGAAATAATAAAAGACATTAATTTAGATATTAATTTTTTAATTGAGTTTTTATAAGGGATGGTAGTTAAAATAAGGAATAGTTAAGAATGGTTTTCTCATTTTATTTATATTCCCGTTCTATTCTAAATGTATCTGATATAGGTTGGGTTTTTTTTAATATATAAATCAATTAAATGTATTAAAAATAATTATTTCAGTGCAAAATAAATGTTTTAAAAAATGGCCACGTGGGGAGCTATTGGAAACGATTGACGGAGTTTGAGAAGGGAGGGAGTCCGTCACCGCTTGTCGTTTTTCGGATTGCCGGCCGGCGGATGACTCCAAGGAATATTGATGTAGACATGGCTCACTATTCTTAGAACCTTGCACTTTAGCCCCCCAAAGAATTTTCACAGCCAATCCAGTCCCGCGTGCTTTCAAATCCTCCATATTTCAGTCCTTTTCTCATCCACGTCTCCTGCTCTCCTCACTCCCTCTCTCAACATGTCTGTTGAATGTCGGAGGCCCGAGTAAGTCCGAGAAGCACGTAAGTAAATGCTTTCAAGGGCTTAATAAACTGTATTACGTCCCGATAATAAGCTTGAGCAGGGTGATTAATGGTTCCGGCTCCAACCCGGTTCCGAGTTTCCGATTCAGTTTACTCTTACAACCAGCGATAGGTTACCTTGCATGGAATTCTAACCCGAAGGTGTCTTTTTTACATGTTCGGGATGAATGATCCTGCATAAGATTGACATGCTTGGGCTTAGAGATTGGTCGGGTACCGAGCCGAACAGGTAGCCGAACAGGAGTGAGCTGCCTAGTGCAGACAGCAACAAGGGAAATGAGTAAAACGTTCTGAGAAACCAAGGGAAGCGAATTGACATGTCCAAAGGAGGAGCGATCTGCTGTAGGGTTCTTTTCTCTTGTCCTTCACAACCTCCTAACTCTTCCTATAATTTTACCCGCCAGACATTGTCATACTCTACACGGCTATGCAAAAATAAAAGCTGTCCTCACTGACATCTTCCGGGCTAACAAAACCCGAGCGAGCCCGGGTAGTAGCTCCTGAGAGTGCCTTATCAGGATTCATCTCTTCGAACTATGTCGAAGCTCAGTAGAATGGCTGTGAACAAGAGCCTCGAGAGCCTCCTGGACATGGACAAGTCCAAGAACGAGGGGCCTGCGCCGGTGAAAATGATCCCTGGCCACGGCCTCGAGTTCAGCAACCTGTCCTACAGCGTTATCAAAAAGCAGAAGAAAGACGGAGTCTGGATCAAGAAGGAGGCCTACCTTCTGAACGACATCTCGGGGCAGGCGATGAAGGGTGAGGTGTTGGCGATCATGGGGCCCAGCGGGGCCGGGAAGTCCACTTTCCTCGATGCACTGGCTGGACGGATCGCTCAGGGTAGCCTAGAGGGCTCTGTCAGGATCGACGGGAAGCCTGTGAGTCAAAATTTTGACCATAAGGCAATCTATTGCTCTACAAAGAGTTACCGAACATGTTTCATTAATTCCTATGAAGAGTTTCAGAGAACAGTACTAAGTTTACGTGGTCGGTTTAATAGGTTACCACGAGCTACATGAAGATGGTCTCATCGTACGTGATGCAAGATGATCAGCTCTTTCCTATGTTGACTGTCTTCGAGACCTTTATGTTTGCTGCAGAGGTAAGACTTCCTCCTTCGATTTCCAGGCATGAGAAAAAGAAGAGAGTCCACGAGCTCCTCGAGCAACTCGGTCTGCAGGTACGGATCTCCTTCTTTGTCCCCTGGAAAACAGATGCAATAAGAAAGTTCAGTGAAAAAAAAAAATGGAAAGCTGAAAACTTGAAATATGCATGACTGTTTGTTTATGTTGTGCAGAGTGCAACTCACACGTATATCGGGGATGAGGGTAGAAGAGGAGTGTCGGGAGGGGAAAGGAAAAGGGTTTCGATTGGGATCGACATCATTCATAAACCGTCTCTGCTGTTCCTTGACGAGCCCACCTCCGGTCTTGATTCTACGAGCGCTTACAGTGTTGTGGAGAAGGTGAAGGACATAGCTCGAGGCGGTAGCATAGTCCTCATGACCATTCACCAGCCTTCCTACAGGATTCAGCTCCTCCTAGACCGAATATCAGTCCTAGCAAGGTATTGTAGATTCCAAAAGTGGTCCTCTAATGATGTTACTAACTAATCTGCAACTCCGATCAACAAAAAATGCCCATTATATCATTGATTCTTACAATGGGTCTCCAGCTATTATCAAGATAAACTGGAGAACAAAGAGAAACAGAAGCTGGGCCGTGTGACAGAACAGAAACATGTAATGTTTGGTTTTTGGAAACATTAAGTTCCATTGTATGCAGAAGTTTGATTCGAAATGAGCCTTTGAATGGAAAACTTATCTAGAACTCTAAACAGTCTAGCTTTCTGTATTTAGCTTAAGACTCTTTACCTGTCATCTGCTTCTGCTTCAGGGGAAGATTGATTTACATGGGAAGCCCACTCACACTTCCAGCCCATCTCTCGGGATTTGGAAGACCGGTTCCAGAAGGCGAGAACAGCCTGGAGTATCTCCTCGATGTGATCAAAGAGTATGATGAATCAACTGTCGGTCTTGAGCCTCTCGTACTATATCAACGAGATGGCATCAAACCCGATCAAGTGGCACGAACTCCAGTTCCCAAGACACCGAAGAGGCCCAAGATGGCAAAAATGCCCCAAACTCCATACGGAACAGCCTCAGTGTCGAGGTTGAATCTCCAGTCTCACACTTACTCTTCTGCAAATAGGGCTCCGAAGGTGGATTTGGGGAAATTTGGTTACGAAGAAGATGATGATGAGGATGACTTTGACAACTCCCTCGAGCGTAAGGCCATCCACACGCCCATGCAGCAGAGTGGGGTCTATCCGAGATTGGCTTCCCACTTCTACAAGGACTTCTCTGTGTGGCTCTACCATGGAGTTAAGGATGGGGTCAGGGGGACCCCACGCCGCCCTCCATCGTGGACCCCGGCACGGACTCCAGGGAGAACTCCCGGTGGCAAAACACCAATGTATGGCCAAAGAAGCCATGTCTCAGGCCAATACACTACTCCTCAGTACAAGTACAGCAGCAACAACAACAACAACCAACCTTCAAGGTCCCAACCTAGAACCCCTATGACCTTCAGCTCCTCAACTGATCCATATGCTGTTTCCTATGAAGAGTTTGAAATTGAAGAAGCTCTCGATGCACCTCTCCACGGGCCCAAGTTCGCAAACCCATGGGCACGTGAGGTCCTGGTCCTCGTCTGGCGAAATGGGCTTAATGTGCTCCGAACTCCTGAGCTCTTCCTCTCCCGTGAGATTGTCCTAACTGTGATGGCCCTAATCCTCTCCTCCCTCTTCACTAACTTGCACCACCGCGACTTCAAAACTATCAACAGGCTTCTCAACTTCTACATATTTGCAGTCTGCCTCGTCTTCTTCTCATCCAATGATGCAGTCCCGACCTTCATCCAGGAACGTTTCATCTTCATCAGGGAGACGTCCCACAATGCATACCGAGCTTCTTCCTATGTTATCTCTTCTCTCCTTGTCTACCTGCCATTCTTCGCCATTCAAGCCTTAACCTTTGCACTCATAACCCAATATATGCTCAAGTTAAACAGTGATATCATCCGCTTCTGGGTAATTCTCTATGCATCTCTCATAACGACTAATGCTTATGTTATGCTTGTAAGTGCCCTCGTCCCGAGCTACATCACAGGATATGCAGTCGTGATAGCAACCACAGCTCTGTTCTTCCTCACCTGCGGCTTCTTCCTCAAGAGGACACATATACCTTGGCTGTGGAGGTGGCTCCATTACATCTCCGCAATCAAATACCCATTTGAGGCCCTGCTTACAAACGAATTTAAAGGTATTCACTGTTATAACGGGAACTTTTCAGAGCTCTCACCTGGCCCACTCGGAGATATACAGATAAGCAAACTGCACAAAACCACACCGGGCCTTCCAAATCCTTGCATGCTTGTGGGAGAAGATGTCCTGTCCACAATGGACATCACAATGACGAACATTTGGTACGATGTTGCCATTCTTCTCGCATGGGGAGTTCTCTACAGGCTCTTCTTCTACGTGGTTTTGAGATTCTACTCCAAAAACGAGAGGAAATGAAGTCTCTCTTTTGACATGCATGCTCCATCATATCCTAGTCCATGTCTTCTACAAATTCTACTTCAGAACACAAACAATGTAGTACCCTGCAGTCAACGTCCACCCGTCGACATTTTTTTCTTTTGAAAGGATGCTTGAGAACAATGTAGCTTTCATTACATAGTGCGATCCATTTATTTCCACTCTAGTTTGCATAATATGAGGTCCGCAAAGCCAAGACATGTTCGGGTTCAAGTTTAAACGCAATAATTAGAGCCTTTCTGGCAAAGAGACAGTCGTCGGTACATTAAGATCCAAAGGTAAAAACAGAGAGAGGATGTCTCATTCCCAGACTCTTTAGCTTCCATGTTGTGCTATCTTTCTTTCTAGGGCGGCCTTATCAGCACCGGTTAGCTTGTCAACTTCTTTGCCATCTCTAATGAAGAAGAAAGTCGGGACACTGCTAATATTCCAACGAGCAGCCACATCCCTCGCTTCATCTATATCAACTTTCAGGAACACGACTTTTGGGTATTTTGCCGCTAAGCTCGTGAAAAGGGGAGAAATGAATCGGCAGGGCCCGCACCAAGTGGCAGTGAAGTAAAGGATGGCAAGTCGAGATGCTCTTGAAGAGGCATTCAATTTGGTTTCGACTTCACCGAGAGAGTGAATTCCAATAACTTGCCCTGCCATGTAACATGGGTTGAGCAAACCAGTGAGAATCAAGGGATTGACATAACCATATAGCTTTAATAGTGAGAAAGACATCAAGAAATAATACCATCATTGAGAGCAGACAACGCCTCTTCTTCCTACAAAAGATTAAACAATGGCAAACGTTACAGCAACAGTCTGATGAAAGTTAAGGAAACTCAACATTTTTGCATGCACAATCTAATCAAGTGCTGTAAAAGTAGAACAATTCTTATGAGATACACTAGTGATTCTTATGACAGTACATCTCCACAACCAAGACTTTGCTTGAAAGTGGGGATACTGGATACATCTGATTAGATTAACATGCATGGACTGATCATATCTTGAGAAGATTGGTAAATATGCTTCGGAAAAGCATGGAGCATGGCATGAAAATGGAGAAACATATTGTTGAGAAAGATTTTAGGACTTCTCACTTACAGCCCGTTGTTTTTCCCTCTCAACCTTCATTTGCTGCTTCCTCTTACGCAAGTCCTCATAATGTCTCCGGTGATCTTGTATTGTTTTTCTGTTAGCTTCTACCTGTAAATTTCAAGTAAAAGTTAATGATTACCTCAGGAGCAACTCCACCATCATATATAACAGAAGGGAAAAGTGGAACCCTTAACAGAAAGTACCTTTTTAAGCACCAAACTAATTTCCTCATCATGATCTAACCCGGAAGCTGCATGGAGATCACTGGCTGCTTCATCCCACTGCCCTAGCATGGCTTTTGCCATTCCCCGTGCCTTATATGCTTTTGCTGAGTCGGGATTAATCTTGAACGAAAGGTTCAATCATCATTATATAAGCACAAAAAACTTACACCCTAAACACGGGAACAGTTTAATGATAGAGAAGCGGTACCAAATAGAAATAGGGAAGTTGGAAATTTATGGACAAACCTGAAAGGCTGCTTCGGCATCACGAATTGCCGCATTCGGCTTCTTAAATTTAATGAAAGTGTTAGCTGAGAAGGATACATCATAAGCAATCACGCCAAATCCAAGAAGGATGAAAACCTTCAAAAAGGAAATAAGAAATGCTAAAGTTATCGATAATATGACTACCCCGAGCTGCATATAATATTGCTGAGTTTGGATTTAATAAAATCGCCTCAGTAAGTTGATCTATAGCTTCATCCAGCTTCCCTGCAAAGCCAATCCAACTAAACTGAGTGAACATGCTCAGTCGGGGTGAGAAGAAAACCTTTAGACACACATGGATATATGAATATAGCTGTTTGATATAGACTGCATGCCTTCAGAGATCGCATCCATGGCTCTGGATTTAGCCATTTGTGCAGCCTCCTGTTTTTCTTCCGTAACCTCTGTGGAAGGGTCTCCCATCTACAATAAAAGGAACGGTAGAATAAGTAACCAAAAGTTATAGCTACTTTACTGAGAAATCCCTTCGACTGCATACCTTTTGCAGAGGATCATCATCAGGAACCACTACATCAGATTCATCCAACTCAATATCAGATTCAACTATATCTTCGTCATCATCTAGGTCAGTTCCTGACATGCCACTGCCTCCTTTCGCCTGAAAGGATTTTAAGCACAAATATTTTAGGAATTTTTTTTTGTGGATTTCTGTTTATAAATTACAATCCAATTCTGTGTTTTGGTCGAGTAGTGCAACATGGCAAAGCTATATTTGCCCAGTCATTTCCTTGGAATACTGAGTTGTTTCTCTAATTAGTGAGTCGATCTTATTTAGTTTGATCCCTACTCAGATACCCATCCTAACCTGTGATGGCGTTGTACTATTCTCTAAAAGAATATGCTTAGTCAGTTGATTTCAGATAGTCTTTTGGTTTCTCAGTAAACACAAGATGAGTCGAGCCCAAGCCTTCAAAATTCAAAACGAGGACCACAGATAAACTCGAGTTCATATGCACTATTTCTCCAGCAATTTTCCAAAGAAAAGTTTTAGAATCAGTCCCTTCCTTGGCCGAGAATGCAAAATAACAAGGTTAGGCAATCAGTTTTGGAAAAAAAAAACCGATGAAATCTGTTAAACCCAGATTGCCTTGAACCCAGGGCCCATTAACTCTTCCATCTATGCTTAAAGTATGAGGACAGCAGCATTGGTCCTAAATCAAAATTGACCCAAGTTAGCAACGACAAGAGGACAAGGCGATCCCATTAGAGACCAGAGGCCGAAGTACCAAGATGAATGCTTTACCAACTCAACGCAAAAGGATCAGCACAAACGAAAAATTAAAAGTAACATGTGATGAATTTCAGCAAATCTGATGGTGTAAAAAGACAATGAATAAATCAAACTACAACTAAAAGCAAGTGAACATAAAAAAAAAAAAAAAAAAAAAGTGAACGTCGAAGATTAAGTTTCTGTCTGACCGATTGCGAGCTGGGAGGAACCCGGGCACCTAAACTGCAACACGAAGAAATGTTCCACAGAGTTTAAAGCCAGTAACTTGAGCTGAAGAGCAAAGAAGATGAAGAAAGAGAAAAGATCATGAACCATGACTTTCAGTTGGAAGTGCATTTACTTGCCTTTGGAGATAGGTCCTGAAGAAACCGAGAGAAGGGTCGTGGAGGATTGACGGGTTCGACTTGCACGCGCCGACGAATTGCCTTAGCTCCTCTACCTCTTCAGGCTTCATCCTCTCTCTCTCCTCTCTCTCTCTCTCTCCCCCCCTACTTTCTGCTCTCTCTGGAACTTTGCGTGCGGGGAAGACGACGCAAATGCCTGGAACCTGGACTGTGAGCAACAGTGAGCCGGTTCCGTTCCTAAAACCGTCCGGCTCGAACCGCGCAGTATTAGGCTGAATGAATGCCTCTGCAGACCGGGTTCACCATCATCCCTGCCCCTTGTGGGTTGGGCTAGGGCCCTATAGTCAATTATATCATCACGGCTTGAGCATTTTTATTTGTTATTTTTTCTCGATTATAAAAGAAATTCGCACTAAAAGCAGCTCGGAAATAAAGAATAATAAAATATTACGAAAAGTCCCACTAATATAAGTCGAGGATATCAACATTGTAAAATCATTGAAAATGGCAACTAAGATAAGTTTTTTTTTTTGTCTGAACTACTGGTATTCAGAAACTCAACAGGCCCTCATTAATCTAGTTCGAGCCGGGAAGGCCCCCTAGCATTCACAAGACTCGAATTCAAAACTCTACTTAAGGGAAAAAGACACCCCACTAACTCAACCAACTTACTTTGGTGCAACTGAGATGAGTTAATTGAGACTATTCGACGTATTTTTTAATTAAGTAATATCTTGATTTTAATATAAATAGAAAAAATTCACGTTCAGAAGAGCTTAGTAGACCAACCTGCTTTGACCCAGAATTATTTAGATCCATTTCATTTCGAAGTTGACAGTTGGCCAAGGGCCCTTTTTTTCCTATACCTAGATAATAAAGTATCGGACCATTTGAGCTAATTCATGTAACCAGTAATTCATATAATATGATTTAAAACTAAGTAATGCCTTTTTATGCCAAAGAAAACAATGAAATGCCAAAAAAATTGAATTAAAATTAATATTGTACAGTCTGATTGAAATCACTGATATTTTACAGCAACCATGCTTCAGAACAATGCTGCAAATGTGTCCACAGGTACTAATATCACAACAGGTTTTCTTGATTAAACACGAGCTTGGAAACGAAATCTATAACAACCTCGGTGGAGGAAGAACCGTTATGACATAATAATCTCTGCCTAGAGCAAATGTTAGGCGATGCTATCCGCTCGATTGGACCCTGCAAGAATTTTCAGTTGCCCGATTCTTTGCTGATGCTGCTCTCAGGAGATTTCTGGCTGGCCGGGTAGGGAGATGTGCTCATTACCCTGTAAAAAGACCGAAGCTTTTTTCTAAGCTCGAGCTAAGATTACCGTGCTTCATATGATTCGATGAGCTCACATTTATGTACTTGTTACTATGCCATGGTCACAGAATGGATGATTGAATGTTTTACTAACCGTTCCTTGCGTTTCTCCAAGAACCGAGCCAGGGAAGCCTTCCGAGCTTGGGGCAGTGCGACTGCAAGGCGAAACACAATTATTAGCAACCCCATCAGTCAGGAGTGAACGGACTTAAAGAGTTCCATGAATGGGAACCGAGAGAATGCAGAGATTCGAATACCAGAAGAAAATAACTGCGTCGGAGGAGATCCTGCAGAACGGATCCCTCTGGGACGTTCTTGCTGGGTAACGACCAGAGACTTGAGGGGCCCCACAGACTTCACAGGGGCCAATTCCAAGTTGCAGATTGGGTTTGCTTGTGATGGCGGGACAGCTAGAGAGCTAATTGAACCGGGAAGGCCGAGAAAGGCTGGTGAATGAGTTCCGCTCCCATTCGATTCTTCATCAGTTACAGGCTTATGATGAGTTACAGGAGTCCTGTTCCCAGCTAATAGCATGATAGCCTGAGCCTGAGATTAGAGACAAAGGATGAATTTAATTTTCAACTACAGACCAAAGGTTAAGATAAAAGGGGAGAGGCTGAAAGAGATGAAGACCTTCTCCGGGGTCACGTCATCAAACACGCTAACTGTACCAGCATAAAATATGGTCAGCTGTGCCGGGACCCCTCCATTTTGTTTGCTGCCATTCCTGCAGATGGACACTCAACAATGTAGACCAACCAAACAGTCAAAATCTTCACCAATGGAACTGGCAAAGTTTTTTCCAGTTTTTAAGTTTTCTCTACTTCAAGGAAAGGAAATCGAGAAAAGAATGAAGGAAACTGAAAAGCAAAGCCAATGTTGTTGTGGACCAAAAGTCTTGACTCACCTGAGATCAGTGGAACCGATAATGGAACCTGTAGTTGGAAGAACTGAAGCAGGAGGAAGGACTGGAACTCCCAGCGGCTGCGGATTTATCATGATAGGGGAAATATGAGAATGAACAGCAGGAGGGCTTGCTGTAATGGCAGTCGCCCGCTTTGGTTGGTTTGAAGAAGGGAGCATTCCTGTCTCCAGGGACCGACCGATCGAATGAGCACTGACGTGCTGCAGAGAGTACACTGGTATTGGGTAGTTGGTCCCTGCTGACTTCTCAATCACCATGACCTTCTGCAGAACCCGGAACTTGAAGATCAGCCATGAAGAAACAAGAAACATCATGATTCTCTATCAGAATAGCTCTGACTTGAAGCATTACTTTACAGGAAAGCTAACCTGGGCTCCGTTAGCACAGGATTTCAGATTCGAATCTAACTGGTCATGTACATTCTTCCTCGGCCTGTCTTGCTGAGAGGCTCTGAAGGACAAGTACTGAGACGGACTGGAGATTTTGTTTACAAATGACCACTGCATCCCCAATTCTCTACCCTGTGCTGAAATATCTGAAGAAAGCAGAAAACATGAGGCCCCTCTAGTGCAAATTAATACCTCCACCACCCAATGGTGCAAGCCCACAGACTCCAACCTCGTGTCTAAATATTCACTAGTTGTTCAGGCATTCAAGTTTAATAAACCGAGGGCAGAATCCCGAACTGTAGATTCAAATGCAGTGGATAATTAACACATCTTCAGAGACGTGCAGAAAAACAAGAAAGGAAAAAACAAAGCCATCCCTGGGAAGAAGAGAGAAGAACAAGCCTCAATACAATTCCTCCCCTTCACGTGTCAAAACGGATAAAACTAATATTTCGTGCAAAGTAGAGACTGCGAAATAAAGGCACGTCACCGGGGCTGGAAACTAAAAAAATGCCCAGAAATGTGCAGATGATTACTGCGTACAGTTTATAATATTCGCACAAACATGCATCTAGCCATCGTGCATTGTAGTTTTTTATGTTTAATATGAGAAAGGAAAAGGAACCCTACCGACCCATTAAACCTGAAACAACTAAAAATTTATCAGTCAGAAACTTTCGGGATGCAAATGCAGTATTATTTAATCTAAGGTCTCGGTCCCCACAGCAATAATTCATGAAAAGAAGATGCAGAGCGAGAGATATTATACTTCTTATTCAAATGGGAAACGTTTCTTTATTGAATAGTTTATAGCATATGCTTGGAACTAACTGCAAGGCACATCTTCTAAATTATCATTCTAAATGCTTGTGATGGGAGAACAATATTCAAATAGAAAGGACAACCAGAACAGAACAACATAAATAATGCAGAAGGCTGTTTTTAATACTGTCTTTTTCAATCACCATGAACATATTATAGCTGGTCCTGTGACACCTGGACAGGCGCAAAAATTAAGCAGGAACACGTTTATAATCACAAACCGCATGTTTCATTTTTTCTATACTACGTATACTTCCCTGGAAAACCCCTTGTAGAAACCCAAAAAAAATGTAGAAGTTAGAGTTCTTTTTCCTGCAGCATCACTGTTATCAGCTCAATATTCTGTCCTTAATATATAAATTAGTCACTCAAAGGAAAATATTAAGATAAATCAAGAATCTAAAGACAGCTCACATCTGCAGAGCAAACATTATATTAATTCAACCAGCTGCACGCGTGCAGAACAGGAAAGAAACCTCGCTGGAGAGGTTTATTTCGGCTTTCTTATTTCTTTTTTGACTAAGGAGAAATATGAAGCCCCCGGGAGAAGCTAATGTTATATATACTCTGTGTGTGTGTGTGTCTGCATATTTTAGTTTTGGCACAACCAACTCCCCCAACATGACTATCTGAAACAGGACCATTTGTCTGGCCAGATAGACCGACAGGTGAACAGACCCGAGCTCTATCCAATATGTCCATTTTTGTTATTAATGGAAGAATATAAGTTATGGGCTCCATCACATGATATTCAATTGGAATGACACAGAAGAAATCATCCGTTCAAGGACAGCTCAAGACGAAAGCTACAGTTTTCGAGAAATCATTCTCTCACCCTTCCTCGACAAACACGTTGGCTTATCCTTAAAAAAATGTGAATGCGTAATAGAACGGCAGTTCTTTCTTATGGTCCATCATGACATGCTTTATTATTCAAACAATACATGATAAGAACCCAGAACCTGAACAGGAGAAAAAAAAACAAAGAGATAAAGAAAACCCTGGTTATTTATGGAAAATTTGCTAAAAAATTGGTGTAATACAAAAATATGGAATAACTGTTTTTTAGTCCTCCACTATTCATGTTTATATAAAGATTGAAGAAATTCTATTTATAATTCTCCACTTTTTCATAAGCTAATTATTTCGTTTTGCCAAACTGACTGCTATATTCCACAGTTATTTCTTTTTAACTTTTAATTTATATTTCCTCTTATGTCTTGATAATACAAAAAGTTTCTAATTTGACGCATTTTAGAACATTTCTCCCGAAAATTAAATTCGGAGGAGGAAAAGGATTGGTGAAGTCGAAAATAGAGAATAATTCTAGCAAACTAAACCGCGCTTAGACTTACCACATAGCCCTTGAACGTTTCCTGCCAAGAATTCACAAGTTCATCTGCTCAATTTACATTTTCTGCTAATAATTTATAAGAAGAAAATCCCATTCAAGATGAAAAATTTCGTGTATATGAAAAAATTGTTATTTTGACTCAGTTTCTCAAAAAAGCAGCTATTTCAAATTTTCCGATTCAATAACAAGAAAGCCGTCAAATGTCGAAGCTTTTATTTTCAAAATTTCAAGATTCGGAAAAGAAACCCACGGGCTGTCTCATCCAATTATTCATTTCCTCAGCAAGCAACAGGTGAAATTCAGGATTTGTGGAGAAGATTCAGAACAAAGCAACGCAGGAACTAGAATTCGGCAAAGCAAACTAGATATGTAGAAATCCTCAGCAGAAAGGATCAATTGTCCAACAGGACCAAGTAAAAACAGAGCAATACACAGCCACTGCAATGATTCTAGAGAGAGAGAGGCATAGAGAGAATAAAACAGTTGCAATACCTGAATCAACAGTGATATCAATGTTCTCTTCCTTCACGGCAAGCAAACCCAGAAAGTCTCTCTCCATCTCCCCTCGAAAATCTTGAAATTTGTGGAGAATTTCAGCGGAACAGATGAAGGAAGGATCTCTCTCGCCCTTCCTTTCTCTCTCAGAGACAGCAGACACAGAGAAGCTCAAATGGAAGCGCAGGAGCTCCGCTGGACCATGAACTTCACCTCCAGCTCGATTCTGATTCTGATGAAAAGCAAAACGAGGAAGAGAGGAGAGCAAGAAGAGGAGGAAGGAATGGCTTCTATGTTTTCACACGGAGGAAACGCTCGTAAAAGCAAGAGCAGGGCAAGGAAAAAATCTTAATAAGAAAGAGTTAATTAAAATACTTTAATAATTATATTAATTAATTTTTTTAAATTTTAATTAATACTTTTTTAGAATTAAATTAAATTATTATAATTAAGATTAATTGTAATAATTATTCAAATAATTAATACTAATTTACTCATATTTTAATTAATGACGAGATAAGATGAGCTAAGAATTTCTCCGGGCAAGAGATGGGGGAGCCAGAGGTGCAATTGCAGCCGTCCGATTCGAGGACTTTGACTCTTGGACAACCGGGGATTTACCGGCTACTCCCGGTTGTCGACCACGTGCGGCTGCCACAGCCTCGGGGACCACCGGGTGAGTCCAGTGACGAAGACGGTGCGGACACGTGGCAGGTGGCCTTTTGCTTTGGAGTTAGCGCTTACGCTTCACGAGGAAGCTTTCTCTATTTTAATTATTTTTATTAAAATTTATTTATATTACATAACCTTCTTGAGGGGGCGCGCGTGGCTATTTATAAATTATTGAGAATTTTAAGAATAAAGGGGAAATTTTTAATTGTGTCGCAGGTCGAACGTAAAAATATTGGATTGAAAAATATGAGTCGATAATCATTAATTAGTTTAAAATTTTAGTTTTTCACCTGTTTAGAAAGTAAAAAAATTTTACTAATTATATTGCAAAATCCTCATTGGTGTGATTTATTTTGAAAAATTTTTAATAATCTTTAAATTAAATATTAAGTATTTTAAACAAAAAAATTTCGAGTCCACGTAATTTTTTTATAAAGAGTAATTTATTCTTCCAGAACTCATTAACATCCTAGAAGTTAATGGATTCGGGGCAGTTTCTATATAAAGTATATATGTGGATGACTCACTGACAACTACATGCTCGAGGAGAGATTCAAATCTTCGACATCGTGAATTTGTATACGAACGTATGTGTATCCTATTCACTGGAAGTAACTTTTGGAAGTTAGGCTACACGTGATATTAATTTACTCGGAATTGACCACACGTGATTATTTTTTGTGGCGAGCATATCTAGGAGAAATTTTTTTACCACGTGTTACAATTCTGTGGCTCCTAATAAATGGTCACGTGAAAAGTTCTTCGACCCCCGTGACGGTAAAGAGTAAAAAAAAAATGAAAAAATAAAAAGAAATCTTCATCTCCCCTCTCAAATTTGATCCAATTGACTTCGATTTGATTAGGTCACTGAATAATCAAAAAGCCATTCCTACGTGGTTTGATTAGATTTGAGCCACGCTGTAAATAAAATTATTAGAAGGAATTTTTGAGTCTAAACCTTAGCAAACACTGTTTTCCTGAATTATATTAAATATTTGATGGTAACAAGTTGACGAGACCAATATTTGTACTGACTGTTTATTTCATTTGATATATCTGTGTTTGAATATGAAAACCGGAGAATTATGTGTCGGGTCCTACTTTCTTGAGAGAGTTTGCTTGTTGATTTATGTTCCTTTCAAAGCAAGAAAGCAACTTGTGATTTCGACGTAATTTGGTGTTGGTCTAATAGTTCTCTCACTGAATTCTTAAATGAGCTATTCGAGGATCGAATATTAGGTCAGAAGGGTAGATAGAAATTTTTTCAGAAACTCTAACCTGATTGTAAATTAATCTGAAGATATTTTTCACTGATTCGAAAATATTATGTGGTACAAATTAAAGAGGAAAGTGAGGCTGGGAAAGATAGCCATATGGTAGGATAAAGTACGGTCAATCCTAAGATTATTGTATTAAAAAAATGAATTAATAATAAATTTTTAGTAATAAAGGTAAATTAGTTTAAAATTCTAGTTTTTCACGTGTTTAGATGGTAAAAAATTTTAATAATTATATTGCAAAATTCTAATTGGTGTAATTTATACTGTAAAAGGTCTTATAATTTTAAACTGAATATCATGTATTTTAAACATAAAAATTTCATGGGGAGTTTGGTTCGAGTAATGTTAAATTACAATAGAAAGTAAGTTGTAAAATAAACTTATAATATTTGATAAATATTTTAAATTGTTAAAAAAAGAAAATACAAATATAACATAATAATATTTGATATGAAAGAAAATAAAAGTACCTTTACAATAATACCCTTTTTTACTGAGTTAAAGTAAGCAATAATGAAGGACAAGTTTGGAAATACGACCAGAGCGAGCCCCATTATAGTACGGGAAAGCCGGGGAAATCTGGGGATTTGAGTTATCGGGAAAGTTAAAATCCCACCCTTTTTTGTGCATTTTATTTACCGGGCAAGATGATTGGCTCGAAAAAGTTAAAAATGCTGAGAAGATTACAGCCAGACACTACCCGGAATTGACTGCACGTGATTATTTTTTGTGGACAGCAGATCAAGGTGAAAATTTTTTACCACGTGTTACAATTTTGTGGCTCCTAATAAATGGTCACGTGGAAAAGTTCTTCTCCACCCGTGACGGTAAACAATTTAAAAAAATGAAAAAAGAAATCTTCGGCTGTCCTCTCAAAATTGAACCAGTTGACTTAAATTCGAGTAGATCACTAAAAGCGTTATCTTAATAAGTCAAAATTCATTACTGATAAAAAAAATAATTCAAAATTTATTTTATATGATTTGATGAGATTCAAATCTTAGATTTTAGTCGCGCTCTAAAAAAGATTGTTGGAAGGGATTTTTAAGTTCGTACTTCGGCAGACACCAGTTTCTTAAACTGTATTAGATTTTACTGGATCAGTCTCTGTACTGATTGTTTAATTTATTTGATATGTTCACAGTTGAACGTGGACCTAACAAACTGTGTCGTGTCGTGTCGTATTTAAACGTGTTATATCTAAACATGTTTGGGTTAAAAACCCCGATGACTTGAACATGAGAAATTTATTTTTCGTGTTTAAACTTGTTCATGTCTAAATGGTCGAGTCTTGACCGGTTTAATATAAAATATATGTAATATATAATTATACTTCGATAAAATATTATACAACTACTAAAATAATTATATTTATAGATAATTAGTATAATAAATAAGTGAGATTAATGATATAATATTTAACGATAGTGAAACATTCAATGTATGTCATATTTTACATATCATAAAATTTTCGCAATACTAAATAGGTTCAATCTTTATATGAAAATAGTAAAATATATTTAATAAATATGTTTAAACGTGTATTATCAGGTTACACAAGTTCAATCCACTTAAACATGCTTATTTATCGTATATGAGCAGGTTCATATCTAAACAGGTTCATGTATGAATAAACTTGACTGAAACTTGCCTAACTACGTGTCATGTTATGTCGTGTCAAAAATTATCAGGCTTACCTGACAACGAAAGCCTAAAAATCATGTAACGGGTGGCTGCATTGCCACTATCGTTATCCTCCTTTCTCAAGCGAGTTTGCTCATTGATTTATGTTTCTTCCAAAGCAAGAAAGCAAAGCATATAACTTTATGACGAGGAGTATTAGGAACATGAGAACCAACTCATCTCACGTGACCTATGAATACGCTGCAAACACATGAATTCGAGCAACTTCATGCTCCCCCATGTGCAGTTGGCCTCTATAGGTTTTTCGTCCGAGCAGTGATTCGAACCCCTGACCTCAACAAGTACCACCGAGTCAAGCGAACGCCTCACTACCCGAACTGGCATCAGGAGGTGATTATAAATTTAAAAGTAATAGGTGGGTACATATATATATATATATATTTCATTTAAATAAACTAAAGGGGACATGTGCAAGAACAAGGAGCCATGTGCCCAGTGAGCCGAAAGTGCCACGAGGCTAGAGAAAGGAGGTTGTCCTTGCTGATCCATAAATTATTCTTTTTTTCATTTTTTGTTAAATGCTGATTTTTTTTTTATTTTGTGCGGACAGTAATTAGGAGAAAATTCAATGTTTTAAGGAAAATTTACATACTTAGACCTCAATCTTTAATTATTTTTCAATTTTATCCTTTTTTTTGTGACCCTTATTTACATGTTCCACTTTTTTCCGTCTTACCATTATGTTCTTTCGTACAAATACTACTCCTTAAAAAAAACCATTTTGTTAAAAGTGAATAAAATATTTTCTTCAATGCCGGAACAAAATTCACAGCCCTAAACTCCTTTTTACAAATTAGTTTTTTTAAGGGTATTCGAATCCAAAACTCGGCCTCGGCATATATTTATTAACCTAACAAAAATCGTGCCGAGCATCATTTATTCTCACGCGGTGCGGCTGCTTGTGCAGCCGATCCGTCGCATGGTCTGTATGCCATATACATATTTTTTGGTATCGACATGTATCCGAATTTCTTCCGTACTAATTCTCACGGTTCTATACACACGATTTTCTGTATAAAAATTTCTATACCTGCGTGGTCCATATTAGTGACTTACTCATAGTAAGGTAGCAACATTTTCTGTATTTAATCCAAATATTTAAAAATTAAAATTTTAAATATTTAAGTTATTTATTTACAGGTGTGCATCATATTTTATTGAGAAGATCAAACCATTGATTTAGAAAATTTATCTGAGAGACGAAAACCAATAAAAGTGTAAGGTTTAAGAGAACGAAATGAAGTGATTTAATAATAAAAAAAAGTTGAAATCAATTAAATTTTATATACCGTTACGTGAAATTTCTCGAGTTTAGGGGATCTCCCTCCCTGCAACCCCTAAATCCATCCCAGAGGAGGTTAATTAGATTCCGATTAACCTAGATCGAATCAGTTTTTCAATCATGAATCATCTTTATTTATAACATTCGAACTCAATACAAATTTAATATGAAAAATACCGAATCACTGCAACCAATCAATATCGGTCACTTGTAAAATATTTGATTCATGTGGAAGTGGAAGGGGACCACTTCACATACCCCTAGATTATCTTAGAGAAACGATAAATAAATAAAATAATTTATTATAAATAAATAAATAAATACAAATACTCCTAGATTGTCAATAAAAAAGTAAATAAATAAATAATAATTTATTATTAAATTCGTGCGTGCAATACGTGGTTTTAATTAGTCGGTATTATCTGTCACCAAATAAATTATTGATATAATCTTATTTCGGTGTGTAACACTGATATATAGAATTTCAATAGACTATGACTAGACCGGTTCGAATCGGGTGGGTCCACCAAGAGGTAAAACTCTACAAAACTGAATTTTCTCTACTTACAAGACTCGAATCGGATGAGTCCACTGGAGGGTAGAACTGTAACAGTCATCGTAAATAATTCGATTTATTGGGTTCGACTTTTGTCTATTAGATCACATATCGATCATCTAAAAAGATCATAATGAGTCTATAAGATAATTGAGTACCGCTACTTGATAAATTAGACTTTTAGGAGAGCCCATTAGTAATAATATAATGTATGGGTGCACGATCACACTATAATCTCTGACGTAAATCCGGATCCGTCTCCGATAATCCTCTCACTGGCGCAAGCCTACAAGCTCGACAATCTCATCTGAAACCATTGGCCTACTTTGACAACCGTCCGCTCACAATGTACAAAACTCAACATTGTCTATGGGAAAATTCATGTTGGGAGTGTTTTACTCATTCACGGATCGATCTGGTTCGAACTTGGATTAGTTTGTGCTGATCTGGTTTATACATCGAAAAAATCGCTATATAGATGAATATTGCTGTACATTGAGTAAACTTCTACTAAGTAAGATTCATTGAACCATATTAAACATTGCCACGCGCTTTAAATCCAACCTATAACATAGATCGTGCAGAACACTGAGGGACAAGCGGTACTATTTTCAATATAGAAAGAAAATATATAAGTTCAAAATGAGACAGACGATGATAATTATCAATTTTTTTTTTATAATTACGAATTTGTCACATTGCTTGCACCGTGCTTAGACATGGTCCGATCTTTTCGGGCCGTGTTGGACCGACACGAAAAAATAATCGGGCCGGCCCGACACGGCCCGATAAGACTGGACCAGCCTGATTTGCCACCCCTAGACATGGAACTGATGACCATTTGATTGGGGGTTCAACGACTACTTTAGATGGCAATAATGAAAAGACAGGAAGAAATTTACCACTCTCTCCTCCTTGGCTTATTTATCTATACTTACTATTATATGAAAACGTTTGAGAGGTTTGATATCTTTTTTACTTTTTAATTTTGTCCTCAATCCGATTTATATATTAAAATTTGTGATGTGTATCTACCTTATAAAATCATACATATTAAGGGTAAATTAATAATTTCAGTAATCTTTATCTCAGTCCATATCTACGATTTTAATAATAAAAATCTTTTATTAACTGCTTTGATTCCCCGTCTCACTCTAAATCTATAATTTTAGTGGTAAAAATCTATCATATTTCTTAATAAATGATTTGAAAATTGTAAATTTGAAAATATAAAATTGATATAGTATACCAATGACAATTAAGAATGTCCTGATTACGACTGTGGGTCAATAAATTTTAAATGAATTGAATTATAACACATTATAAATAAACAATATAATTATATATATTCATCTCAATATTGAACATTTATTTATTTTTTTACATTCTTTCGGTGCGTAGCACGAGTTATTTGTTAGTTTCATATATTACCAATACAGTAGGAAATTTATTCGAGTCGGTCCACTAAGATTAAAGTTTTCTTAAATGTAGATTTGATTTATTTATAAAATTTAATTTCGAGACATGCCGTTTAGGTAGCTGTAATTTCCAATGGTGAACACGATGAAACTTGGGGGCATAAATGGAAATGCATGAAAATCTGGGCGGAAATTATAAAGGGAAGTGCTAGCCGTTATTTTCAATTTCTAAGCCTCAAGTAACTGTTATTTTCAATCTCTCTCTCTCTCTTCCCCCCTAATGGGCTCCCGCCCGATTCCAAGAAAAGAACAGAGATCGCATCATTTTCACGTTAATCCCTTGAAGAGCTCTTCAATGCCCGGCCGTCAGCAATTCGAAATAAGAAATCTTGAGGGATTTCCGGTGTTATCTCGAGGTGGGATTTACATTCCGATCATCTACTATCTGCTTCCAGTGCGACATTTCGATTCCATCGCTCTAGTTTGAATCTTCTTTTTCTGGTTCTCTCTTTTTTCTGTTCTGAAATCCAAAGGTAGCGCGCTGAAGCAATTTGAACTCATCGCGTTTTTGAACCTTTTGTGCATACCCTTCCCCGAGTTAACTATCCTCTCGTCCCCCACTTTGATTTGGCGCTAGAGTGACAGGTAAACAGGCTCTGATCGGATTCGGTCTGCGATCTGTGGATTCAATGTGGGATTAGATGCTGGAAGAGCGAAGACCATGCAGAACAGAAGAACTCTGAGCAAAATCAATGGCAATATCATTGGAAAACCGTCAATCTGCCCTGTTGCAGTCCACAGAGGATGCTTGCCACAGTAATTCCCTTTTGCCTCATCTGTCTTTTCTGTATAGCTATGCGTGTCGATAAAGATAAAAAATTTGAAATTTAGGTGAAAATATGGTATCTGGTTTATTATTCTTGATCCACTAGCATTTAGGTTGCGAAAGTATAGTTTGTGAAAGTCCACAAAGTATCTGGAAGAGCGAAGATCATGCAGAACAGAAGAGCTCTGAGCAAAATCAATGGCAATATCATCAGAGCACCGACGATCTGCTCTTTTGCAGTCTGCAAAGGACGCTTGTCATAGCAATTCCCTTTTGCCTCTTTTGTCTTTCCTGTATAGCTATGCGTGTCGATAAAGATCAAAACTTTGAAATTTAGGTGAAAATATGGTATCTGGGTTATTATCCTTGATCTGCCAGCATTTAGCTTGTGATAATTATTCAAAACAGTGAAAAATGTTTGATCTGTGGGAACTCTCAACTGTCAGTAGCTCGAGGCTTTTTAACAGGTTCTTGGCGAACACTCTGTTGAATGTTTCGCTTATTTTTGCTAATTTCGGAAGAAATGCTTCACATGATAAGCAACAACTCCATCCTATGCAAAACCGACCGGTTGCAAGGTCAGATCTGTTGGTGGCTTATGCATGCTTTAGCGTTGTCCACACGTGTTGCTCGAGAAGGTTTTTGCTTCAACAGATAATGACTTGCAGCAACGTCTTTTATCTGAGGCATCACTTACGAGCAAAGAATAAGAAACCCGTCTGAATTCAAATTCATTATTCGTTTGATAGATTGGTTACAAGAAAACGGCCCAATTGTTGCCAAATCTTGATGAGTCTAATACATCTCAAAGACTATAGGAAGATGGCAAGAGACTTCTCTGCTCTGATGTTTGTCCTATAATCTGAGGCCATCCTTAATGAGACTGACCAAATGGTACTCCTCAGTCCTCAGCCTCACCTATGATGTACTTACTAATTTTTGTGCTCAACAAGTTGTTCCTCCACTGCAGGACAAGATTGAAATGGAAGATGCGAACAAAGAGCTGAGCTTGGACATTGATATCCACCAAAAGAATGACCCATCAAGCATACAGATTATCGGTAATACAAGAAAGTCAAGGTAATATCAAATGAAGTCCCTGTCTTTTGGATCGTTGCCCCCAAAGTAGAGCTGATTCTGATCAACTTCTTGGTGTGAATGATTACCATAGCAATCGGATGGTTGGCTTCTAGAACTGTTGCAAACTCTGTAGCTATGCAAAATTCTTTGTTAGTATCATTTTTTTGAGCTTATGCTGGTTTAAGTGATGATGTCTTCCATTGTTTTAGACCATGAATGAGTGTCTCATCGACTGGTAAATTGAGGTGAGTAAAGATATTGGACTGATCGAAGGGAGATTGGAAATAGGATTGGCAAGCTAATTGAAAGAAGTGATTGGATATGGCAGGTTCGCTAGAAGTTTAACAGATGGACGACATTGGTTCTTATCTGTCTACCCAATCGGAAAGAAGCTCAGTTCGTTGGGTCGCTCCTTGCAATTCAAGCATAAAGATGCTTCTATACACGTCACATAGAACAAAAAAAACAGGCTCCAGGTTCATGCTGGTTTATCATTTTTCGGAGTTTATGCTGGTTTAAATGATGATGTCTTCCATTGTTTTAGACCGGGTGGTGGTAGCAGCAGCTTAACGTGAATGAGTGTCTCATTGACTGGTAAATCGAGGTGAGTAAAGACATTGGACTGATCGAAGTGAGATGGGAAATAGGATTGGCAAGCTAATTGAAGGTGCGCTACAAGTTTAACGAATGGACGACATCGGTCTTATCTGTCTATCTGATCAGGAAGAAGCTCAGTTCGTTGGGTTGCTGCTTGCAATTCAAGTACAAAAGATCCCTCTGTACCCGTCACATAGAACAAAAAAAAGGATCCAGGTTCATTTTCTAATTGCCATTGTTTTTTACACTTAATATGAGCAGGTTGATTTTCTGTTGATACCTTCATATGGATCCATGACCGCCAGATAGATTGATGTTTGGACTGTAGAACAACCATTGTTTGAAGAGAGTGCAGGCTGGCGCATACAGAATCATCACGACATATTCATTAGTGATTGGTCTTGATCGAACAAAAGAATCACTAGTAGAGACAACATCAGCTTTATTCTGGTCGCATGGCCACACATTGCAGCATATGGTAGAAGAACCACCAGGTTGTCTTAATCAAACAAGAGTCCAACAATTTGTCTCTTAAAGGGAGTGCGGACTATTCATGTCTTGATTGAACAAAAGATTCACATATAATATCTAGTATTAGGTTAGGCCCGATGCAGCTCAATGCTTTCAACTCAAGATGCCATGGTTACGGTGATACTTTTAGCAATTGGTCTTGATAGAACAAAAGTTAGAGGCTCAATGCATCTCAGTGCGATCAACTCTGTCATGGTTACGGTGATTCTTTCAATAATTGTGTCTTAAAACGAGTGCGCGCTGGCACGATCATCATCATGGTAGAGACAACAAATCGTTCGACAACTATGCCATGCTAGATGATGCGGAGCAAGAGGTTTGATGTGCACCTTTATGTATAAACTATGTAACAAAAGAATCACATATAATATATCTAATATGGACAACGTCAGCTTGTTCTGATTGCATGAGTATTAGGCCCGATGCATCTCAATGCTGTCAAACTCAAGGTGTCATGGTTACGGTGACATGGTGGCATGGTGTTCGCCAACAAATCATTCGACAACCGTGCCATGCTGCTAGAAGAGGTTTCTTCTAATGCTGATTTCATTAAATTTATGCATATATTTGTTCTATTAGCTTTGCCTATATTATATATCATTTGCTCTGTGTTAGGCAAGTTTTACTCTTTTACAATCCGGCTGAATTTGATTTATCTATGAGTTGATCATTTATTAGGATTTTTTAATAATTTATTATCACTTATATATTTTTCGATTAGAATTCATCATTTATTAATTTTTATATTTTTAAAGACTTTTTAGGATTTAATATTACAACTATTGATTATATATCAAGTACTGATTCAAATGGTTGACCGCTTTTTCTCCTAGCACTTTGCTTAATTTATTTTTCACTCTCAGTAGACGGCTAATTTTTCAGGCACGATTATCCTGACTTACCTGACACATGGTTTGCGGGTTTTATAGTACGAATTCGAAGTTAGGGATGGCAATGGGGCGGGGCACGGGTCAACTCCATTAATTAGACAATATTTTAATATTACATAAAAATATAATACAAAATATAATATAAATTTATATATTTATTGTAAGATAATTTACATAATTTTAACTAAAAAGAGTGATTATTCAATTTATTAAAATATACCTTTTTCTTCTGTTTTTTTCTCCCGCCACCTCGGGAGTTCACTATTTTTCTGTTATGGAGGTTTTGAGAGGAATGGGGAAAGAGAAGGAGCGGACGGAGAGGCTACGATTGCCAGGGAAGAAGACCGCCCGTCTACATCTAGATCCTCAGCAACTAATCCTGTTTTTAGGCGGCAGGTTTTAGAATCTAATTCGGAAGAGGAACAGAGGTAGTTTGCTGGCAGTTTATGAATAATTATTCATCACCCACCAGATCTCTCGATCTAAGCCAGATACCGAATGTATGATTGCTGGTATAGCCAGGGGATGCTCCGGCAGGCATGCAGGCAGGCTATTAGTTTGTGAGAAGATATCTGGCGGTATCCGCAGGTGCTGCTGAAACTTGTGCTGTTCTTCAGGCTGGGCTGTAAGCCAAGAGTTGGGAATGACAAAGGGTAATGGTAGAGAGCTGGACTCTGAGTCGATATCAGAGGCGAAGAAGGCAAGTTGGCAGTTTATACAGTATGTAAAGAGAAATGAACAGAAGTGGATTTTGTTACACGATGAAGGCAAGTTGGCAGGTTTTGCGTTGTAATTATAACAATGAACCAAACAACACCTAAAATGCATCATCAGAAAATGATTTGAGAACTGGAAGAGACGCTCGAAACTTACCTGGAACACTTTTGGAGCTTCTAAAATCTGGAGCTCGATCTCTGCAGTGCTGCTCTTCACTCTAACTGACCGGTCGAATCCCCTGGCTTGTTTTTGAGTCTAAAAGTGAAGCAAAACAGCAAGATGGTAAAGATTAAAAGAAATGGAGCTTAAAGGTGGGAAGGAAACCACTACCACGTGAATTAATGAGATCGGAGGAGGACGATGGTTGCTGGAAATTGACAGTGGAACCCCAGATACCGGCATGAATCACGATCCGTGAATAGAAAACTTCAAAGAAACACGGAATTTCAGCCAAGTACCGCCTGTCAATTCAATCAGAATCCACACGAGTTGAAGCCTACAAAAAAACACCGAATTTCAACCAATGTCCTGCCCGTCGATTCAATTGAATAGAAACCTTCAGAGACACTGAATTTTAACCTGAGTCCCGCCATCTATTCAATCAGAATCCCCACGAATATAAACCTTCGAAGAAGCACTGAATTTCAACCCGAGTCCCGCCCATTCAATTCAATCAGAATCCACATGAATAGAAACCTCCAAAGAAACACCGAATTTCAACCAGAGTCCCGCCCATCAATTCAATGAGAATCCTAACGAATGTAAACCTTCAAAGAAGCACCGAATTTCAACCCGAGTCTCGCACATTCAATTCAATCAGATTCCATGAATAGAGATATCCAACGAAACACCGAATTATCAATCTGTCGGAGATTACTGATTTCGCTCCCGAGCCTTTCAGTTAAAATCATAAGCTAGCTTAGATGCCGTGAGATTGGCATGATCCGAGAACCAGAGCTGTAACTGCCGTAGAACGAGTCAGAAACCTAGAGTTTAAGAGAATGAATATTAAAGGAACTCGATCGACAATCAAACAATCTGGGTGGAGAGTGAGAAAAAGGAGAGGACTCAGAACACGAGGACCATGGCTGAGGGTGGACTGGAGCCAGAGCTCTGCCCTGCGCTTATACTCTCGAGTTCCTCCATTTGCTAAGTCAGGCTCCGCCCCGTATACATATCTCGTGGATCATCGTCCATCACTGCTGGATCCATCGAACTCCGTCACCAGTGATCGGTCCTCTGCACTCTCTCTCTCCCTCTCTCTCTCTCTCTCTCTCTCTCTCTCTCTGTCGGGGAGGCAATTTTCTGATCGAAAAATCATCCGGTGACTCTGTTCCGTAAAAATAGAAGCTGAAGAAGGGATGGTCGGCCCAACGGTCAAAAATTTCAAAACAGTTTGACCGTTGGTCTTACCTTTTCTGTCTCTTGAGGTGAGGTCTGTCCACCTCTCGGAAACGAGTACAAATTTTTATCTTCTTTTTTTTAAAAAAATATTAATAGTATTTTGTGCTGTAATAATAGATTAATATGCTCTTTTATCTTAAATATATGAGAAAAATACAATTATGAAAATTGATGAAATGAGAATTAGTTGACTTTTTTAACGAGGAGACTTTCCCATCAATTCAATAAAAAAATTCTACATCTAATTTAAACACACAAAATAATTTTCCTAATATACGGAAAAACCATCGATTTAAATAACAGCAAAAAAAAGTGGCATGTTCCAGAAAATTAGTCCAGAGGCGTTGGCTTGGAAAAAGGTATTTAATACGAAGTGCTAACACCGATAAATCGAAATTAATTATTTATATTTTTGAAAAAATAATTAATTTTAATTAGTTCGTATTATCATATAAGTACCATGATGTGACAATAAAATGATATAAATAATTTTTCCATGTTATTTATTTGAAAGTGATTTATTTTATTAGAATAGTATGAAAAATAGTCCTTCCGACGTGATGTCGATTCCCACTTGTCCTGCATGACATATTTTATTTTTCAATGAATTATTTTTTCTCCGTTTTTTTAATCAAATCTCAATTACTTTAAGGAAGAATTTGGTGTCTTTGATCCATTTTTCCATTTTCAAAACTACCATCGATTCTAATTTAATTTATATAATAATTCTAAATCCTTTGTTATCATTTCAGTTTTTTTTTTAAAACAGTTACTTTACCTTTATCTTTATTTTTTATCCGAGACGATTTTCATTTTACTCATCCTTTTCTCACTCAGGGTTGAAGCAAGCCAGAGAAAGGAAAGAAAACGTTTCACATGCTTTTTTTTCTTTTTTCCTTTTTTTTTTATAATAAATTTATCATTTACTAATATGAGAATTGAATATGAGATTTCTCAGTTTTAATTGGAAGACCGATGTCATTGCAGTAACCCCATATTATCACTCGACAACTCGTTGGGAGGACAATGTGACTGCATTTTTCACTGAATAAATGGAGGCAGCAGTAGCTGCAACCAGCTGCTCCTGTTATGCAATGTTCGAGTTTTTGTGAACTTATCGAACGTACCGAATATTCGGCATCTGCGGCATGTGATATGAGACCACATATTTCAGCTTATCTCTGAGTTGGATTTTGGTAGATTGAATGGATGTGGCCGACACTTCTTATCCTTTCCCTTTACGTGTATGGGAAATCTGGGCTTCCGACATCGCTATGGGCCTGATGTTCGAGGTCCCACACCTCGGCCTTGGTCGTTATTAATGCCTTATTTTCCTCATCTACCCCTCCCTTTCCTTCTATCTTCCTCGGAACCCACATAAGTACCCGGAGGAAATTCTCGGCTCGAGTCTTTATCAATCGGAAAACTTATGCCTCGAGAGTTTTACCCTTTAACGAGCCGGCCCGGCTCGAACTACTCCTGGGTAACAGTGGTGTTGATAAAAATCGTAAATCCAATTTACAATTCTTATGAACAAACAAAGTAATTTAATTTAGAATTATTTTACTTTAGGGAATGTTCATCAATCCTGCAGCGGAGGGCAGACGGTTAACCCAAAAAAAAAAAAATCTGGGTCCTCTGTAAATTCTCTCAAGGAGGATGGCGAACAGGGGCGGGATAAGCCTTCCAAAATTTGACCTTGGGCTTCTTCTCTGAGCCTTATAAGTAAATCGTCCGTACTTCCTATTTTGGGCCCACTTATTGGACCGAACCAATCTAGTCAGCCCACTCCTCAAACATTACGTGTCAAATTATCAATTATATTGTTGATTGCAAAATCTTTTATATTTTTTTACTTTATTAATAATTTATAATTAAGTATTAAAATTTTACTTAAAATGGTATTACGAGTAAATAGAGATAAAATATGTAATCAGAAAAAAAATTGGAGAGTGGTTATGATTTTCAGCGATAATTACACTTTTAAAAGTAGTTTTACAGTTTTACCCTAATTATTTATTTTCTTATTAACTAAAAATCTAGTTATCATAAGTATTTTCTCATGGGACATGCTCCATGCGTCACGTTCTGCACGTCACAACTTATGACATGTCACTGTTTGATTGGTTGAAATTAATGAAAAACAACCATCGGCCGGGTCATCGACCTCAATTGACATTTGTACCCTCCGTTTTAGCTTTTGGTAGTTTTTTAATTTCCATTTTTAAAAAATTCGTAAATTGTGGCATGTAGAACACCTCGTGTTAGGCTGCTAGCTGAAGTCAGAGAAGTGGTTGGGCTCGATTTAGAAAATTTCTAGAAACTTCGTTTTGAATATTCCAATCAATTCTACATGCCACGGGTTTGAATATTCCAATCAATTTTTTATTTGAATTCTTTTTTTTTATATAGCTTGATTTTTTTTTGTGAGTCGTATTTTAATAGGTCAAATTAAATACAATGTTCTCGAATATAATAGATACGCATTCATTATTGACAGAGTTCCAATTTTTCCTGATTAATCCAATTCAAACTTAGATTGGTCAGTTTCAATTGAAATTTGAATTAATCAGATCTATTGGATATATCAGAATGAGCCTATGGGTGTGCGTTGAAAAAATATTATTCAAATAGGCAAAGTTTTTCTTTTTGACCAAATTCATTCTTTTAAAAGATAAAATGTTGCACAATTGTGTGTTAGCCTAATTAGGAATTCAGGTCAGTTCGTGTGCAAAGTACATGTGTGGGTGGTCTCACCAAGAGATACGTGCTCGAGGAGGGTTTGAACGTCAGACCATATGAATTTACTCACGAGTCGTACGCACGTCCTGTTCACTTGAACTGATCTTGGGGTCGAATTTGCAGTTTTGAATTAATTATATTATCTTTATTAACAATTAAACAAATATTAAAATGAGAGTAATATAATGCATAATATATTACTATGCTTTTTATTGGTAAATAAAGAAATAATCATTATATAGTAATAAATGTTTGACCTATTAATAAAGTGACATTATGAATCACACAATGGCACAATAGCATGTCAAACCCTACTATTTAACTCAAAATTCAACATCCCTTTGAAGTTTAAATTGCTATGATTTTCCTTAACGGTCGTCGACTGTCGATCGATTTGGTCTGCCGGTACGAGACATAATAAAACCCCGTGATTTTATTGCACCTGTTGGCCCTTGCAATCCGATCAGGTGGTAACTTAAATAGAGGAAAATTCTACCCAAAATTCCTGATTCATTGCACTCGTTGGACCTTATAATCCGATCAGGTGATAACTTAAATACAGGAAAATTCTACCCAAAATTCCTGATTCATTGCACTCGTTGGACCTTATAATCCGATTAGGTGGTAACTTAAATACAAGAAAATTTTGTGCGATGCTTATTTGTCAATGTCATCTGTCAAGCATTCAAAAGTCTCACACCCTCTCTCTTTTTAAAGGTTTGAACTGGATTAATCAATTAAACCATAAATTGCTGCTAATGAGGAATTTTTTCGATATTTTATCTAGGAGAAAGGGATTACATTTCTTTCTTTCTTATTCTCCTTCATTATCAATAATATTTTACAATACAGTACCGGTAAATAAGAAAGTTAATTATTTATTAAGTTTTTAATTTAAATTATTAATAATAAATAATTAGTTTAAACTATTTAATAATCTAGTATTTCCTCCATATTAATTTCTTCTAACCGTTTTCAAGATTTTTTTACCATTGCCCTTCCAAAACAAAAAAACCGGAAACAAAAAATCCGTACTTTTTACCCCCAGACAGGAGAAATTCTTAAATAATTTTATCTCATCACGTGATATGAGTAAATATTAATTTAAATATAAAAAATAAAAATTCAATATTAATTATCTGATTAATTATTATAATTAATATTAATTAAAATAATATTAATTATTTTTTTTATCACGATATTATTACAAGGCTGAACATCTAAGAATTTTTTTTCCTGGAAGAGTCGCTTTTCTTTCAGCTCCTTTCTCACCCCTATCCCTCCAACCCCGCTCTCTCTCTGGGCAGGGTCAAAGCTTCACAAACAGGCGATTTGCAGAGCAGCCACCATTTATCTATCTTCTTCCTGTATCTTTTTCTGCTCGTCCACGAGCCTGTCGCAGTCCCGCAGGGCTCCAATTTAGCTTTCATGGTGCAGGAGCAGCAGCAGCAGCAGCATCAGCAGTCGCAACTGCTCCGCCTCTTCTGTGAGGCTTTCGCGCCACCAATTTAGCCGCCGGGGGAATTAGAGAAGATGGTACTCAAGGGAAGGTTTTTCTCGTCCAAGAAGTCTGGCGCCTCGAGCCCAGATGGATCCAACAGCCCCGGGTCGAGCTCTCCGATCCGATCCCACAAGAAGAAGTCCAAATCCTCCTCCAAGGACGATAACCCTTCCCCACCCCATCAAACCCTAGCCAAGGACGGTCCCACCAAGAAGAAGGAGCCACTGATCAAGGGCAAGGAGCCTGAGAAGCCTAAGAAGCCAGTAACTAACCAGCTCGACGAGAAGGAGGTGGCTTCGGCAGTTTCCCCTATCTTGGCGTCGTCCCTTGGTCTGAATAGGATCAAGACTAGGTCTGGACCCTTGCCCCAGGAGAGCTTCTATGGGTTTCGGGCTGAGAAGGTTTCAGCTTTGGGGGTGAGTAATCTCTCGAGGAGCAGCGGGAGCGGGAAAAATGGAGGGGATAGGAGCTCAGGGTCTTTGGGGTCGGGTTCTGCATCGGGGAGTTGGGGGTCGAAGAAGAAGGAGAGTGGGCTGAGCCATAGTAGGATGGGAATTACGAGCGAGAAATTTGAGGGCGGCTTTGGGAAGTGGACTGGAATCGGGAGCAGTTCGGATGGTGTTTCCCCAGGGAGTGCCCTCACCCAGAACCAGAGCCCAAATGTGCTGCCTCCCTCAGGATTGCAGAACGAGGAATCATCTTCTGAAGCGGGTATGCGCCTTCTTTTCTTGAAGTGAATTTAAGGTTTCTGTAGAATTTGTTTGTGAATCGGGATATTGTGCAGAAAGTGTTATGCTTCCTGACCCTAAGAACTCGGACTGCAATTTGGAAGTGCTCAAGTTGGCTGTGTTTTATGTTAGTATTAACCATCCCATGTAATGCTATTGCTAGTGGGATGCTGAACTTAGGATTTAACTTGTAGATTCATAATTGTTGGAATTTATCTTTCGATGAATCTTCTGTGATTGTAACTCCCTTGCAGTGGTTTACTGGTCTAAGCTGTTGCTGACTTAGCCTGAAAGGTGATAGAAGTGGAGGCTATAGAGCTCTTTCAGTAGCCTTTGTTCCAAAAGATGATCTCTTGCACAAGTGAAGTTATATGTGCAATCCCACTTGGTCTTGCCTATCACAATGTGGTGTTTCTTTCTGTGGTAGTTTGTGTTGCCCATGAAATTAGGCAGCAATCTGTGTAAGAAAGGATTGTTATCACTTCAGATTTAACTATGTTAACTCTGTCACAGTATAAGTGTACGTTGAGGCTGACCTTGTTAGGATTTAAGGAAAAAATTAGAGAAGGGTAATATCTCGCATGAAGATTGAAGATGTCTTGTCTGAACATGTCTCTTCTTAGTATATAATTGTATGTAATGTTCAAAACATGGCTGCCTGATTGGAAAATTCTGAAGATGAGGCAGAAGTTTCTGGATAGAATTGCACTGGGATAAGTTAGTGCTATGGTCAGAAAAATTTTGGCCTTCAGGTTTTGTCAAAGAAAATGTGTGGGTCTCTGTGCTCTATGTTGATTGAGAAGCAATATTAAGGAGACTCGGGCTTATATAAATGATTTAAGTTCATGTGTCTTTTGTTAGCGTAAAACTACTACTTATTACTATTGACTTCTTTCAAGGATGACTATCTCCATTTCTGTGGTAGTCTACCCTGGATTTAATGACTACTGTTGAATCCAGTGAGAGCTGCTAGCTCGTGCATTCTGGATCCTTCTTTTTGACGACAAGGCAGTATAACCGAGTGAAGGAGTTTCTAGTTTTGAAATTTGGACTTTAAAATTTCTTAAAACTATTTGGGTATATCTTTGGCAGTTTATGTATAGCAGAGGGTCTCTCTATGTTTCCGTTTATGTTTATTTCTAGGTTAATAAGGTTCATCGTAATGAGGCGCCATTCGCCTTTATTTCTCCCTGGGCAAATTAAAAGGGCGTGAGGTTTTTTTTCTGTGACATATGCAACCCTTACCAGTCTGCAATAAAGGGTCCCTGAGGTTATGGGAATCCTATTCATACTAAAATTGTTGTCCTTTATGTTTCCTTTCTCCTTTATCGAAAGTGGTTTTATGTCCTGAACTTTCTTTTATCTGTTATGTAAAATAGATTTATCAGGACGCTTGGATTCATCATGGAACCAAAGTGGAGGTCTGAGAAGTTCAGATGTTTGTACTCCAGAGGTACTGGCTTTTCTTGAAGCAGTGTTTCTGAGTTTTTTCTTTTCACCTGAGTGGATGGTGATTATTTGGTTATAAGCTTGAAATGTGTTTAATTTTCATTTTGATGCCTGTAGGAATCAGAATCTCCTCGTTTTCAGGCCATTCTACGCGTAACAAGTGCACCAAAGAAGAGGTTTCCTTCAGACATCAAGAGCTTCTCGCATGAACTGAACTCTAAAGGTGTACGCCCTTTTCCATTTTGGAAGCCTCGGGGCTTGAACAATCTAGAGGTGCTTAAGATCGCCATTTCTCTTAATTATATTTTTCCCTTTCCAAGTCTGATATAGTTCTAAAGAACTTTGTTTTCCCCAGGAAATTCTAGTGACTATAAGGGGAAAATTTGATAAAGCCAAGGAAGAAGTGAACTCTGATCTTGCCATCTTTGCTGCTGATTTGGTTGGAATTCTTGAGAAGAATTCAGATGATCATCCTGAGTGGCAGGAAACCATTGAAGATCTCCTGGTCTTAGCTCGGAGCTGTGCTCTGACTTCACCTGGAGAGTTCTGGCTCGAATGCGAAGGCATAGTTCAGGATCTGGATGATCGGCGTCAGGAGCTTCCAATGGGAACCTTGAAGCAGCTCCACACAAGGATGCTTTTTATCTTGACAAGATGTACTAGGTTGTTGCAGTTTCACAAGGAGAGTGGACTGGCAGAAGAGCAGTTCTTGCATCTTCGCCAGTCCGGCGTGCTTCCCTCAAGGGACAAGCGGATCCCACCTGGACCTGGGAAAGGGGACGTGCAGAGCTTCAGTGCCGCCCCAAAGTCATCTAAAGCAGCTATGGCATCTTCAGCAAGGAAATCTTACAGTCAAGAGCAGCGTGGACATTTGCTGTTTCCTCCTGCCCCTCCTCCTCCAACTGATGACAGTTCAAAGAGCATGGACTCTCCTGGAGCCAGGAATAGGATGTCCTCATGGAAGAGATTCCCCAATCCTGGTGGCAAAAGTGTAAAAGAACCTCCTCCTGCATCTGAGTTGAATGAACCTAAGGCTGAGCCTGTTAAATCAATAGCAAACAGGAGAGCTACTCCTGATGATGATATTGTTGCTTCTGCTAAGCAGACCGAACTTCCTTCTTTGAGAGATTCTCACGACGATTCTTCCAAGAGCCGTCAAAAGGTCGCTTGGGGTTATTGGGGAGACCATCAAAATGTTTTAGAAGGAAGCTCAATAATCTGTCGCATTTGTGAGGAAGATGTCCCGACCTCCCATGTGGAGGACCACTCCCGAATTTGTGCTGTGGCTGATCGGTGTGATCAGAAGGGTTGGGGCATAAACGAGCGGCTTCTCAGGATTGCCGAGACTCTTGAGAAGATAATGGAGTCCTATCAAAAGGATATTCACTATGTGGGTAGTCCCGATGTTGCTAAAGTGTCGAACTCAAGTGTGACCGAGGAGTCGGATATTCTTTCACCAAAGTTCAGCGACTGGTCTAGAAGAGGTTCTGAGGACATGCTTGACTGTCTCCCAGAAGTTGATAGCTCGGCCTTAATGGAGGATATGAAAGGCTTACCTTCCATGTCTTGCAAGACTCGTTTTGGGCTCAGGTCTGATCAGGGAACGGCTACTTCGTCTGCTGGCAGTATGACTCCCAGGTCTCCAATATTGACTCCAAGAACAAGTCAAATAGACTTGCTCTTAGCAGCGAAGGGTGCTTATTCAGAAAATGAGGATATTCCGCAGGTTCTCTCATATCGATTACACTTTCTTAACTGCGTAATATTATATGAAATTTCAGCACATTTTCTAAGTTTGAATTATGCTTTATACCTTCGTGTCTTTATGCTGAACTGTCTTTGATGCAGATGAACGAACTTGTTGATATTGCTCGATGTGTTGCAAATACACCATTGGAGGATGAGAGGTCCATGCCCTATCTACTTTCTTGCCTTGAAGACCTGAGGATTGTCATTGATCGGCGGAAATTCAATGCCCTTACTGTGGAGACATTTGGTGCACGTATTGAGAAGTTGATCCGGTAATTACTCTTCTATCTGTCACCTGAGTTTTGAAACTGGGACATCAATAATGTTTCTGATCCTGTGAAACAAATTGTTTGATGGTACGGAACTGAGGCATGCTGCCAATTTGGATATCATGCATGACAAAATTATAAGATTTTTATGTCTGAAAATTGTTTCTTGAGACATCAGTTTAATTTGTTGATTTAATTCTTTCTGCCAAAGGAAAAAAAATTCCTATGAACGGTTAGAGGAGTCAGCTTTTCATTTTTTTTTTCTGTTGATATTCTTATGAAGCATATGTTGTGATCTAGCGCCTCTCTCTCATGAATATGATGGGGTTATATTCTACAGGGAGAAGTATTTGCAGCTCTGTGAGATGGTAGAGGATGAAAATGTTGATTTTAGTGGTTCTGTAATTGATGAAGATGCTGTGGAAGATGATGTGGTTCGTAGCTTGAGAGCAAGTCCAATACATTCTTCTAGAGACCGGACCACGATAGATGACTTTGAGATAATTAAGCCAATTAGTCGTGGTGCCTTTGGACGGGTTTTCTTGGCGAAGAAGCGAACTACTGGGGATCTGTTTGCAATAAAGGTGATCATGCAATTCGCCATATTTTTTGTGCATTTTTCTCTCAGAATCAGTCTCATGCTTTCTCGGTTACTTTTGGCTGGATCATGTTGTATGCAACAGGTTCTTAAGAAGGCAGATATGATAAGGAAAAATGCTGTTGAAAGTATTCTGGCAGAACGCGATATTTTAATCTCAGTGCGAAACCCTTTTGTGGTGAGTGGATCTACCATGCCAACGCTCTATTTTATTCTGGAAATCATATCATTGTTCACTTGTAACTTTAATTTTATCAGGTTCGCTTCTTTTATTCTTTCACTTGTCAAGAGAACTTGTATCTTGTGATGGAGTACTTAAATGGAGGAGACTTGTATTCTTTATTGAGAAATTTGGGCTGCTTGGATGAAGATATTGCCCGTGTATATATCGCAGAAGTTGTAAGTGTCCTACTTTCTTTATATATATATATATATATATTTATATAGTAGAACTGAATGCTTGCAAATCTTAAATGTTTGATTTATTTCCTCACAGGTGCTTGCTCTTGAGTACTTGCATTCACTTTGTGTAGTTCATCGTGATCTGAAGCCGGATAATCTGTTGATCGCACATGATGGCCATATCAAGGTTCGTATAAAGTATCTTGTTTAGTACTACAGTAGTGTGTAATTTCTTGATATGGCACCTTTAAGATTTGTGTATTTTGTAGTTGTGGAAGGAGCAGATAATTTGTTGAGATGCTGTCGAGGAAACTGAAAGAGATGGTCTGAAGATGGAATATGAAGAGTCGGATAATTGAACAGTGCTCTTGAAAGATTATTGACCATATAGTTTTTCCACATATAGAAATTACGTTGCAAGATAATTGATACAGATCTAAGTCACTATGGGAGCTGTGAGCTTTTATTCAGTGGGAGAATGGTTCAAATGGCGAAGATTTCACATGAGACCAAGTGGTTAAACAGGACAAAACATTGCTTCTAAACTGTTTTATACACCAGAGATTCTCTTTTTAGTAATACTATGGCTCTCTCTCACCTATAATTGCTGCAGAATATTTTGGAACTGGCAGCATGTAGCTGATGGAAGTTTACTTCTACTTTCTAAACAGTTGACAGATTTCGGGCTGTCCAAGGTCGGCCTTATAAACAGCACAGATGACTTGTCGGGTCCGGTGGTCAGCGGGACCTCAATTCTCGGTGACGAAGAACCGCCCGAATTGTCATCATCCGAAGACAAGAGAGAGAGGCGGAAGAAACGCTCTGCTGTCGGCACACCTGACTACTTGGCCCCGGAGATTCTTCTTGGAACCGGACACGGTCTGTATGGCCTCTGCTCAACTGAAGAGGCTCTGATCTTCTTTTGGTTCTATCGGTTTCATTTCACATCACGTGGTTTTGTTATATTCTGTTAGTGCTTATTCTGCAGGCACGACTGCTGATTGGTGGTCGGTGGGCATTATATTATTTGAGCTAATTGTTGGGATGCCGCCCTTTAACGCAGAGCATCCACAGGTTTGCTTCATCACTAATTCATGTCAACTGGAATTCCAGTTCTCCTTTGGGTTCTTTAAATCCTTAAATCTTTCCACCACCTGTCTACAGAAGCTACACTTTTTAGTCATCTGAACCGAACTGTTCTATCTTGGTTTTAGACAATATTTAATAATATTCTCAATCGTAACATACCATGGCCTCGGGTGCCTGAAGAAATGAGCCCTGAAGCACAAGACCTAATTGACCGGTAAGTGGAAATATCGGTCTCCTTTCAGTCTATGAGCTATAGTTATCGGTTCTGCCAAATATCACAAGTTCATTACTTCACTTGATAGATGATCTTTAACACTGTCATTCAATGTGTAGATTATTGACCGAGGATCCTCATCAGAGACTTGGAGCCAGTGGAGCATGGGAGGTAATAAATGTCTCGTTCACGTCCTTCACTGCCTTCTACTTAGTTTTTTCACTGAGATACTGATAAGAAAGTGGTGATGACAGGTGAAGCAACATGCGTTCTTTAAAGACATCAACTGGGACACACTAGCAAGACAAAAGGTTTTCCATATCGATCTCCCCACTTAATAAGAATGCTCGGCATTTCTTCTTTTACATTCTATACATTTTAATGAACCCAAATCAACTGATTCTTTGCAGGCTGCATTTGTTCCCTCCTCGGATAGTGCATTGGACACGAGTTACTTCACAAGCCGGTTCTCGTGGAATCATTCGGATGGGAATGTCTACACAGGAATGAACTTGAGGACTCCAGTGATGCAGATAGCCTAAGTGGAAGCAGTTCCATGAGCAATCGCCAAGAGGAAGTGGTGGTACTAACGATTCTTTTATGATCAAGAATTGGTTCTCTGCAAACTTAATGTCTTATTAATCATTTGGGGACTGGGAAACACATCTTATTAACACGGTCAAATTGATATTATGAACAGGGAGATGAGTTTAGCGGTCTTACAGAGTTTGACTCGGGCGCGTCCATGAAGTACTCGTTTAGTAACTTCTCATTCAAGGTATTGATTTTCTCAGACTTCCAGTTAATATACTGGCGAAATAAGTTGTTCGATAATTTCGAGGTGCTGATTTTCTTCTCTTTTTACATATCTTAGAATCTCTCCCAGCTTGCTTCGATCAATTATGACTTGCTCTCCAAGGAATGGAAGGACGATCCCCCAAAGAATTCCAGCACGTGATGAATCACATAAATCAACCAATTTGAACATCCATTTTAGATATTGTGGGGGTGCAGTTCAACTCACCCGTGTTTATATACCTTGTACATGTAAGGCTCTCAATCCCGATCTAAATTCTCAAGATATCGGTCTTTTTTCAAATGACCCATGTTGCCCGTAACTTTCTTTCTTTGATTGCAGACATAGGAGATGATCTTCAAAGTGAAACTCATTCAGGGCGTGCTCTTCCGGCATGTAGGTAGCGATTTTCTACATTGCGGTGGGTTAAAAATTAGATTCTGTTTTTGCGAGGGTGTTGGGACGATGAATCGAAGTTGACATGGTTTTCTGAGTTCCGTTGATTGGTGTTAAGTCAGAACCCCACAGGGTGTGTATTCTGCGAATTCTTCCTCCATGGCAATGAGAGCACATCCCCTTTTTATGTTTCATCTTCATCCTCTCGCCCCTTATACATCTACTGATAAAAGCGTTCCATTTCATTTTTCTGGCGAAAATAAATTACAGAGAGAATGGTATTGTGAAAATGAACTTCATTATGTTTGTTTAAACTTTACCCACTGTCAAGGTTGCCTTCCTCACCGCCATGAAAATGAACTTCATACTCAGTTCTCGAGTATTGATCTGAACCAACTTCGGCATGTCAAAACATGCATATGGTTTAGTTTTTTTTTTTTTTTTTTTTTGAATCTGGAATAGAATTCTATCTTTGCCATTGCAATGTCCTGAGCTGGGTTCGTTTTAGAGGAGCACGAACAATGATCACTGAGCCATTTATCTGTACAAAGTGGAGTGAGAAATTAAAGCAAGCCTAGGGATATAATTTGACATCTATTTTTCTCAAATAAATTTTTTTTTCGAGTTTTATAGAAAAAATTCATGATAGAAAAATTTTTTATTGACAAACTTACAAGTATCGTCATAAGTAAACTAAGAAATTCTCGCTTTTTTTTGGAGTTGTGCTATTAGTGTTTAAAAATCTAATGGATAATAACTAATTCAATTCAAATTAGGTGAGCTCACTTAAGGTAAAACTCTAGGGTGTCCAGTATAACTGAAAAGGAAACTAACCACTGGAAGATAATCAGAAGGAAACAAAGGAAAATGATTTCAGGGGCCTTGGGAGGTACACAATCATTTAGGACCACAAAACAAATTCTAACAACTGCCTGTCCCGGCTCAATTTATTATACAACAGGCCCTCCCATTTCTCCATGTTCCAACTTTGGCCCACCATAGAAATCTTTTATCATCATTTCTTAATTCTATGCAAGTTGTTAAATTAAATAATAATTAAAAAAAATCCCACTCTAGGGATGGCAGAGGTGGGCACATGCTGCACCATTATTAAATTAATTAATCGACATTGTTCGAGAATCATCATCATGATTGGACCAAACCAGCTGTAAGACAAGCTGTTCATGAATGTAAGGAAATCATGATTAGACAACAATCAGCCCACGACCTGACACAACAGATTCTCAGCTCGATTTGCACAATCGAGATCTTCCAAACCCCATCATTTTCCTCTTCCACCCACACGTTCTAAATCAATGGATCTCCACTGTAACCCGGAAAATAAGGAGTGTTTCTGATAAGTAGAGAAGTTCAAGATCATGTCAGTCGGATAGAGCTTTGCAAGAACCGATGAACTGAAGTTTGGTGGATCAGATTCATCTGAGAAGAGCAGTACACCAAACTTCCCTATTGGAAACATCTCAATCTGAATAGATAGAAAGTTGCATCAAAAGCAGAAGTGAAAAGAGAGATATGAAATAATTACAGAGGACAATGATGATCCACCAAACAACAAGAGGAACAATATGAATAGATTATCAAATCCAAAAGTGTAGTTCTTGGAGGAGGAGAAAGAGGAGGAGAGTAGACTACTGCAATGTTGGTTGTTTCCGGTGGATAGCAGAAGAGTGGGCATGGGATTTAGAATGCGGCATGCTCTATACGGGCATTATAATCTGAATGATCCTTTGATATATGCTGTGCTGATATCGAGTCACCGGGACGAGAGGTCAGCTGCATAGTTGATTTCATCTGGTGTTTGGGGGACTTGTCCTTTTTGCCTGCTTGAACGAATTATCTCCTCAATTTGGATCCTGACTTCGGACATTGAAGGGCGATTGTCAGGATACTGGGACGCGCAGTCTATCCCGAGCTGTAGTAGCTTCACCATGTCCTCCTCCACGCTCGGGTCTCGCTGCAGCTCGAGGTCAAAAACCTCAGAGTTCCACTCCTCACGGACTATCGACTGGACCCACCTGGGTAGGTCGACACCTTCCTCGTTGAGAAGGGCGTGTGTTGGGGCCTTGCCGGTTAGGAGCTCCAGGAGAAGAACTCCGAAGCTGTAGACATCGGCCTTCTGGGAGACCCTCCTTGGATCAGTGACCTCAGGAGCACGGTAGCCTGCTACACGGTTCGGTGTGGTGGAAGGCCCAACAAGGTGGGCTAGGCCAAAGTCCGAGACCCGGGCTTTGTAGGACTGGGTGAGGAGGATGTTGGACGATTTGATGCTCCCGTGGGAGATCGTGGGTCCTTGAGAGTGTAGGTACTCCACGCCATGGGCAGCTCCAAGGGCGATAGCAGACCGGGTCTCCCAGTTCAATGGAGTTCTTCCAGCTCCTTTGTTTCCTGCAGGAATGTAAAATGTGATAAGAACAAAGCAACCCTATTCATCTTCAGGAATGTGAAACAAAATCACTAGAAAGAGTCATTCCGTTCTATATGGATACCATTTCGAAATAGTAAACAACGAACACGGCATTTGAGTGCAGTTAAATTCGATCTAAACATTAGAATCTATTACTCGACCAGTACAGATGAAATGACAGAAAATAAGGTTCTTCCTCGTACTTCCATGATCCTTGCCAAGGCAACTAGAAGGCATGTCAGTTGGAACACTGAAAAGCAGGATTCCAGACAAGCAGAGAAATAAAACCATTGCACAAAGGTGATAATGAAGAAAAAGCTAAGATTCCACACACCAACGGATCCATCATCAAACAGAAAGGCTGCAGAGAAGTCATAATTGCTCAAAATTGAAACCATAGCTTTCTGTGTAATTGAAACCAACTGACCATGTAACAGAGCGGACAAGCTTCCCATGGGCATGAAGTCATATACCAAGAGCTTCTCATCACTGCTGTAATAGTAAGCCCTGAGAGGCACCAAGCTCTCGTGGTCCATCGCCCCGACCACCTCGATCTTCTCCTTAAACTCCTTTGCCGAGACATTGACGTCCTTCAGCCTCTTCACAGCCACTGTGGTCCCGACCTCAAGAACTGCCTTGTAGGCCGTCCCAAAGGTCCCCTTCCCGAGAACTTCTGCGGAGGCCCTCAACAGATCCTCCAAATCAAACACCCTTGAAGAGTTCCCAAAGAACACCAACTTCTTGGCATTGGCCTCTGCCGCTCCTCCTTCCTTCCCGTTCCCAGACATGGCTGCTGCTGCTGCCGCTGCCACGGTGTATCCATTACTGAACCTGCCATTCTCAGCCTCAGCGGTGGGTTTATCCGCCCAAAGCTCTGTCTCGGGCTGCTTAAACGTGGCAGCATCCACCGGTCTACTGGTCTTCTTGTTACGGGTCTTTCTGCACAAGAAGATCAGTAATATGACGATAAATAAGAACCCGAAGACGGATCCGATCGCAATGCCTGCCACAGCGGTGCCTGAAAGCTTCTTCTTCTTCCTGTTCTGGGTCCCATTGTTCCCGTTGCCCTGGTCACCGCTACCAGGCTCACTCGAGGGCAAGTTTATATCTTCCGGGCAGGATTGGAGGGGCTTTCCGCAGAGTGAAGTGCCCAAGAACGAACTTGTCGTGAAAGTCTGCAAACTGTCGGGGAGCGACCCGTTGAGCTGGTTGTTCGAGATATTGAACTGCTCGAGCTTGGGGATGTTCAGGTCGGCGGGAATCGACCCCGTAAGCTGGTTGTTCTCGAGGAAAAGAGTCCTGAGCCGAGTGAGATTGTTGAAGCTCAGGGGAATCTCGCCGGAGAAGTTGTTTGAAGCGAGATTGAGCCTCACTAGGTCGGTGAGGCTGAACAAGGACTCCGGGATTTGGCCGGAAAACTTATTACCTTGCAAGTAGAGGTTCCTGAGGTTGGTGCAGAGGGCGAGATCTGAGGGGACCTGGCCAGTCAGCATATTGAACCGGAGGGAGAGTGTCCGTAGCTGAGTGAGGTTCCCGAGAATTCCGTCCGGCAAGTCGCTGGTGAGGGAGACGCCGGGGAGTCGGAGGACCGTGACCCGGTTCGATTCGCACTGAACGCCGGTCCAGGCGCAAGGGCTCTGCTGGTTTGCGTTCCAGAGCAGTGTCCTCCCACCGACGGCAGCCCTGAGGGCAAGCAGGGCCGCCCTGTCGGAGGCCAAGTCCGGGGCGGAGATTGGGAGGAGGAACAGCAGGGAAATGGCGAGCAAAGGATGGACCTTTGGCGGCATTTTCGGAGGGAGGGGCCAAGAAATGGAAGACCCAGAGAAGGGCTCTTGAATATAAGCTGATAATTTGGTTATGGAGCCGGAGGGAGTGTGATAGGAAGAGGAAGATGGCTCAGCTGCATTGCACTCTCTGGGTCCCCTTCCTCTCTGCGCCGAGTCCAGTGGTCTTTTGGGTGAAGAGTGGGAGAGGAGAAAATCCAGGCTGTTTGTGGAGAGGCAGTGAGATTCAGACAGAAAAAACAAAAAAAAAAAAAGAACCATAATTGGTTAAAAATTATGAAAATTATCAAAGTGAATTAGTTAAAATTGTAAGAAATTTTTTTTGAATAAGATCTCATATTCGAGTCATGTGAATGGACAAAATTTATATCTGAAGAGTTTTTTCCTGGAGTGAGCTCTCCCTGTTCTAGTCAGGGCTTATTGGACTCTTGGATACAAGTAGTTCAAATGCAAAAAAAATTGTGAAAATACGTCTTGTCCTTCTTGATTCGTGACAGTATTAACACAATATCATAAGTTAATAAAATTTAATTATCTCTAAATTTTTTACTTAAAATAAATCTCATTTTTTCAAGTACGTCGGTACGGTCACGCGCTATATCCGTTACGCAAAACAGCCTCTCCTTCAACCCAATCAAGAGATGTTCAATTTGGTTAGGGTAATCCTACTTTTCAATTATTGTACCGTTCAACAGACTGAGAAATGACTGTAAATTGTTTTGAAATTTTTCTTTAATCTATATAATTAATTGTGAACCACTTATGCAGATATTATTATAAATAATGAGGAAGGTAGTTGAAACTTGTCAAGAAATTAATGGTGCAAAAATGGGCTGAAGTTGAAACTTTTGGGGCGCCAAGGTGAATATTGTAAAAATAGATTAAATAAATGTAATTTAAAAAGACTCTAACTAGTCACCTTTTTTTAAAAAAAAATTTCCCGTTTCTTGAATGACTTTTTTCATTACCGTCCCTTACTCTCTTTTCTCACATGTTAATTACGATAAATAATTTAATTTTTATTAGTAAAATTTTATATATTTAATATTTATTTTTTAAAATTTTTTTATTTTGTATGCTAAAAAAAAATTAAGCGAAGGGAGCTTATTAAAATTATTAAAATCACGTTATAATAGAGTTTTACTCTTTACTAGAAACCAAACCCATTTAAGCCTATATTTTTTAACCAATAAAAAGAGTACAGAAATAATTTTGATCGAACTAAAAATAAAATTATTTTTTTAAAAAAAGAGTAAAACAACATAAAAAAAGGAGAAATGGAAAAAATAAAAGTAGACGGTAGAAGAAAACAGAGAGTTCAGTAGCTCCGAGGTTTTATTCAGTCGGGCGTTGCCTCTGTTCTCTGTGACGAGTAAATACTTACGGTTTCGTACATAATAAATATATTATATAAAATAACTCTCGAATATTGATATCTGTAAAGTTTTTATAATTTTCGAGAGTTAACTTTACACGCGTCAAGATCTGAACAACGATTTATACAACGATAATTCATATTTTCACATATCAAGAAGTCTAATGAGTCATGATTAGCTCTTATTCGAGTCAGATCAGCCAACAAATTAGTAATTCTCCTTTGTCTTATGATATTTTTAGTGGATGGCGGTTAAAAGATGGAGATGAATTATCCAGATTGTCAGAATTTTGATATCAGTGAATGGTTGGGCGCTGCGGTTCGAATTTCAGGAGGGACGTTTCTTTGCGGGTAGAGACTTTTATAGCTCTCGATCCCATTAGATTCTTCTAGCTTACCCGGCACATATAGTTTGCGAGTTATTTTATATGCTCTGAACAGAAAGTATCGCAACCACCGCTAGTCGGATCTGATAGACGCTCGGATAACTTAAAAAAAAAAAAGAATGCTCACTTCTTTTTTTTTTTAGAAGGTAATGATGAAATGATTATAAGGAAAACTGCTCGAAGAATCCGAGGATTACCGGAATGGAAACATCACACTGATCCTGCTGAGCAAACGACACTGGAAGATAAAGGTGATAAGCACCCGACAAATAGATAACAAGATAACAGATACAGTTGTAGCGAGCCGATCGAAGCTCCGATCTAAACACCATGCCAACCTGTCCGGACACCGATTAAAACCGAAAAAGAAGAATTCTCAAGTCATAGTACGCGTAGATCTCGATTTTCTGATTAAAAAAAAAAAGCTCGAGGTTGGTCACTTATTGATGATCGTTATTTTCCCTTTGCAGCACGCAACTGGAAATTCGGAACTACCACAACCAACAAGAAATGCGGCTGAACGAGGAAGTATTCTCGGTGCAGTGACACAGGACTCCGACCCACAAACAAGGGGTTCTGAATTCGATCCTCCCTGTGAAAATTATACGTCCATTTATTATTTTTTTTCATTTTATATTTTTATATTAGACTCGTTTATATATAAGTCTCTTTTATCACCGAAAAAAATGCAGCGAAACGTGATGGACACGGGGAAGCAGTACATGGGAGCCATACTAAGTTGTTTTCTTGCAAGGGACAGACAAGTCTCGGGACCATTTCCACAGACAAACTCTCTCCTTTCTCTGCACGTGCATTTGACGTTGACACTGTGGATCCTGACTTATCCTGCTTATGTTTCCCTCTCCTTTTCACCTCTCAGGTCAATTAATGACAATACTCTTGCAGTCTCGATGGAAAACAGCGGTAAATTTTAAGTACAGGAACAGACGATAACATCGACGGTATGAGTGCGACGTACGGCTGAAAACTCGTAGGCGGTGATTTTTGCAGTATTTGTAGGGTAAATTAACGATAGTGCCCCTGCAATTTCGATGGAGAAAGAGAGACAATTATGACCTAGGACTTACGAGGACGGACGACACTGACAGTACAAGTACAACATGGAGTAGTATGAGCGATATTGTTGAAAATCAATAGCCGCCACTGTTGGTTGGTGTCATTTATTGAAAATGTAGACGGGGCTCACTTCCTGTCTATCGTATCGACCGCGCGAATTATAAAATCTGAACCGTTGCTCGATCGCTGACCGTCGTATAGATGTAATTCAGAACATAATCGGATTTTCATGTCAGTCTCATGATGTTGTGTCATATAATGATCGTAAAATGTCACAAAAAAAATGTTAGGTTACAGATTCCATTGCAGTCTTTGTAGGAGTCGGCAGAGATTCAATCATTGATTTGATCCAACCCGCAAAGGATAAACAATTACCATCCAGCATGTTGTGTGCTGGACCTCCTAACAAACTTTTTTTCTTGATAATATTTAAATATAAAGTCAAATAAATAAAATAATTTCAAAAAATATATTAATAAGATCGCCAATCTCCTGTCGCCACATGACATGAAAAATTGTTAATAAAATTATAACAAATAAGCAACCAAACGTTAATCACTCGAGCAGTTATTGTAATCGGTACTGCTCACCGTGTCATTTTGAGGTAGGATAATTTAAGATTTTGTGATATCCGTTGTTTCGTGATAAGTCGAACTTGAACCATTCGGGTATGATCTCGGGAGACATGTCAATTTGGTATTGCAATCACATCTAATCAGATATTATCGTGCGATTTTCGGGATAAATCTGTTACGGATCAGAAGAATCCCACGGTCTTAAAGATCATTTCCGGACGATCTCATCTATTGGATGGGAGAGTTCGAATCCTTCCTAAATCCACAATCGGAAAGGAACCGTCCGTTTAAGGAACGGTGGAAGTCCTGCAAATTATACGAAATAAGAGACATTAATGCAATGGCAAGACTTTTTAGGTGGGAATGTGAGGGGACCACCGTTTCTTAAAAGAAATCATAAGGGGAAAAGGGAAAGGGTCTTGCCAACCTCAAAGTTCAAACCTACTCATGTTTAAGTCGGACAATACATGTCGTATCGTGATTAAATATGTTCATATTAGAAGTATCTTAACTCGTACACTATCCGTTTAATAAACAATTTAGAAACTTCAAACATAAACACGACCCATTTAAAATCGGGCTAACAGGCACGACACATTTAACCTGTATAACTAAATATATGTGGTGTAATTGTAATTTTAACTTAATATATTTAAAATGATTAATAAATTTGACACGTAGACACGCTATTAAACGGGTTTAATAGTGTTGTGTCAGGTTACGTGAATTCAACCCGATTTAACCCGTCTAGGATCAATCCAAACCCACATAACTCCGTATCGTGTCAAAAATTACCAGGCCTACTCGTATTAAAAATATTAAAACTCGACAGCGTTAGAAAAAATTAGCTGTTTTCTGTTAAGATCTTTAATGTTGCAAGGGAAATTACAATCATGCCATCCCCGCCGTCGGCTCACCCGCTGCCCGATCATCCCAAAGAGCTCATATAAAATTTGGCCGACGGAAAACACATTAAAATACGCTGAAACAATTTATTTAAATAAACTACACGTGATGTCACCATATGAAATTCAATTTTTTTTAATTCTTATAAAATTCTAAAAATAATCTAAAAATAACTTAATTTCATTGATCAGTATAACCACATGAACACAGTCTTATAAAATACTTTCTCGTCCTTAGGACATTAGAAAAGCAAATATACCCGTACAACTACTGTGGGCCCCCCCGTAGTTTGTCTTGTTGGGGGAGCCGACGGAGAAGTGGAAAAGGGCTGCAGAATTAGCTGAGGCAGTTGAGACTTTGAAGGAGGTTAAATGTTAAGATTAGATTAGAACCCAGGTGAATTCATACGGGAAATTCCACGGATAAGATTAAATCCGGAATATCCAGACTGTCATAGGGTGAGAAAGGCATCAAATATACCAAACTTTTTTTTTAATGTAAAGAGATATCAGACCGTTTCGGTTAACTTGCGCCGGTGTAATGATGAATCTGTTGGCAGAATACCGTACGGTCCCAGATACAGTACACACGTACACATGGTTCGGTTGTGTCTCACCAAACCTGACCTTAACATGTCACTGTGTCTTCTTCAGAATTGGAAATGTTAACTCAGTGGAGTTAACTTGCAGCAGAGGACAACAAATCAGTGGGGACGGTTTCCTAGTCCTCGGTGAAACATAAGAAGACATGAAAGACACAGATCCCGGTGGAACTGCGAAGGGCGACTCAGGTCCGGGTACCAATCCCTACTACTCTATATAAGTTCGGTTCCTAAATTTTTTATCCGAACTCTATTTTTTCAAAATCTTGAGATTAGATTCTACTCAAAACCTATATTACAAGGTTCGGGTATTATGTTGGAACCCTCTTATTATTTATTCTTTTATCTGATTAACATGGATTAGTTCAATTTTCTTTCATAATTATTAATATTTCATTTTTTTTAATATAATCAAATATATGTAATTTTAAGTGTGTTTACGTTATATTTTTCATAATACTTAAATGTTTTCGCATATTTAAGTATTACTAGCTAATGCCCACGGGGTAAGCTCTGGTGGTCGGGCTTTGGCAGTCTTCCAAAACCTCCTTGATTCAAATTCTTCGTGGCGCATTCATCGTAAGTGGGGACTTTATAGTTTTCGAGCTCGTTAGGTTTGTCCGATTTACCTGACATGCGTGATTTGCGAGCTATTGCATGTGACCCGAGAAGGAGGTGTCACAACTACCACTAGTCGAGTCCGGAACACACTCGCATACCTTGGTCATTAAAAAAAAAAGTATTATTTACTACCGATTTTAAATTATAATGATATTTTAAACTTTTTTTGATAACCGAGACATCCGATCACCCTCCAGGCCCAACTACCAGGGGTTGCAATGCCTTCCTACTCGGGGCGTTAACAAGTTCCCAGTACCACCCTGTGTCGGAACCGGAATCGAATCTAGAATCGACCAGTTCATTGATTCGTTACCAGAAACCAAATCTATTTTCATTGAAATCACCCTATAAATAACTTCTTATCGATTTCGGATCTACTCTATATTGGCTGAGAGTTTTACTAGCTTCCTCGGCTGCCATCTTAGGTTGGTGTAACACAGCCCCTTTCCATCGGCGGAAGAACCGCTGATGTCCGTTTGGTCCCCTCATTGATCATACAAGAAGAAGGTACTCGTGGTGATACGGTCTCTTGCCGGCAGCAAACGTTCACTGCACGGCAATAACCGGCTGTTGTGGCGGTAAACAGTATGCAACACAGGGACAACTGGAGGAGGACCACTACAGCGCAGATTTGTATGCATGCGAAAGGAAAAGAGATTGATACACTTCTGTGAGATCGGTACAAGGTTTCCATAGCAATTGGATTGGAACGATAAGAAGTATTGAGATGTATGGGCAACAAGGAGGGAATCTGAATGATCATGTGGATAGATAAGTCAAGGCTGATCTGTATAATCGGTCCTCCCGCGTTTTCTATTCTCGGGATTGGGCACGTGATTTTGAAAAGAAGTGACACAAAAGCTTTATCGAGTACTTGATGGGGGATGACCTTTTCTATGCTCATCTCTCAGTATAGTGCAGTCCCTGGGACCCGAGTCCCGGTTTCCAAATAATTTGCAGTAGCTACTCTTACTAGCTAAGATAAAGATACAAGTCACGATGAAGGCTGAATAGACCGAGGCTATAGCTGAAGAATCTTGCCTGGTTGAGAGCAGTGGGGCCGATGAGTTCATACTGACCGATGCAAATCCATGTCGAGAATGCTTCTTCCTGCATTGTTGCATGCAACATGTCACTGAACATATCAAAGACTTAATATTTTTTCTAGAGAAAATGTTGACCACGAAAGTTTGGGATCGGTTGAGCTGGACATAGAGACTGAAAGTGGCCTTGATCATGGACCTGTACATATGATTTTGGACCAATTTCAACCAGCCAGGACTGGAACACGTGGTGGGGCTCTCTAGTGAGACAAATCGGAAAGACCAAGACCCTTGAGCACAACAAAATTTGTGATCTTTCCTTAGAATTAGAAAATGACTACATACTAAGTATTTTTCTTTTACATGTTTCGATCGAGTCAAAACTAAAACTAAGGTCTCGCCTGTTTACGAAACTTTTTATCCATGCATGGACCAGTTGCCATGTTTTTCTAGAGGCCTCCCCAAACTGGACTGGGCAGCTGGATCATTAAAAGGATCAACCCGATACTTACCCGAAAAAGTCCTTAAACGATTTCCAACGAGAATGGTCCTTTGTATCTTTAGTTTTTCGCTTGTCAACATTGCCCTCAGAAACTCCTGCATAAAGATTATCAAACATCCAACTCAGAATGGTCTAATACCATATTCAACAGATTCACATATCAGGTTGAGCGAGTCACCTTTGCTGTTGATGGGTGTTGAATGGCTCTTCTTAGATGCCTGAAGGGAAGACAATTTCTGGACAAGTCCTCGCTCCTCCTCGCTGGGACATAACAAAATTACTTCCAAAAATCATATTTTTCCCTTGGGGATCTTCAGTTTCTCTTTATCCCCCCCTTTTTGATGAAGGAGGTAAATGGCCCAATCATTACTATATACCACAACAGCCATACCTGGGTATTTTACTGCATCAACTTTTGCAACTAAGAACGAAGTACTGTAATACCTACAGAGTGGAAGGAATTTAACCTTAAATTTTTTGGAATAAGTACGTTGACCGTGAAGATGTGATCCCCTCGTGAAGTTGGCCTATTAATGTCCGGGACTCCCATACGAGACAATTTGACAGTATCTCCGGGCTGAGTTCCTGGTGGTATTTTCAGTCCTCGAAGACCCTCCACGGTATTTACCTAAAAGTTAAACATGCTGTTTTTATGGGTTACCAATTTGATATATCAAAAAACATGCTGTTCTTATGAGAAACCAATTCTGGAAGAGCATCAGCTTCACAGCTTCATAGGATTCTACATGAAACCGGAGATAGGGCAACACTCCGAAAAAAATACTCTTATATAATAGATTAAAAGGAAGATGGCATTCAACATTAGAAATAGAAAGAGAGAAGGTTGTTTAAAGACAGATACGTTTACTGTAGTCCCAAGTATTGCATCGGTATAATCAACACTGATGTTTGAGAAAAGATTGACGCCTTCCCTCCTAATTCCCTCTCTTTGATATATATGGATGATTATGTAAAGATCGCCAGCTATACCCCTGCCAGAAAATAATGAAGAAGAATGAAGTAAAGGGAAAAAGGAAAGATGGTTACATACAAAGTTAATGAAAAGAAGTGGCAATAAAATCAAACACAACGTCGAAAGATGTCCCTGAACGAAGTAAAGCAATTGATTTTGCACCTTTTACTATCAAAATTACCCTCTCTCTGAAGTTGCATAGTAGCTCCATCACTAACCCCCGGAGGAATGACAACTTTCATACTTCGCTTTGACTGGATGTTACAGCTGCCACTACATTGAGAGCAATTTTCAGTAATAATCTTGCCTTCGCCATTGCACTTGAAGCAAGTAGATACCTGCAATTGATTAAATATTACAATGACAAACTAAACATGAAAAAAAAAAATTAGAATAGGAAGAGTTGCTGCAGCTGAAAGCGCATAGGATGATTATCATGTTTATATATCCCAAGGAAAAATAATGAAAGGGAAGGATGACTGATGTGCTTCACAAGATACTTCAAAGCTTCTTCCTTGCCAAGGTTACCTGAGACATCACTCCAAATGGAGTTTTCTGAGTTTTCATCACTCCTCCTCTACCTCCGCAAGCAGTACACAATTTTACAGATGAACTAGATTTAGCACCCGTTCCGCCACAATTACCACAAACTTCAGAACAAGAAACTTCGATTTCTCGCTGGCCTCCAAATATTGATTCTTCAAAGCTCAGGTAAAGGTCATATCTGAACCAAGAGAAAGTAAGTTTATTTGCCAGATAAAGTTTTACTACAGCATGTTACAAATTGAAAGATTATCAAAAATACTTCATAGGTCATCATCCAAATAGAAACAGAAAACCTGAAGGCCGGAGTAATGCAAATAATCTTGTAACTTAAGAGCAAACTCAGGACTAACTCTTAGTCAGTAAATCTAGTAAAATGTACTTGTGAATATTTGGCAGTGATAATACTAACTGAAACTTTTTTTTTTTGGGCAGTACAATACTAACTGAAACATATTCAGTAATTACCGAATGTCAAGGCCCTTTCTTCCCATGCTCCCTATATTGAAATTGAAACCTCCGGATTCACCTTCCCCTCCAAAAAGTTCCTCTGATCCACTGAAGAAAGAACTGAAGACATCAAAAGGATCCACCTATAGGAGACAAAAAAAATATTAGCAGAATGAAGAAACCATTAACAGTCTTGCGTGAGCACAAGATAGACAAGGAAGAGTACATGGTATTACCCCTGACGAACTGCTGCCAGAACCCCCATATTCTCCCTGCAAACCTGCCTCACCAAAACGATCATATAAAGATCTTTTCTCTTCGTCGGATAGTACCTATATAAACTCTTTGTAAGCTCGTGAAACAAAGAGGGGCTTAATAAGGTGAAAGAAGCACTTATTCAATAACTTGACAAAACAGATTTATGACCAATTTGCTGCCATATCAAGGCCATGCTTCTTCATATGAACAAGAACTCAAGTTACAATACCTCAGTAACATGGAAAGCAACGCATCTAGAAAATTTACCCAAGGAGGGTGAAACTCAATCAAAGAGTAATAGGGCATAAAAAAAACAAAAAGACAAAATCAAGTGAAATATATATAACATTTTTCTTGAGGGGGCGATCGAAAGAATGCAGGGATGAAATCTACAGAAGCAGCGGTGAAGGAGCAACAACAGGATAGTTAAGTTCATGGGAAGAAATTAGCAAATGCTCGCTAAAGAGCAACAAATTGAGTACCGAAAGTCTGAAACAGCCACCTCATATGCTGCACTAATCTCCTTGAACTTCTCTTCAGCTCCAGGGGCCTTGTTTACATCGGGATGGTACTGTTTGAAATCAAAGCGGACAAGAAACGAGCAGTCAATTCATACAATATGAACTAATGCAATCCCATAATTCATTAATCAGTTTTATCTTCACTAAAAATTCCATGCTTTCCTCGCTTTTCTGCTTCGAGTTGAAATGCAGCATTTGAAAAATAACGAACAGAGCCTCACCTTACGGGCTAGCTTACGGTAAGAGCTCTTGATTTCTTGCAAAGTGGCGTTCTTGCCGACGCCCAGGGAAGAGTAGTAATCGGCTTTCGCTGCTTTGATCACGGCACCGCGGACCCATCTCTGCTGAGTGCGAGAAGAAGGTTGAAGAAGAATCTCCCTGTTGGTCCCAAAAAATTTGGAATTGACCGAGCTCAAGAAGCCCAATTTCCGCGGAATCGAGGAAGAACTCGAGAACCCATCAACAGCCGGTCGGACAGTAGGTGGCGGAACCGGAACAAGACCGTGGAGGACCGCCATTACCGGAGAGAGAAATCAGGTGTCGTCGGTCATTGCAAGTGTTCGATTGATTGCCTAACAGAGCTGCTGGGGATGAAAGAGAGAGAAGAAGAGGGTTTTGCAGGGATTTTATAACATTATTATAAACTTATGGGTGAAATTATGCGAGTTTTGAGTGTAAATAGGGTTAGTTTTTAAATTATTTTGTTAAAAGTGATTCATTCGAAAGTATTTACGAAAATAGAATTTTCTAAACGCATGTTCAAAATACGGTTTTGTAGTAAGGAAACCGTATATTCAAGATACGATTCAACGTGTATTTTTTATTTTTTGATTGGGAATCGCATCTTGTACATGCGGTCCCTTTGTCTACTTTTCTTTCAAATTACAAGGCTAAGGTGGGAGTTAGATTAATATATAATATATAACGAGTTCGTTTTATAAATCCCTATTAAATCTCTATACAAGTAAAATTTTTACAAAATTTTAAGAGTAAATTTTATAAGTGTAAACATCCGAATAATGATTTATATAACGAATTTTAATGTATCATATATTAGTTACTAAGTATGTTAATAAGCTGCGAGCTTTCTATTAACGTTCAACGTACAACACAGCAAAATTCATTGTACAAATTATCATTTGTGTATGTGCACTTATAAAATTTACTCTTAAAATTTTGTAAAAATTTTACAGGTGTAAAGATCTTACACAAATTTACAAAACGACCTTATTATGTATATATACACAGGCTCATTTTATAAATATCTGTCAGGTCTTTATATGTATAAAATTTTTGCAAAATTTTAAGAGTAAATTTGATTAGTGTAAATATTCGAATGATAACTTATACAACACATTTTGATGTGTTATACATTGAACTTTAATAGAAAGCCCGCAGCTTATTAACATACTTAGTAATTAATATATTATACATTAAAATTCATTATATAAATCACTATTCGGATGTTTACATTTATAAAATTTACTCTTAAAATTTTGTAAAAATTTTACTTGTGTACACTTATAAAATTTACTCTTAAAATTTTATAAACATTTTACTTGTATAAAGATTTGATAAATATTTATAAAACGAACTCGTTGTATATTACATATTAATCTAACTCCCACCTCAGCCTTGTGTTTTGAAAAAAAGTAGACAAAGGGAACTGCATGAATGCGGTTCCCTATCCGAAAAAAAATACACACTGAACCGCATCTTAAACATGCGGTTTACTTAATACAAAACAATATTTTAAACTTGTGTTTAGAAAACTCTATTCCCGTAAATATTTTCAAACGAACTACTTTTGACGAAATAATTTAAAAACTAACTCTATTTACACTCAAAACTTGAAAGTATACTTATTTCTATGATCACTTATAGACAAAAGGGAAATTCATCTTTGCACCCTTAAGAATTTTTTTCATCATTTCGCCCCTAAACTTTTTTCCATATATACCCAAAGCTCACACGACAGCAATCTTCTTGTCGAGGACACACACTTTGGGATGTAAAATGGTGTAAATTGATAAAGATGCAAACTTCAGGGTGTAAAGCAATTCACATGACACTTCAAGCTACCAAAGGCAATTTTTCCCCCTTTGATTGCAATAATTCGAACCAAAATTGTTTTTTCGGTGTGCAATACCCAATATCTATATGCCACGTATGCATCAGTCCATGTTGCTAATCAATAAGCTTTGTTTAAACGACTCACAATGTGAAAAGTAAAACAACAAAAGCGACATTGTCAAATGACAGAAACACGGTGATAAAAGTTGTACTAATCAATTTTGCAAAACTGCATCCTCCTGGCTCCAAGTTCGATCTCATTGACCAGATCCAGTTCCATATACTAGAGGTCGCTGCGAAGAAGATCGTTATTTTCTGCAGCAGCCATCTCCAAAGGCAGCTCTGTTTCTCGGAAAGGATCTGGTGAAGTTTCTGGAGCTCTTCTGCATTCTTCCCTGAGCCGAGGATGCTCAATCTTGACCATGATCAACATGATCCGAAAACTCATCACAGGATGTTCCTTATGAAGCAGTTGCTCAACTTCACACTGCTTCTGCTGAATCGATGGCGCGAAAAAAATCACAATAATAACCTACGAAGCTCACAGGCATATGAATCATTAGGCCTCGACCAAATAGGTGGCTTCCTCGACAGAATGATGCCAGAATGGTGAGAGAGCGACTACTTTCCCAATGATGATCAGCGTAGGTGAGACTAACTCTGTCTCCATGATCTTACTAGCCAGATCCTTCAGCTCCGCAAACACCTAAACAAGAGTTCCCATTGTTAGTTTAACTAATCTTTGCCTTGAACGACTCTAGCTCAAGCTTGATGTAAGAAGCCTGAATGTATCGAACTCACAATGCGCTGCTGGGGGGTTGTTCCACGCTCAATTGCAGCAGCTGGTGTATCACCAGAGAGGCCGTGATGCATCAACTTTTGGGCAAGGGAAGGGAGAGTCGAGAGGCCCATGTACACCACTAGCGTGGAATCTGGATCCGCTGCATTTTCAGCTACAAACAAAGGATCAGTCCCTCCTTTCCTCGAATGCCCAGTAAGGAATCTAACACTGTTTGCTACTCCCCGGTGGGTTAATGGAATCCCGAGCTCTGCTGCTATCCCTGATGCTGCAGTTATGCCTGAATAGCAATAAAAAGATGACTTTACCAACGATTTATTGGTTCGCATAGAAAGTTTAATTGTCTTGCAGAAAAATCAACAGCAACTCAATTCCGCTCTACACAGCAACATTTGCCAGACCTTCCCAGTGGTAATAGAACTAAAGAGCATAACCGGAAGACCTTCAGGAGCGAATGGCAACACATTCCATACAGTCGAGCATATGAGGTTTCGATCTCTTATGTTGATGTATGTTTTGTTGCACCAGAAGGCATGAGTTCATGAGCTAAAGTCTTACCTGGAATAACTTTTACATGAATCCCTTGCTGCTGCAGAAAGTCCATCTCCTCCCCACCTCTTCCGAAAACCTACAGAAAGCGAGATTCAATTCAGAAAGAGAAATCACATCGAGTTACAGATCTAAACCCATGGCAACACACGTTTATGAAGTTCTTGTTTTTCAATGAAAAAGAAGAAATTTACCAATGGATCCCCTCCTTTAAGCCTCACAACCGTCGCTCCTGCCTCAGCAAAATTGAGCAGCAATTCGTGTATCTCCTCCTGCGCAACAAGACTCAAGAGTTTAGCTCTTATCCTCAATCCATAGATTTGGCAATGATAGCATATACCACTCAAAGATATTTTGAGATCCATTTCACGAATTCATCTGAAACATTACAGGAATTCAAACACCAGCTAAAGCAAACAAATCCACCAGCTAAAGTGCAAGTTGGAATTATTTCCTAAATGCTGCCGACTGCACAAGAGAAACTAGACAATCCCATTATCATAAATTCCTCTTAAGAACACAAAACAATGAGCTAAGAGCCATAGCAAGACAGACAAGCCAAGAGAATTTTTGGTCCATGAACAGATACAGTTGTTGAAAGTCAAAGAACGCAAAAACACCACACCAGAGATCCTCCCAGCACAACAGTTTCAGACAAGAAACAGAGATTTTGATTTGAAACCTTAGAATTTTCCAAGAAGGCAACTAAGTTGAAAATTTTATTATTCATTTCCCCATTTCAGCTCACGAAAATCAAAGCAACCCATCACCCTCCTCACAAAATCTAGTAAGAACACCAATTTAGACGCAAAATGTAGAAACATAGTTCTTTTTTTACCTGGGTCCTGCTATGGTACCCTGCTGTCTTTCCCACATACAGAAGCCGAGCATCGGTACCCACCAGATCGAGCACATCATGGGACACCAACCTATCATACAACAGCAAATCGGCCTCCTTGATCACCCTCACTGCCTTCAGGGTCAATAACTCCGGGTCCCCAGGCCCTGTCCCAACCAAGTACACGTTCCCGGGCCCACATTGTTCCCCGGCCCCGCCGCCCCCGTGCTGCCGCTGCCTCTTTTCACGCAGCACCTGGAGGAGGTTCTTGAGCTCGGGGAGCTGCAGGGCGATGTCGTTTCGTCGGATTGAGTCGGAGTCGCAAGGGAAAGGTGGGGATTCGTCGAAGGGGGAGGCGGCGCCGCAGCCACCGCCGCTCTTGTAGAGCCAGCTGTCCCGGGAATACCTCTCTACAGAGTGCTTCTCCGTGAACGGAGAAGAGGAAGAAGGGGAGGGAGAGAAGTGCAGCGAGGAAGAAACGGAGCGAGCGGTTGAACGGCCGCCATGGGCTCGGAGACGAGGTGAGGAATAGATTCTGCTCCCAAGAGCCGCCATTGCTGTCAACACAGACACAGAGAGGGAGAGAGAGACTGTGTGGATACTGATGAATGTAGACGGAAGAGTTTATGAAGGGGGATTTAGCCAGGAGAGGGAGTGCGTAAAGGGAGAGGGGAAGAGAATTTGTATTTGGGGAGGCTGAGGAGGCAAAGTAGCTTTTGGCCTTTGGAGAAGGACGTGCGGTCTTTCGTGGACTTTCATGGTCAGCTAACGATGGACTTAAGGAGGGCCAGGATGCGAATTCATCGTATTATTCATTAATGGAGTTTCGCTCCACAAACTAAATTTCTAGATCCGTTCTTGAGTGCGAGGACGATTACTTTCTAAATTGGAAAAAAGTCTCGTAAACAACAGCGTTATCACGTGATAATATTGATGTGATGATATCTATTAATAAAATTAAAAATTTTTAAATAAAATCTAAAGATAAAAAAATATAGAAATGGAAGTGTTTTATTGGTCGGTGTCATCACGTAAGCACTGTCATGTAATAACATTGCTGTACGCAAAACTTTCTCCTTAGTTCAAAAAAATCTTTAAAGATCTATGAAAATTTTATTGATTTTTATATATTTTTTAATTAAGTTACATTATTTCACCCTCTATAATTTATCATTTTTATTATATTTCGTCTCATTGTATTGATTTTCTATATTCATTTCCAGATAGCCCGTCAAATATGGAATTCAATCTCTTAATCTTACTTTGAGACATTATTATCTCGTTGGAATAACAATCTTTTCTTTATTTAAGGTCAAATCAGATATATTCATTAAACGGTAAAACTCGTGTAATTATATTTTTTTATATTTACCAGACTTTAACCATAACCTTTCACGGTAGAAAACCAACTCCACCAGACATGATCGTCATGAAACAGACCTTTGTGCAAGCAAATAACACGGTAGAATGTTCCAGCCCGATCGAGTCTAACCCGAAAAGCCAACTCGAACTTCATCGCAACCCTCGGCTTCCACCTCATCTTCCTGACTTGCCTGCGGTGCAGGAGAACTCGAGCTTCCTCCAATACACCGGGCACAGTAACCGAACGCATTCACGTACCGGGTCGAGTTCGAATCCGACAGTACCAGTTACATATCCTCAAGGGGTTCGACCCTTCGTCCTCGATACAATGAGGGCACATCCATTTCCTTGTTCTCTCCAAGTTCCTCCAAATTTGCTAATAAACCAAGAACTATAGTGAAGCGATCGACCTTAGAGAAGTTACAGGCTTAAATCTCAGAGCGAATCTACTTAGAAAAAACTGAAATATCGTCGGTCCGAATGAACTAAAGACATGAAACCCGGATTGGGTTTGCCTTCGAGTCCACCGTCAAGCGGATCTGGACAAGATTGGCTCTCTGATGCTCGAGTTATAGCGATGATGAGATATGAGCAACTAACTACCTGGTCTGGTTCGGGTTCGGGATCGTTATCCGAGACGGTGGTCTGTATCGATCGGTGGTCTGGGGCAAGAAGTCCCCGAATCTGGTCGCCAACCTTTGTCTCCTTCAGTGGACCATGCCAAAGCTAAAATGTCAATGGACCTGCTGAAAAATGGCAAGTGATTCCAAGCCCTTACTATTGCATCGCACAGAAGAGGCCTCCGGTGGCCCGCCGGTTGGGCTGGTGCTGATAGGATGAAATGGAGGCCCGGGTTCTTTTCTCTAAATTTTGATTAGTGCTGGCCACGGGCTGGTTAGGGTCCAGGAACCGACCCTGAACCGGCAAGAACCGTGAGAGGGCCGATCCCACCCTTCATAAGAAGAGGAACAGGAACTGGCGGTTTCAAATCGTAAACTTTAAAAAAAAAATTTAAAATCTAAGACGAACAATTCACAAGCTCATTAAGCCCCGATGCAACCAGATTCGTTAAAATTTTTAGAATTAAAGTAATTTGTTTTACTTATTTCACGTCGATGCATGTTTATGTAATTAAATAATGTGAAAAGGGCTTTCCATCCATTTTATAAGCTTTTTATAGAGCTCGTTCTCCTCTTTGGAGAAGGAGCTTTCCAAAGAACTTATAAAATAGGAAGCCATTTCGCATTATTTAATTATACAGCCACGCGCGGACATGAAAATCATGCAATCGAAACTCCCCATTCTCTTAAAATTTTTGTTATTCACCGAACCGATTGATTTTGAATGGGAATCAGATAGTTTTGAACCGGCTGGAACCGCAGTCCCGAATTATCCAACGTTACCGTTTCTTTTACAAGTGCCTCGATTTTTAAAGTAGAGAATTTATTAGATTGAGCAATTCAAGAGATTACATAATTAATGGCCTTTGTATAGGTTAAGTAACACAAATAAGATGAAAAATAGAGAATATCTTATTTAAATTTTTTAATTAGAAAATATCTCCAATACTGTATTTTATTTTATAATTAGAAGTGAAACATGAAGTAGGAAAAAGGGTGCAGGGCTAAGACCTGAAATAAGAAAATTCACAAATAAAGGAGGCATTAAATTAAGCTTACCTCTGTCGGTTGTTGGAGAAATTCTTGTACCTAACATCTACATCGTATCACGGTACATACTCACTATCATACAATCGATATGAATTAGTTATTTTCAAAATTATTTTTAAATTTTATAAATAATTTTAAAACAGTTAAATTTTATAATATCATATAAACAATAATACGTGATATATCCATTATATACAAAACTCTTTCCGTTGTTGTTGTTGTTGGTGGTGGGGGTGGTGTCAACAACCTCCTTCCTTTTAACTTTTCGTAAGTAACAACTACCTTTGCTGTGTATTGTAGATTCCGTTGCCAAATTTTCTTTGTTCAAATATTCGGTAGGTAAACATATCCCAACTAATTCAGATTCGAGTTGAGTTGGCTCACTGAGGGGTAATGTTCTCAAGATATTGATTTTCTCCGTTCACAAGATTCTGACGTGAGATCTTATTTAACGAAAAGATATATCTTACCAAGGGTTAGTTTAAACAGATAGAACGTTCATATGATTTGCGTGAAGATCTACGAGATTGGATGTTCGAATCCCCTTTGAGTGCATAGTTCTTAGTAAGGCCACCTAAACATGTGTTTTATATATGGACTGGTCTAAATTCATAAATTTGTGTGGACGCGGGAGAATAAACTCCCCGTCATAAAAAAAAAATTAAAACAAGTTTTGAATTATCTAAGAACCTACCAATGCAATATAATAATATACAATATTACAAATAACAAAAAGAAGCTCGATTTATAAGAAAATGAGTACTACGATCCTATTAACTTAACCTTTTGAAATGGACATGTCTCATCCTCTTGTGTGTCAGGTGAAAATTTAACATAGTAATAAACTCGTGTCTTGACTTGTAATTTTTTGGAGATTTTTTTAATATTTTTTTATGAGTAACAAATAAAATTCTCATTACTACCGAGAGGAAAAAAAAAGTCAAAGAATGACCCGCCAGCTGCTAGGGTTAGCAAATTCCTCGGAACTGGGGGATTGCGACCGGAGAGCTAACTTACTCATAGCATGACGGTAACTGACCGAGACTAAATCCGGATCGCAAAATCTATCTGAAACTCGAAATATCGGTTTGTGTCTTCAATGCGACCGGTTACCGGGACCTCACCTATCGAATTTCTCGTCGATTTTATCGACACGCGACACGAACTGCAATTTTCTTCCGAGTTTGATTCTTCTGGTGGGGCAACACCGTCAGGACCGCGAGACTTTCAGATCTTGCTGTTGACAGCTGAGCCTGTGGTAGGTTTCACTTCCAATCAATCCCCACTTGCCTTCTCATGTCATGCGGGTAGATGAAGTTTTCTTTCGTTCTTTCTTTTTAAAGAAACTTCTAATAGTTAGCCGTTAAATCGTTTAACAGTTTAATTAAATGTCTCGCAATCAATCGTACGGCCTGGAATAAAATCTAACGACTCATAATTATTTTTCTACCATTGAATCGGATGATAATTGAATGTAAAAAAGGCACGGAGAGTTCTATATATTTACCGATTCTTACAAGTGAGTTATAAATATTTCAAAGTGATAATCAAGTTTCATATGTTACTTGCATTGTAACATTAATTCATTTTCGTCACGTATCGTTACTTTAAACTAACATGATATTAACACACGTCAGTCCAAAATAAAAGTAAGTGACGAAAAGTATTCGATATTATAATATATAATATATAATTTATTATTTTAAAAAATTTAGAATTCACGTATAAAAATTCGCGGGACTTTGGATGTCGTATTCTCGTGGGGTCTGTAAAGTTGCATCATCCTTTTCTTGTGTGGACAAGATTCTCCAATCCGTACGAGCCCTGGAATCCAAGGTGGATTCTCGTCCACCCGACCGGGTAGATTCCATGTTCCTGGATGTGGCCACAAAGCTTCCCTTCGTAAATATCTAGGATTAACGATTATATTTGATATTTTGTGTTACATATTTTGTTTATATTTATATTGATTAACCATTTTAATACCTCAAAATATTTATAATTAGTAATTTGATAATTAAAATAATTTGCACGATGACTGAACTTTGACAGTAAAAATAACGTATTTGATGTTTTATATTATATATGTAACATATATAGTTCATCTTTATATTAAATAACAATTTTAATAAGGTAAAATATTTATAATTAATAATTTTCATTTATTATAATGAATTTATCTTATTATTTTTCATATTAATTTATTAATTATATTAAAAAAACAAGATATGAAAAAAAAGCCCAAAGACGAATTTATTTTATTATTTTTCATATTAATTTATTAATCATATTAAAAATCCAGAAAAGAGAAAAAAACCCGAAGAAACTGATTCAGTAGCGGTTGATTCTTCAATTCTCTAAATAATTTTCGATATAATTTCTTGATCTAAAAGAAAAGTCAGAACTCGATTATTTTCACGATAAACCATCTTACCGAAACCATTTTCACCGATTTCGATATTAAAAGCTTGCAAAAGGCACGGAGGGGAGAGGTGTCCCGTCTGGCCAGAGAGATTCCACGGTAGCCAGGTCCGGGAAACCCGTGACCTTACCTAAAAAGTAATTGTGAACTGTTGCTTTTTTTTTTTTTTTTTTAATTTATTGAATTTAAATGATTAACGGTAAATCGTTAAATTAAACTACGAAATGATAAAATAACTGCACTGTAAAAGGATGGGAGCAAACATGTCCGTGAATTGCACATTTATTGACAATACCACTAAACCAGAGAGACACGACAGCGTCTGCCCCAAAGGCAACACATTTGAGACATCACAAATTTTGAAGCCAGCTGAATGAACAAACCAACTAAGAAAAGAGAACTCCTGCTTGCAGATTCAATCAAACACAGAGCAGGTGGACACATTTCAAATCGACAAACTCCCCCACGCCAGGGCTTCGAAATCAATTGATAATACCACGCACTACTGGGCTGCTGCTTCAAGGTTTCCACAGGATCGTGGTCTCGGCAATCATGGAGGTGACCACGTACGGGTCCATGTTCGAGGCCGGCCTCCGGTCCTCGAAGTAGCCCTTGCCCTCCTTCTCAGTGTCCCTCCCGACCCTCACTGATGCCCCGCGGTTCGCCACTCCCTGCTCGTCCACAAACATTGCAAGTCGAGTTCAACGTACAAAACCGAAAATTCATCCAGTCTCCGCTCTTGGGTCAGTTTCGGGTTTTGTATCGATATGTTAAGACGGAAAAAAATTGAGACCGAGTGCGATCTTCGGTTCTTACCCATGAGAAGGTGTTGATGTCGGCGGTCTCGTGGCGTCCGGTGAGGCGGCGCTCGTTGCCTTCGCCGTAGGCCGAGATGTGCTCCTTGTGCCTCAGCCCGAGCTTCTCAATCGCCTTCTTGATAACCTCAAACCCTCCATCGTTCCTCATCGACTTGGTGCTGCATAAAACATAACAAGCTCAGCTCCTTCACACTCATCTGCAAAGAATCTGAAAGAGATTCAATCTCGACTTCCTTTTTCTACATACCTGTAGTTCGTATGAGCACCAGCGCCATTCCAGTCCCCCTGCTCGAAAAAATAGCCATTCACATTGGAAAAAGTTACAGTGTGCAGACAGTCAAAGACTGTCACTGATTAACTGTGAAAATTTACTTTACCTGAATGGGTTTAGGATCGAAAGAGAGCACAACTCCAGCAATCTCAGTGATCCTCTGTCGGAGAATACGTAATAACTCGTAATCAGTAACTCGAGATTTTCCGTAAAACATCACAGAGCAGAAAGAAAATTATCATCAGACGGGTCTGGAAATAGACGATCGCACCTCGAGGATGTAACGGGCAACCCACACCTCGTCCCCGGCTGAGATGCCCACAGCAGGCCCGACTTGGAACTCCCACTACATGATCGCACAACAAAACCATTCAAACACATCGCACAAATGTACGAAAGAATCAATGATCATTAACTGAGTAGAAATGGACGAAGTAAGTATACGTACCTGCCCAGGCATGACTTCGCCGTTGATGCCACTGATATTGATGCCGGCATAGAGACAAGCCTTGTAGTGAGAATCGACAATGTCCCTTCCAAAGGCCTTGTCGGCACCGACACCACAGTAGTATGGTCCCTGTTATCAGATGTTGATATCCACGCAAACTTATCAGTTTTACCACCGCAGGCTCATATATGTGCAAATGAAGACACAGGAGCAAGCAAAAGGCAGCATTTAAAATGAGAGAGACGAATCAGAAATAGAAAAATCTGTGATATTTAGCTCTGCAGATCTCATCTTTTCACGGTTGAAAACACATGGACAGGATCTTTCAGACAAGCACTGATGTTTTGGCACACGTTTGCAAGTTCCTCTGCAACAGTCCAAAAAGTTTATATTTTTCTTTCCGCTTTCGACTAAAAGGACATGTGAAATGAGGAAATAAAACAGCCCCTTCTCAAAATTTACAGTTCTTCTCATTCTGCAAAAGTTTGGAACCGCGTGAACATTTGAATTTCTCGATTAACAGCGAAAGGTTCGACCCAAAAATGAGATCTTTATTGAGGAAAATAAGGAAAAATGGCAGATCGATAATTAATTATACCTGAGGGCCAGGGTAACCTCCCACAGGCCAGCCAAGTGGCCATTTCACTTCCTTCTGCAGCAAGGTGTACTCCTGCTCTATCCCGTACCTTTCATAGAAAATCCTCATCGTTTATAAAAGATCAGATCTGTGAATCTAAAACTATAAGCTCAATTTGTACAAATTATCTTACATTCTCATAATAATTTTTTTAATAATTTTCCAACATGGATTAATCTTTCTCAAAGATATATTTACATATATATATTAAATTGGTGGAAGTAATAATTGATATACCAGGGCTCTTCAGCAAGAACATCAGGGTGGCCGAAAATCTTGGCAGCACCGTGTCTCTTGTTGGTAGGGATGGGATCTCCAGCAGGGGTGTAAGCATCACACATCACCTAAAATTTTGGAGAATAATTACAAGATAAATTTAGAAAATGAAAAAAAAAAAAGCTTTCATGGGTTAGAAGGGATAGAGAAGGATATGAGCCTACTGAGAGACTTGACCAGAACAATGTCACTGCAACAAGTTTCGGTATTTCCGATTCGATGGAACTTTAAAAGGTCAGATTTTGACAATGATTTACACTTACCAAAATGTTGTTCCCCCTTCTAAACGGGTCCTTGAAAATGGCCTGGGGACTGTCATCAAAGCACACCAGACAACAACATCAACATTAAGAGCGCCATAAATTTCGTAGATCGACAAACTCTTCTTATCAGTCAGGTGCACGATAAGACGGTCTAAGTATTCGCTAGGAGTCCTTGCAGTTGGAAGGGAAGAGAGGAGGAGCTCTTACTATAAGATGACTTCACTGTCATCGCCGGGGGCCTGGTCCGTGCTAGACCCGTCATAGTTCCACTTGGGGAGCTTCTTCGGGTCGCTGACTGGTCCGGAAAGTGTCTGCGGCGATCGAATATCCACTGACCGTTTAGATGAGAATAGAGAGCGATCCAAAGTTCCGAAATCGAAGATTCGGGACAGCCCCGATCCTTATCAAATGAAGGAATCTTGGGTATATTCGTAAGGCCATGGTTATAATACAAACGAGGGAAAGTATCACAGTATCATGCCTCAAAAGGGGAAACTTGTGGTATTATGGCATGAGAAATGAAATCAGTGAAATGGAGAAAGGAAAAAAAAAGGGTGAAAACAGAGGAAAAAGATTCCAACCCTGGCTTTGCTCCGCATGTCCATGCCAGATCCACCGATCCTGCCATCGACGAACAACCAAATGCGTCAAAAATCCAATCTTTTTGGGAAAACAAGCAACCCAAGAAGAAAGAAGACCGTAATACGACAGCCTAAAATGAAAGAACAGGTCAAAGGCCGACACCCAGAAAGAGGGAAACGCAGAGATTGCAGAGAAATGAAAACAAAAACAGAGGATGAAGACTCAAAGGAAGGATCGGTGAGCATCTCGTGGAGAAGAGAACCCACCATATGTACTCGGCGATTATCTTATCGGTGGTCTCCGAGAGGTTCAGGTTAATGAGATCTGAGAGCAGAGACATCTCTTCCTCTTCTTCTTCTCCTTCTTCTCGGGGGAGACTGAAAGCAGAGCGCACTCTCAGATTCAGAGCAGCCGATTCAGAGGATTCTCAGCACTGTTCTCTCTCCCTCTGTTTTCCCTCTCTCTATATAACGACAAGGAGAGAATCAGGAAATTCTAAGGTCCATTTGGTGTACGGTCCACCGTGCGGTATAAATGAATATCAACCGTATGATTGTTTCCTTTTATTCTTGTTATTAATTGTAAATCGTCCGATTAAATTAGACGGCTCAATAGCCAGATCGTAGACAGACGGGACCGATGAGCTGTAAAATCAATTTCAATGGTAAATGAATTAATGAGATAAATTCAAATTCACCAAGAGGGGTTGGGCCGAGTGGTAAGCAGCTCGGTGCCGCTTAAGGAGGTCTCAGGTTCGAGACCTCACGTACGCAGACACCCCTCTTGGGAGCCTCACCCGCTATTGCCAGGCGTGCGACCCGGGGCGACCAACGGATTAGTCAAGTATGGTTGGCTGAAAGATGCCATCTCACCGCTGGTGGGGCCTGCTTGGATACCGTGGCTGGCGACCAAAAAAAAAAAAAAAAAGAGATAAATTCAAATTCCTTTTTTTTTAAATAAGGAAACTTTATGGTTGATTTAGGTAAAAAATTTTATTTAATTAGGAAATATTATAGAATGATTATGACCTTTTTGGCCATTTTTAATAATTATTGGCAAAAATAATTAATAAATAGGAAAATGGGGATCCATGAGATGAGATCGTGATCATAGGATTGGATTTGACTGTTGACCATTTCAAAAGAATGGTTGGTGATGCCAACTTGAAAACGCAGTGGGGCCCACCCCAATTTCAAGGAATCTTCCTCTGTGATTTTATGTTTCTTTTTCATCGCATCATGGGATATTTAAAGTTTCAGATAATAACGCACTTCTAATCCTTAGTTTTTAATTTTTTTAAAATTATTTTTATCTTAAATATTTATTAGTCACATCTTTAATCTTTTTAATTTTTATCATATTAGTCCTTTCGTTACTTTATCCATCTAAACAAATGTATATTCCCTCAAAAATGAATATTTCATCCAAAAAAGGCATATTCCTCCTCTAATTAAGGAAATGTTGCTTACTAATAGATGTCTCTTTTAAAAATATGACTCTTTTTTCAAGAATAATTCACGTTTTTATAATAATAATCATAACCAATCATCCATTTTTAATCGGAAATGTTACTCAATTTTGAAGAGAATGTGACCACCAGTACAACTCTACTGATATTTTCCATTTCAGTTTTCTTTTTCCATTTTCTTTATTTTCTTGAAAAATTAATTTTTAGATGGGATATACTTTTTTTGGATAGAAAAAGTAACAGTATAATCAAAGTGACAAAAACTCGAAAGGTTTAGGACGTGAATGACAAAAAATAAATGTTTAGAATGAAAATGGTAAAAGTATAAAAGGTTGGTGATCAAAAGTATCATTTACGCAAAGTTTTAACATATTTCGAATTATTCAAGTTCGTGTCATATTACTTTTAGTAAAAAGGGAGCTCTCCTAGTTATAAAATTTTCGTTCCGAAGAGTCGAACGAATGCGAATTTTACTTAAAGGAAAATTTACTGAATTATTTTTACCAGCTCAGGTTTAAATTTATTTTTTTTAGCTTACAGGTAATTTTTATTTATTGTGTTGGGAGTGGGTGCGGTGCATAGTTTTAAAAACTGGACTGGACCGGCCGGTCCAATCGGTTGAACCTGGAAAAGGTGACTGGTCCGGTCCGATTGCATAGTTAACTTAATTTGCACATTGACTCGATAAGAATCGGTTTAAACCGGATTGAACCGGCTGGTTTTCAATGAACCTAATTGAGCACATATGATATTAAATTGTTAATGCTTGTATATTTTACCTAATTACATGTACTTTGTATATTTATTATTTTTTAAATAAATCCGGTTCGACCCATTGAACCTCCGGTTGAACTTGGAACCCGTACATTGACCGGTTCCCGGTCCGATCCGATTTTTAAAACTATAGTGTGGGGTTATTAAAATCCCACTTTGCCCAAAATAATAAATTCCTAATTTGTTATTTTAAAATATATAGTTTGCCAATTATGTTTATAAAGTCAACACTAGCGCCGTATTCCTCGTAAATGATTAAATAAAAGCTTGATCGAGAAATATTCCTGCGGTGAGAATTTATCAGTAATTCAAAAAATGAAAATTAACGAATTAGGAATGAAAATTTTTTATTGAGATTTTTATTAATTGCGAAGAAGAAGAGAAGGAACATCCGAAGCAGCATCACCATCATCAACTCGAGATCAGGAGAATCAATCGTGAGTGAGCTTTCTCGTATTTTTTTATTCCTCTTTTCCCCCTCTTCCTTTTTAGGTTCGTAAGTCTAATTTGTAATCGAAAAAGAATACGGAGAAAAAGAATTCCCGATAAAAGAGAGGGAAAAATGAGGATTAGTGAGAAAAATAGTAGATGTGTAATAAATAAAATTTTCATCACCTCTTTATTTTTTTATCTAATAATTATTGAAAATTTAAAATTTGTGATTCGTCGATAATTTCGAAAAGTAAAAATAAGACGAAAAAGAAAACTCCTCTCATATAATAATAATATAATATAGGTACGAATAACAACTAACAAATAGAAATAAAATAATTCACATTTTTTTTGTCAACGCTGTCGATATTCAGAAGTTTGACAGGTCCTGACTGATTCGGTTCGAGCCGGTCGTCCCATTGCTAGATAAACCTCTCTCAAAGTGGAAAAAAATTTTAGATAGTCATACCTCATATTGACATGGTGAGGAGTAACAAATTAAATTAGTCTAATTAGTAACAATTAAGACAACTGCTCGAGAGGTTAACAATAAATTACTCGTTTATCATAATTTAATTGATATTTTTTCAAATCACGTAATGAGATATAATAATTTAAGTATTTCTTCTCGAAGTAAAATAATTTGTAATTTTTTTATATAAGTAAGGGAGTTGGTGGGAAGTGGAGAGAGAGGAACATGTGTTTGGTTGGTGGGATGGATGTCAGGGGCAATGTTGACATAAAAAAAAAAAAGAAACCTAGGAATATCATATTTTAGTAGGGTTTAGTTAGTTCACAACTACCTGGAAATGAACATTTTCGAGTTATCATGTTATGAACCGTACGTACCCTCGATTCATTCCGAGGCTGCATCAGCTCAATTGCCGGTCGCGGAGCAGTTCCCGATTCCCCTGACCTCGAGCTAGAGGGGAGGCCGCCTTATCGCTTAGGCCACAGATCCTGGGTGCACTCAACCCTATTTTCCACTCGTGATTCTTTCACCGTAACAAATAACAAGGATGTGCTAGCTACTTTTTGTCACTTTGTAGAAAAAAAAAACATGTACCAAAAAAGGGAAGTTTCTCTAATCAGTTACAGAATCATTTAACAGCTCAATTACAATTAACGATTTAAATTAAAAAAATGATTCAAATAATTTGTAATTATTTTTCACTTATTTAAGTAGAATTATTTTGCATTTCAATTAATTTAAACTTGCTTTCAGCTCTTTAATGGCCAAAACAGTAAATTTTATCTATTTTTTAATATTTGAATATGTAATCCTAGTTAAGGTATAGAGACATTTAATCATGAAATTTGCTGAGAAATAATCTCACATCAGAGAGTTAAGAGAATTGAGTACTGTTATCTGATTCTCTAATTAGTTACAGAATCATTTAGCTGTTCAATTACAGTTAACGATTTAAATTAAAAAAATGATTCAAATAATTTGTAATTATTTTTCACTTATTTAAGTAGAATTCTTTTGCATTTCAATTAATTTAGAGTCGCTTTCAGCTCTTTAATGGCCAAAACAGTAAATTTTATCTATTTTTAATATTTGAATATGTAATCCTAGTTAAGGTATAGAGACATTTAATCGTGAAATTTGCTGAGAAATAATCTCACATCAGAGAGTTAAGAGAATCGAGTACTACTGTTTGATCGTTTGGACTTTTAAGTGGAAAGAAACCTAATTTCCTGTACTTACATGTAGTTATTTTTCATGATTTTCCTGTGAAGTCATACCATATAGTGTGAAACTCATCATCAGTTAAGTCCAAGATCAGAGGAAAGATACCTTATTTGTAGCCATTTGTTGATTGCGAAAAAAAAAACAACCCGCATGTTAGTGAGAAGAGCCCAACTCGTGTTATTCTGTGCCCTTTCCTCTCTTGCCCGAGATCGGAAGCAAAATTTAGTGGTTGAGAGTGGGTTGTGCACGCGGGGACTAGAAAATGGTGAGATCAATCCAACATGGGAGAGCTGAGAGATTGAAGAGAATAGGTACCGCCACCTAATAGCTTAAATTTTATTTTTTTTTAATAAAAATCGGTCTGTTGTCTTGTAGGTTCGGGTAGATATTTTTTAGAATCAACTCGGGTTAATTAATGAATACGTGTCCTCCGGATGTGTAGGCAGCATTGTAGATGGTGCGTTAAACAAGAACAAGAAGGCACAAAGTCGTGCAGTGAGCACAGAGCCAACTATCTTTTCGCCTATAACAAGAACAAGAAGGATTTTTTCCTTCGTAGCCGCGAAGAAATCGTTCCAAAAATGGCATTGAGTGAATGGAAAATTATTCTTATAAATTGATGGAATTCGATAGGATCTAAGTCTACGAACTTAACTTGTGTAATGCGGGTCGGGTTTAGAAAAACTCACGAAGAGATTAAGCCCACGTGTGCATTCCAACATTGTTTTCGACGGTTTTCCGACTTCGGCTCAGTTCGCTGTCGAGCTTCAGATTTTGTGTAGTTTCAAGCTCTCCTCAATCGTTGTATCCCGGGAGACTCACGCCTACAGTTTCTCAGTACGATCGGGAGGGGACAAATAAGTCTTAAGGAAACTGTGAATGTCGCAAACCTCGATGATCGGTAGCATTTTCATGCTTTTGTATTCTTTTATTTTGATTAATTTTTTCCATGGTACAATCTTTCTTGCACAACTTTGTGTCCATAGAAAGAAATAGAATTATTTTATCGGACCTCTAAATTCAAAATAAGGAGTCGAAACCAACAATTTCAGCAAAAACAAGAAGAGCGGTTGAAAAAAATCTCAACTTCTTAAATTACATTAGACCTTCTCGACTAACATTCGGTAAATAAGCATGTCAAATTGAGCCGAACCCCCCTGTAATCTGATAAGACATGTAAACCGGCTTGATAAAATGTGTTTAAAGCACATATATCGAACCTTTCGATCCATTCCACGTGTTTATGTAGGGAATTACAATTTAACTTATAATTAAACGTGTAAATCGTGTTAAACAGATTTAGACGTATTTAATTACACGGATTAAATCCGGATCAACCCGACATTAAATAGGCCGTGATTATTCGGCTTTGGGCCTAAAAGCAGATCGTCTAAATAGGTTGAGGCCCGACCAAAGTGGACTAGAATAGTACTCGAGACTCCTATGAAGCTAAACCTTATTAAATTGGCGGTCCCTTTTAGCCAGTTTTTATAAAAATTAGCCACACCGTACAGTAAGTATTGTTGAACATGGAGTGAATAATAGACTTAATGATTCGTGTAAATTTAACGAAATAATCGAAATTAGCGAGGAATGTCGAGGAATGCGCATGGCCTTCGACAAAAATGAAACCTGGAACTCACGTTATGTTGAGGCGTACTAGAAAGTCCAATTGGGATTGACGGTCCAGTTCGATCGTCCGATGTTTAAATTGGGAATGGTTTGGGAACACCCTGAAGAGGGCTAGAAGTTGAGAGTGTCGAATCGCCCCTCGGCTCAAATATCGGCGACTATTTATGTGGAAAGATGAAGAGTAAATTACAGGTCGTAAATCAGTGCCGAATGCGACAAGACCATCGCACGATGAAGGTCAGCTCGAGCACGACACGAACCCGACACAGTCCGATAGCATAATTCATGACTGGAGAGCCACGACAGATCGAGAGACGAGTAGATAGTCTCTTTCTATTTTTTCTTTTTCCAAATTTTCATTTTTTAATTTGTTTTTTGCCCCATTATTTCGATAGTCGATAATTGATATAGCTCAAGAGTACAATAGACCCAAACTAACCCGAAAAATACGAAAAATATCTCCAATTATTTCATCACTTTATTGATAAATTCATAAAAACACGTCCAAATTTTTTTTAAAAAAGGGGGCAATTTGATTTTTTTTTTTCCTTTCTTCCTAATTGATTTTGCGGTGTTAACCTTAGAACTCACTGCCCTTTGGAGTCATCTATAATGCAGCAGCAAGTAAGCTTTGATTCAGGATAAGGAACACATCTTACAGCAACCCGATCGAACCCGCCGGCCGAGCACACCTTCTTGCAGTCGCCATCGGTCCGGCAACTCCCCATGAACTTGCACTCGTATGACTCCGCCTGCAAAAAAAAAAAAAAAAAAAAACGAAGCCATCGTAGTTAACACCTGTAAAACAATCGAGTCGTGCTTACACTAGTACTGCACATTTTCTTACCCAGAGATAGGATCAGGGAGACAAGGAGGACCGTCACCACGAGTGTCGCTTGCTGTCGAGCCATCGACTGAGCAACCCTAGAGATCGAGCTAGAACAGCGAGCGGGCAGTGCAGGGAGTAGGAGGAGAGTCCACGACTGCGAGAGACCGATGATAAAGTGCGAGCTGGTGGTCGAGTGTTTATGGATGAAACGTGAGGTCTCGAATCCTTGCTGTAGCGATTAAATTGATCCTTTCTTAATAGTGCCATCCTCGGGTTATTGCATTCTATGGTATGCTGCATTTTTTTCAATTGGTAGCCAATTAATTTCGTGAATATGGCCGACATCAATGCCATGCAGAAACCCAAAAAGGTAAGGTAATTATACATATATATATATATATATATGCACGCACACACTAGACGTGCACTCGTACTACAAACGGAATTGTCTATTGTCATTTTTTTGACAATTGAGTATGACTTTTTAATAAATGATTAATTAATCTTTAAAGAGTATATAATCAGTGAATAAATAAAGGGTATAATTAGAAATGGAAAATAAGAGAGTGGTTATTTAGTAGTTGTGATTATATAAGTGATTTTACCATTTTAGCCTCATTTATCTTTATTTGTTGGTTAAAAATATATTTATCATGGGAATTTTTGGAATTTAAAAGTGAGACCAACTAACCTCACTTCTTCCATATAATAATAGTAGTGAACGACCCGTGCTACGCATGGTGAACATTATCGAAAATAATTGAAAAAGATAAAAATAATATTATGCGTGAATTAAATAAATAAACCGAATGCCTCACTCCCACCTACCAAAACTTTTTGAATGATTAAGTGTACTAATTAAAATTTGGTCACACTACTTTAAAATAAAAATCGTTCTTAAAAAAAGATAGCAGATAAAATAATTATCTTGAAAATAGTTGAAATGACATTAAAAAGGCCAGGATCTATCATATACCTAGATTAGCATGAAGGGTACTTCTCCCTTAAAGTATATTGTAGAAAAACTTTGTTTTATCGTCTAATTTTTATCGACAAATGATTTTTCAAAATTTCATCGACAAATTACTATCGATCAATCAACAAATGAAATGTACTCAGGTAAAAAAATATTTAAAATAACTTTTTAGATAAAATAAAGATAAATTATAGACAAAATTTATTGCCGGTAGTTTTGATGATATATTTTAATCAAAATTTTTTCAAAAATATTAGATTTTTATTTTAAAAACTTACCGAAAAATTTACGAAAAGTAAATTTTGTCGATAAACTATTTTAAAAATAATGTTTTAAATAAACTATAGACAAAATTTATCGCCGACAGTTTTGACGAAACATTTTGGTCGAAATTTTATCAAAAATATTGCTTTTTATTTTAAAAGCTTATCAACAAAGTTATGAAAAGTGAAATTTGTCGATAAATTATTTTAAAAAATATTTCCGACAAATTATAGAAAAAATATTTGGTTGGTAACTAGTAAAAAATATTTATATCTATTTTTCATATAGCCTAATATCCAAAATATTGTCGGTCCTATTGATCTAGATTCTACATGGATCGATCGATTAAGGATAAAACTCTTCTAATCATGAATTTTCTTCATTTACTTGTGAAATTGGTGGCATCAAGTAAATTTTTCTTGAAATGGTTAGACTTTTAGGTTCAAATTTTTTCAATTTTTAAGTTTTTCACTTATACTCCAATCGTTTACAATACTCGAAATTCAGACTTTATTCGAGAGAAAAAGATGTCGAACCACTACAACCAATTTATATGGGTTAGTCTAAATATATTTGCTCGATAAGACAACAATATTAGAGCTTTGACCAGATGGTGGGACGTCGAACTTTAAGTAAGAAGATGTAAGTTCGAGTCTCCGTGAAGCAACTCTAACGCCCAATCACTATTCTGTCGATATTTCCTCGATAACTTCTTTGATCGATAATTTTTTAACCATTTCAACCACTTATCTTCCACCTCTTCTATCGGTAAATACATATTTTCTTGTAGTTGTAATAGATAATAATAGATATATATATATATTGAAAGATTGTGACACTAAAATGGTGGTTTACTTTGCGCCACAACCCGAAAATTTTCGATTCTTCTGAGCTTTTCCATCAATCTTAGTTTGTAATATCAAGTGGGAATTTCGTAATTACAGTATCTGTTTTCATAATTTCGTAACAATCACGATCATTTATTCCCCTCTTTTTCTTATCCCTTTCAGACTCAGGAGCCTCCTCTTTATACCGGAAAAAAATTAAATGTAATTAGAAGTGGAAATTGATGTCATGCATGATGACCGAAGCAAGAAGTAGTGAGCTAATGGCTGACGTGCCGTCCATGTTCATGGCATCACCCACCAGGCTATCAATCCATGATCGGGACGTCATGGCATAGCTCAGCTGGCATCGGATGGTGACATATATGTAAGTATGTGTTAGCCGTTTTTGGCTTTTTTCGTAGAGTAGCTCGATCGATCTATATGCATCGAAGCTGTGCCGAAGCATCCGATCATAAACACGACAATTTTGGAGAGGCTGCGTGATCGAATGGGTGAGCTAAAAGTCGAGTCGTCGCGCTTATCACAAGCTTGCACGGGACTAAGATTGTGGCAGCCTATGAGAAAAAAGAATCATTATAGCATTTAATAATAACGAAAATCACACGAGCTTTATTTTTCGTAATATCACGAGATAACTCCGATCAAAATTTTCATTAATTACTGATATGACATGCTAAGATGATGTTTTTATTTACATGCGAGCAGAGGGAAAAAAAACACTCTTTTGAAACAAATATGTTATATAGCTATATAAATGTCTTATATTATATATATATATATATCATACTGAGGTGTTAAATATTTTGATTTGCTCGTAATATTCAATTTTGAAATTTTTATAAGTGAAAGAAGCTGAACTTTCTGGGTTCGGTAAATGGGAGATTTAACTAGGAGGTTAAAAAGGGCAAAACAAAAAGTTATAATCCTAAATAAGAGTAAAATGGTGATGAAAAATTGATTAAATTGATCTGATATGTATTAATCGACGTAACTGCTCGAGTAGCTTACACCAACTAATTTGCTTATTTGTCAGAATTTGATTGATATTTTCTCATATTATATAGTAGGGTTATCTTAAACAGGGAAAAAATCTCAAATTGTTCTGTCTCAAAGTGTTGTAATGAGAAAAATTAATTAAATTACTCGGATAAGTAATAACTAAGATAACCATTTGAGCAGTTAATGCTAATTTATTTATTTACCACTATCTGATAAATATTTTCTCATACTATATCGTCAAAAAAAAAAGTATATTGAGAGGAGGGGCATTTGTGGAAATTGAAACCAGATGTGCCAAACGGATAAGTGCCAAATGGATCATGTCACGATCGGGAAAGGAAAAGCGAAAAGCAAACATGAGCAAGTTGCAATTTGTAAAAGGTGGATTGTTCCGAGAACTTGCCCGCAGTGAAATTTAGCACGTGGGACACGTGTTCCATTACCCAGAAATCAGGGGAACTCCCCAACTTAAGCAACCATACTTCAATACAGACAAAGAGGCTGGGTGTGGATTATACATTGTATCCGGTCATTTCCTTAAAATGTGGGTGGATCCAGGATTAATTCTGTACGAAATTATTAATTATATAATTAAATACAAAAAATTTAATTTTTTATTTTTTTAAAAAATCACGAAATAGAAATCTAAAATCTACAACTTAAGTATTACAAAATGTAATTTTCATACGGAAAAAAAATTTAAAAATCGCTACTCCCAGTGAGTCATGGGGGAGAGGACGAAGACCTTGGAGCAGTCAGGTCATGGGGAGCATTTAATATAGAAATTCAACCGATCCTGGCTGATTCAGATTCGAATTAGGTCAGTTCACTAACAAATAAAACTCTCACAAAATAAATTATTTTTTACTTACACGACTCGAATTCAAGGTTTTACTTAATAGAAATATATACTTTTCCATCTCCACCGTGTCATGTTAGATGATGGCCACAAAGGAAGAAACCGGAGCGATGAAATTGACACTGAAAATCTAGGTGGGAAGCATTTAACCTTCCTCTAATCATATTCTTAAATCAATACCGTTAGCAATTAGTCTCCTTGAGGTATACTTGAAATTCTAATTTCTTTTAAAATAAAAAATTTCTTTTTCTTTTTATTATGGATGAATCTAACGGGAGAAAAATAAAGTAAAGGAGATCGAGAGCCGTCGATAGAGATCGAACCTTTGAATCTTTCAATTACGTTGTTACTTATTGTGGCTTCTGGCACCGCAGTAACACTGTTGAAGGAAAATTTTGTGGTACCGTTAAATGTGTCATAGAAATATTGTAAATTTTGAATTATTTTTTATTTAAATAATTAATTATGATCAGTTAAATTAAACATTGAATAATTTAGTAAAAATTCATATTTTCAAATACTTTGTATGCAAAGTGATTGAATAAACTAAAGAGCTTCTTCCGTTGATTTTTTAACAGCAAATTGCACTGCTCTTGAAGGTGAAATTAAAAAGCGAAATTACATAATTTACAAAATAAAAAAATAAATTGAAAAGAAGAGAAAATTAGAAAGGGGAAAGGGATTAATTAGCAAGAAGAGTAAATTCTGTCCGACATATACAAATTTTCTTCATACTAATTAATAAAAACGTGAAATTCCCCAGAAATTCATCTCCGGCCGACCAATCACGGCCGCGCCTGGCAGACGAACGGGTGGCTGAGGAGCTGCTGAGCCGACCACCGCTTGCTGGAGTCCTTCTGGAGACAGCATTCGATGAAGCTCCGAAACTCCTCCGATGTGCCCACCGGAGAGCTCGGCGGGTCGCCGAAGCAGATGGCGCACATCAGGGTGGCCCAGTCCGGCCTCTCCCCGGGCCCCGCCGCGAGCGGGAAGTGCCCGAGGTAGAGCTCCAGGAGTGTCAGCCCCAGGCTCCACACGTCCGCCGCGTAGCCGTCGTAGCTCCCACCGTACGCGTCCGGGTCGAACCGCTCCGGGCTCATATACGCGCAAGTTCCGACGTACGAGTTGCACGGGTCGAGTCTCCGGCCGATGATCTTGCTGACCCCGAAGTCGGCGATCTTTACTTCCATTTTCCGGTTCACGAGGAGGTTCGACGGCTTGATGTCGCGGTGGACGATCCTGTGGGAGTGGAGGTAGCTCAGCCCGGCGAGGACCTGTCTGGCGACGTCGGCGAGCGTCCGCTCCGGCAGCGTCCCCTGGGACAGTAGTACGGTGTCGAGGGTCCCGACGTCCATGTACTCCATGACGATTGCGATGTCGCCGTTCGGCTTCTCGGCGATGCCGTGGCAGTGGACGATCTGGGGGTGGTCGGTGTGGCGGAGGATCTCGATCTCTCTGTGGAGCTGCCGCCGGACGATTGGGTCGCAGTCGCCATGGACCACCTTGAGAGCGTAGACTGACGAGGTCCGCCGGTGTCTGACCTTGTAGACCGTGCCGCCGTTGCCGTGGCCCAGCACGTTGAGCCTCTCGAGGTCAGACACGGAGATCGAACTGCCAGAGGTAGAGGTCTCCGCTGCGGCTGCGTAGGGCGGGAGAGGGGGCGGGAACCGGGGGCGGCGTTCGGAGATGTCGGGCAGCGGGAGGCGGAGGTTGATCTGGCGGCGCTCGCGGACTAGTGCCATGGACAGGAAGCTCTGAGATGCTTCACAGAGAGAGATGGATTAGGTTTTAATGGCGGAGAAGTGGTTTATATAAGTGGCTTATATAAGTGGAAGAAGGCAAGTGCCGGCTGAAGAGGATTTGCAGAGGGAAGGAAGGTGGGAGGATGCGGGGCTGATTGCCATGTGGGGCCTTGATAAAAAATCACGCTTCATTTTACAGTTCCATCCATGGAAGAACTCTGTCAGCATTAGGAGAAAGTCGTGTGGATCTCGAAATATACCACGTGAAAGTGTTAATGTGATACTGCAGGTTTATAAGATTCGGTACTTTTGATGGTTTCGTGAAAAAAAATGCTTAATATAACTGAATCTCGTTAATATGTGATACTGCATACGTACTGTCACGTAGTATACTCACTTATTACTAAGAAAGACTCTCTCCAATATGAGGGTTGAACGAATCTCGACTTGAAATTAAGGCTATGAGCTCGATTATTATAAACTAAATTTCTCGTACCCTTTTATTGTTCGCTTTCCGATACGATTCAGACATTATTAGCGTCCACTCTATTGATTTTTATTTTTCATTTTAAATCAGTCTAAGCATGGATAGATTTAGGGGGCACGGGCTGCGGTGTGCGGTTGCCCACTGAACTCAGTAAAATCTACAAAAAATTTATATAAATTTTATCAATTCTATCAATATTTCTATCAATTTACAATAATTTATCTCATTTAAAATTTGACGTTTATCTCAGTATTAAATTTCATTCCTTTTAGATTAATTTTTTAGATCTGGGCCTGATTCTAAGCTCGATGGAGCGGGGATTTTTATTTTTCTTTTCTTCCATTTTTTTAATTAGCCAATCACTCTTTTATATATATATATATATGTATATAATTTTTTTTGCCTTTTTTTTAATTTGATGATCTAAGTCCAATCGGATGACAAATTACATGACATCAGCCCCTCACTATGTCTTGAGCTTTTTGTTAATTGGGCTACATCAACTTCTTCTTCTTCTTCTCCTCTTTTTTTCTTTTCCTGGTCACAGAAAGATTCTACAAACCAATAAGGATATAAAGAGGGAGACAAAACAAAGGAATATGAGAAATTTTATTATCGAGAATTGAAATTTAAAATCTTTTAATCGTAAATTGGTGGAATATCTCTGCTCGAAATTTTTCTTAATTATAATAACTCTTTTTTAATTAAAAAAGAATTTTTTTTAAATTATTAAATGTATCATTTTTTTAATTTATATTTACATGGTACAGTCAAGCGACCTTCAATAATTCCGTTTATCTTCTCTAGTTTTTAATTGTTTTGTTGGACTAAATAAATTCTACAGTTGGTGCAATGAAGCCATCAATCAACTGGAAAGAAAAGGCCAAAAAGAAAATATACTTATTAAAAAGACTAAAAAAAAGATAAATAGGATTCGGACTAGGGATGGCAACGGGTCAGGGCCGGCTGAGTATTTGAATTCCCGGACTCGTACCCCTTTCCGCACCCTCAACAGGTCGATCCGATTTCAAAAAATAATATTTACAATGCGATTTCAATAAAAACTGAACGATTGTCATTCAATTCACGAAGATAAAAATATCTAGAGGTCAAACAAAATTGATATTACCCTTTAGACTCTGTGATGTTAAATTCGATTTTCATTCGTATCCGTTTATTTTTTTTATCATTTTCTAAACTCAGGAGTTTCTACGTAATAAAAAAAAGACACATACACGAATATTGTGGAGAGTCACATTATTCCCTTGTTAATTAATGCTGAAAGTATATAAGAAAGAAAAAAAAAATAATGATAAAATGTATCAATATAAAATTATTTTGTTTAATATAGGGGAAATAAATATTATGCAGGGATCAATTTTTTTTAATATTACCGAAAAATTGAACTTTATGATAAATACAATGACATAAAATATTATCAAAATTCGTTCAATGATATTCATCCATTTTTAATATTTTTATAGAAAATTAAAAATAAAAAATCATAAAAATAGATAAATTTTTGTATGAAGAGAAATTAGGGGTAATTTTGCAATGGGACATTTGCTTGCGGGGATTAGATGCCAGGCCAATTCAACTAATTTATGTTGGTCGTGTTTGGTTTCTTTACATCTGAATCGAACACGACCCAGGCGGTTCGACAGTTCACTCATTATATCGTTCTAATTTTATAAAACATAATAATTCGAATGAAAATTTTTTAAATTTACTTTTTGGAAGTTAATATATAATTTAAAATATTTGGTGTTTCTTGTCATATTAGCAAGTCGCCCAATTTGAAGGAATACGACTTTGATGTGCGCCGGCCCTCGACTCAAGAATGCATCGAGAATATACCTTATCAATTGACATCTCCTCCTCCCGTCAGATTACAAATTCGTATCACGTTTAGCATTTTTGAATATCTGATAGTAATACAATCTATAAAATGCAGTCATGCACTCGATACTTATCCTTATCCTCAACATGAAACTACGAGGGGTAGTCATTAGCAGTAACAAACACAATTTAATTATTTTAAAGATTTTTTTTCCATAAAATTCTAAAAGAAAAAAATATATTAGAAATAACTATACGTTATTGATTGGTGTTAAATGATAAAATATTTTCGTATGATGATGATACTATTACGTACAAGACAATCTCTGCTTCCTTTGAAACTGCAAAAAGGAAGAGGTACATTTACAACAGATAGGGGTGTGCAACCGAACCGGTTCGGGAGAACCGAACCGGTTCGGGAGAACCGAACCGGAACCAAACTGGAACCGAACTGGTTCGAACCGGTTCTCCCCGAACCGGTTCTATTTTGGTGCGGTTTTTAGACTAAAAGCGGTTCGGTTAATTTCTAAGTGTAATTGATGCGGTTAACCGGTTCGAACCGAACCGAACTGGTTTTACTTTAAAAACCTATTTGGTTCGGTTCAAAACCGGTTCGAACCGAATTGAACCCTTTTTAAACCAATTCAATTCGGTTCGAACCGGTTTTAAACCGAACCAAACCGTTTCAAAACCAATTCAGTTCGGTTCGAATCGATTTTGAACCGAACCGAACCGTTTTAAAATCAGTTCGGTTCGAACCGGTTAACCGAATTGGTTTAAAACAATACGGTTTTTTCAACATAAACTGGTTCGGTTCTTTACCTAATGTGTCGAACCGAACCGAACCGGTTCTTTGGTTCGGTTAGGTTCGAAACCGGTTCGGGGCCGAACCGGTTTTCTGCACACCCCTAACAACAGAAGCTCTTAGGAATACAGGGGCAGTAGAATTACATTCAATTTAAGATTAAGCGATATCAAATTCGATTTTTATTGAATTTAATCTCTATATTCATTTTATTATTTCTTTTTTTTTTTCCGTATCTTTTTTATAGTCGCAGACCACGTTTACAATACATAAAAAAATACATAAATTTATTTCTAAATTAGCCGCCACTAATGGCTAAATTTGATGGGACATCAATCAACTGTTAGATAATTATTGAAAAGAAAAATGTTCTGTCAGGCAAAACTGTGGGCACATGAATTCATGGTGCCAAATCTGCTGGCTATGGATAATCGAAAAATTTTCAGATATTTTGAAATATTCTAAAAATGGTAAGGTATTATTGCAAATTAAATTCAGGATTACATATGAAAATCCAAAATTGGGAACATTAACTAAAGTTAAAATGCACACAATGGACAATCCATCGATATGGGCTATACTGCTTCAAAATTGTTCATTTAGTTTTATCAAGATAAGTGTCACGGGCTGGCATTTTCGTCTACCCGATGCAGGCTTTAATTTATCTGTTTCGATCCGTCGTCCGGGAGGATTAGTTTCTCTAAAAAAATTGCAATATGTGGCTCTTCGGACATCCACAAGCTCCCGAATCCGAGCCCTTGACATAAGCAAGTTGAATATGTAAAATGAATGGACCCATCGACCATAATATAATACTAGAGGGTGATCCGTATTACGCAGGGAATTGTCAGTTGTACGTTGTATAAAAATTTAAGACGACCAAAGAAATAATGTAACGGTTAAAGTAATAAAATTTAACGCTAGGTTAGATGGAAAATAACTAGTTTGAATCAAATAAAAATGAGGTGGAACGGGTAATGATGAGAACTTCTGGTGAGTAAAATGAATTTTTTTTATAGAAATTACGAATGTCGCAATAAGTTAGAAGATTTTAAAAACGCGACCATGAATTGTATTACGAAGAGAATCGTACGAAACACTTGAAAAAATGATAGAAATAGTTCAAAAAAGTGATATTGCTGTTAAAAACGTAAATATTGAGTGATATGGATTGAGAATGGAGAATTTGAACAGTTAATGAAAGATTTTTACTGTTAAAATTGCAAATATAAAAGAAGAGGACAATGACTGAAATGACTATTTTATCCATAATATGAAGAATTTTAAAAAGTCTATGTATATTATATATTTTAATATTTAAATTAAATTAATAATAAATATGAAAAATTTTAAAAAAATATATTAAATAATATATCACATATTTACATATAACAGTATAGATAATGTGAAGTTGGATTGTTTTGTATGGGGGAGTGGTGACAAGGGCGGCTGCCACATAACCGACGAAAATAATTGTCATGATGTCTTGTAAGACAAGGACAACACAGGACGAAGGAAAGACTTCCATTAACTAATAAATAAAAAGAGTCACCAAGAGGGGTTGGGCCGAGTGGTAAGCAGCTCGGTACCGCTTAAGGAGCTCTCAGGTTCGAGACCTCACGTACGCAGACACCCCTCTTGGGAGCCTCACCCGCCATTGCCAGGCGTGCGACCCGGGGCGACCAACGGATTAGTCAAGTATGGTTGGCTGAAAGATGCCATCTCACCGCTGGTGGGGTCTGCTTGGATACCGTGGCTGGCGACAAAAAAAAAAATAAATAAAAAGAGTCGTGTGAAATTTCTAAAAGACTTCCATTTACAAAGGATTTTTTCTTATTTTTATTTTTAAATATTATTCCATCTCATTTTCATTTGAAGATTAATTTTATGTGGAATTGCTAATTTTTATCATGTATTAATGATGACTTGTAAAAATAAAATGCATTATTAAGAAAAAAAATTGTCGAGGAAATGTATACAAAGGTTAAAAATTATTTAAAATAGTTCTTACTATAGAGGGGAACCATATTTCTTACAGAAAAAATAAAAAATGAAATATTAAGAAATTGTGCATTAGATTGCTAATTTATAACGTCATACAATTTAATTCATTCAAAAAATTAGATTAGCTTACAATTGTATACGATACATTCCAAATTGTCATCTTATTTCGCAATTGTATTAATGTTCAAACTCGCAATTTTTAGTAAATTAAATATAAAATTACTTAAATATAAAATTATAAATAGAGTAATTTTATATACAATAAAAAGTTGGTAAAAGATCTTTGTGAAATAAGATAAAGAAAGTGACCGTAGAGAAATATTTGGTTATCACATATTAGTAAACTAATTATCATAATCCTATTTTTTTCTTGGTACAGTGAATATTAAAAATTAGATTTTATACATTAATAGATAATTTGAAAAACAAAAAAAAATAAAATTCCAAACATTTGCATATATAATAAATAGAGATATGGATAACTTTAAAATAATTTTACAATCCAACCCGTAGTTTTTTTTAATCAATTAAACTTATATTTATTGATCCATTATCCTCTTTTAAAATAATATACATAGAAAAATTTTAAAAGTTAGTGCTTGGCCGTAGCTTCCATGTATCTTCTATCCACCACTTGCCGAGAGCCAATTGCGCGCGTACGTGCTCGATGATGACAACATTGTTTTTAGCCGAAAATATAAATAATGCTCCACGTCTTGTCAGGTATTTCGGTTGTTTCCTCCGCTTTATCTTTATGTCATTTTTTAAAAGAACGATTTTAAGTTTCTGGTTTACTGTTGGGTTGAATGGATCGTTACGGTCCTTTTTAACTGCCAATGGAGAGCGAGTTGTAATCCAATACAGTCGAGGTGAGAGATACAGTTTCACGATACAGAAACACAGCCAGGATGCTCAATCGGAAATCACGAAGCTCTCCTGGGATTCCGATATGCGGTCGCAGAGGTCGGAGGAGCTAGGGTATGTGAAGAGACGCAACTCGAATCGGTCCAACCTCAGTCAGGATGTGCGATCCCGATCGATGCACACCGCCTCTTGAGCTTTCTTTTTAGGGTAAATGACACTTTTGGTCCTCAACCTTTCACGTTTTTATTATTTTGGTCTGAAATCTTTATTTTTTGTCATTCACGTCCTTAACCTTTTGAGTTTTTACCACTTTAGTCACACCGTTACTTCTTCCATAAAAAAATATATTCCATATAAAAAAGAAGATTTCATCTAATAATTAGTTTTTAACAAAAAATATTTTTTAAAAGTAAATAAAAAAAGCAAACGAAAGTGAAAAAGATCTTTAGAGTTTTACAGGTGAGCACATCGCCTTCAAAATTAAGGCACATTCCGGATTGAAAATTGATTAATGACTGTCATCATTGCAAAATCGTGACTCGTTATAATAAAATGAGTTTCAATTTTAGAAGATACACTTATTATTAATTAATATTTCATTAATCATGGGCTGAATATGTTTTTTAAAAAAAATATTTTTTCTAAAAAATAATTTTTGGACGGAATGTTCTTTTTTTTTTATGGAATATACTTTTTTGGATAGAAAAAGTAACGGTATGACCAAAGTGGCAAAAATTCAAAAAGTCGAAGACGTGAATGGCAAAAAATAAAGGTTTATGACTAAAATGGTAAAAATATGAAAGGTTGAGAACCAAAAGTGTATTTTTCCCTATTAAAACCCTGACAGATATACTAGGTACGTAACTATTAGTGTGTCGACCGAGGTTAAATTTGGATTAATCGAAACCCATTATGCTTTTGAATAACAGATGGTACACACTAAAAAAATTATATATATATATATATTTGTATGCACAGTTTACTGACACAGCCCGACTTTTTGAATTTGGCTTGGGAAATTTTTTTAACGTTGTTGCCCTCTTGATCACATTTGACGTAGGATCTTGTGGACAACGATCACCTGAAGATGATATTCATCGTGATCCATGCATCTGTCGAGAAAAAAAATGTTGGATCGTCCTATTTTATAATGATGTGGTGAAGAAGAACCGATTAAATTATTTCGATTAGTAAAAATTAACGTTACTACTTGAGTGATTAGTACCGATATACTTTTCACAGAAGCGGTATACTATTAAGTTTCATACGTGATGTAACCCCTATGCCACATAATGGCTGTAGACCGTTGTCACAATCTGGTTGGTATTTCTTCGTGTCACGTGATGAGAGATAGGACCATCTAAGAATTTCTCATCTTCCGACATGGTCCTTGGCACGTGCTGTAGAAAATTTTATAATACGAGGAGAGGGAAGAGATATCGTGATCGAGGAAGTACGTGGTGTATGTCATGAGAATCTCACATTAGCACTGCTAATTAGCATCTGCATTAGATAATAGAGAAATGCATAAATATAACTGACCTAAATAATGGGGGTTGGGCCGAGTGGTAAGCCGCTCGGTGCCGCTTAAGGAGATCTCGAGTTCGAGACCTCACGTACGCAGACACCCCCCTTGGGAGCCTCACCCGCCATTGCCAGGCGTGCGACCCGGGGCGACCAACGATTAGTCAAGTATGGTTGGCTGAAAGATGCCATCTCACCGCTGGTGGGGCCTGCTTGGATACCGTGGCTGGCGACAAAAAAAAAAAAAAAAGATATGATAATTTCATTCTAGAATGTTACGCGGTTTCCTGCTACGATAGAGTAATGTCGACAATCGTAATTTTCTAAATCCGTCCTGATGCAGTGAAAAAAGATCAATTACTATTCCCACAGTTCATGGACAGTCTTAAAGCCAGGCCCACTCTCACTGACGAACATGTCGCCGGTGAATCCTTGCTGCGGGATCTGCTTGATCTCCTCCAGCTCGTCCTGCGTCAATCCCTCTTCCCATTCGAGGATCCTGAGGTTGTCTTTCATCCTCTCCTTGTTGAAGCTCTTCACTATCACGCTCGAGCCTTGCTCGTACACCCACCTCAGTGCCACCTGCTCAACTTGACACTCGATATAAGTAGAATTATCGGTGTCCGGTTCGATAAACCGACCTTGCATTAAGTAATAAATAATAAACTATGATGTTATGCGATAAGATTAACTTTTTAAAGGAAATAGTTATGACAATTATCAAAAAGCATAGTTTCGAGTTACCACGCTTGCATTAGCTCCCTATTTAACTAATTCCACTCTACTTCAAAACTCAGCTCATGTGCAATGGAGAATATCGAGTAACAAATGATAAGTCCTCCTGTTATCTAACTTAGTTAATTTTTTAGTACAAACCATTGACATCCACCTCCTATAAGCTTAACCTTTCATGTGGATATGAGATCAATCTCTTATAAAGCGAGGTGAGAATTTCATACGGTATCAGAATAGGTTATTCTGTGGGTTCACTCTTTATTAGGGTTGAGTCTGTAACTCGTGGTCAATAAAATCCAAAACTAGAAGAAAAATATCCAATTTATGGTGGCCTGGAGATGGGAGAGGAAAGCCCACGCTGCTATGGTCATTTGCCTCCCTTTCTTGAGTACAAGAGAAAAATAATCCACTCAATATCACTGCTTGAGGGCAAGATGTGGATGCATGGATTCGAAATTCGAGAGTCTACAGTGGATGTTAGTTCACGTGCCAAGTACGAAAAGGTCATCGCATGATGCTGATGACTGAATCCCATATCAGATGCACACCATCTATGAGTTTAGGTTTGTTACCTGTGCCACGGTTCTTCCTCTGGCACTGGCGATGGCCTTGAGGATGGGGCTGTCCATGACCAGCATGGAACCCCAGGCGGCTCCGTTGGCTGCTAAGGGAGACCAGGCACTCACATGTATTCCTTTCTCCTTGCAGAACCCTCTTAGCTTCTCTTGCCTCCATGCCACATGCATCTCCACCTATTACATATATATTCATCATTCTTTTCATGCTATAGATAATATATAAGAAATTCTCAAATGACAACGAAATTATAGATAATAACTGAGAACGAAAATTTCTGGCATAATAAGGTTGTGTTACAATAGTACATTTCTGCGAAATTAAAATAGGAAAAAAAGATATTGAGAGTCCCATAAATTTATTGTTTCTTATAAGTAAGTCGTGCATGTGTTTTTAAATAGTAAATCAAGTCCTATATGTGCTGCTCTGTTCTTTAGCTCGAGCATATTCCATCAAGTTTCATTAAATCAGAGCTAGCATGACAAGACATTGTTAGTTTTACACTGAGATGTCATTTTTTATGTTGATGTTGCATTGATGTTGTGCTGACACGTAGAAATCAACTTCATGCCGTGCCAGTTCACTTTAAAGGAAGTTGATGGAACAGACTTGAGTTAGTAAGCATATGGGACTTGATTGATTTATCATTTTGAAACATGTATAACTCATTTACAAGAACGGGTAAACATATAGAATTTATGGGGCATTTTTATTGATGAAAATATTATGAGCAGTAGAAGTCGAGTCTTATGCTAATGTGTCGGTCGTACCAAGGAAAAGTAGATGTCTAACTCTCAGGATACAACAACAGCATGATAGAAGTTAGACCCGAACTTGAAGTACTCAGACAAATTGAATAGAAGATGAACACTGCTAAAAAAAACAATGCATTGAAGAAACCAGAGAATTTCTTGGATTGATGCAAGTTAAATGCAACCGGTTCGGTGCTCTTGGCGGCCGGATTATGGTGCAAGAACCGTCGGTCGGTTCTGCAGTTGGAGTGCACCATATGCGGCTGCCTGCTTCAATCCGCTAGATGGGATAGGAAGTAACTAACCCGATACGTACTTCGGTTAAGTTTCATAAAGCCCCATTGAGTTTTGGTTCGATTAACGACTGATCAAGCCATCGTAGATACCTGGTTTACGGCGGGAGGGATGGTGCAGGATTGGAGGATCTGGGAGAGCTTCTTGGGACCGAAGTTGCTGACACCAATGGACCTAGCCAAGCCCAGCTTGTAGCACTCTTCCATGGCTGCCCACGTGCCATTGATATCGAGCTCGAGCAAGCTCTCTTTGGTGAATCTCAAGCAGACTCCTGACTCCTCTTTCAGCCTCACCGGCCAGTGGATCAGGTACAGATCCACGTACCCTAGCCCTAGCCTCCTGCAAATAAAGAAATAAAGAAAATTAATTTAACCCCAAATATAATTTCAAGACATTTTGGATCCATAAATAGGTGTGGAATCCATCGACATGAATTAAGTACGTGCAAATTCTCGAACCCGATTACACAATCATGTGAATATTTCAAGAGGTATCCATACTCACGTTGGAATGTCTCGAGAATGATTAGGGGTGTGTGTGTGCACAACTTATATAGAATAATAACAATAATTAGATCGTCGTGATAATATCTCCCTCAACTTGCCAGCTTTTATGCTAACGAGGGGCAGCCAGGTGGTAAGGCTTTGGGAGTTCCTCTAAGATCTCCTGAGTTCGAATCTCCACGGGTGCATTTTCTCATGAGTGGAGGTGTTGCAACCCCCACTAAATAGACCAAAAGTGTCCTGATACCTCGGTTATAAAAAAATACCGAGTTATATAAAATAATTAATTAGATTGATGTAGTGGCATAGATAAGACTAGAGTTGGCTACACATGCACAGATTTTATTATTTAATAAAATTGAAAAAAAAAGTGAACCTGTAATAAATAATTAAATAAATTTTAATTTTAGTTAATTTCAGAGTATTTGATTTTTTTGGTCAATCAAATACGAATAATAAGTAACGATTTTACGAAAATTTTAGTGATGATTGAAAGAGAGTAAAAATAATTATAAGAATAATGAATGTAAAAGAAAAGAGGATAGAGAAAGTGAGAGTAGAGAAAAATTAAGTAATTATGTAGTGGTAAATTTACTATCACATCCTTAATTTTTCTTAATCTAATGCTTATTGAAAATTGAATCTTATTTGTCAATGGGTAATTTGGAAAAATGAAAAAGACACCAAAGATGAACCTAGAGTCCTATAGTAATAGATAACGAGGCAACTGTGTATATGAGTCAGTTAAATGATTCGCTGTCTCTTTTTTTAAATAATGTCTCTAATTCGATACTTGTAAATAAAAAAATTCACGATTAAAAGAGATTTAACCCTTAACAAATCGGTGAGGCTCAAATCTTAGATTATGAAAACCGATAATTTTTGCGTTCATGTTCATAAAAAATCCAAAGTATTGGATGCTCGATTCTCATGACACATGATAGCCGAGGTCTAGGGAGCTTGTTAAGCGATAATATTTACCGGAGAGTGTCCCTGAGGGCCGGGAGAGCGAGGGCTGGGTCGGCCTGGGAGCACCACAACTTGGAGGTGATGAAGACCTCGTCGCGGCTCTTGATTAGCTGCCGGTCGAGGGCCTCCGCCACAGCTCGACCTACTGCCTCCTCAGATCCGTAGGCTGCAGCAGTGTCGAAGTGGCGGTAACCCAACTCGATGGCCTGAACGAATATGGCAGCCAGCGCCTCGGGAGGCGGCATTGGGTCCGCCACGGTGCCTAGCCCGATTGGCGGCATCCTGTGGCCGGAGCTGAGGACCACCTCAGGTACGGCGGCTCTTGTTGATGCTCCTCCGTCATCTCCGATGATGTTTTTCTGTTGGGTCGAAGGAACAAATGGTTGTTCGACCCTAATGCTCTCCATGGAGAGATGGAGAAGATAATGTGTGGCTGGTGGTGAATTGGAATGAAGTTATACTGGAAGAGAGACGTAGCAGTACTGATGTGGTATCATAAACTAATAAGATTTATATATTTTAAATTTATTTTTAATAAAATCCTATAAATAGAAAAATAATCCTAGAAATAGTTTTTCATATTGAAGATGGTGGATAGGGATGAAAAAATCTTAGTCGGTCCTACTCTACTGGAATCTGACAACGTGCAGTAAGTTAGGTTCAGCGTTCAACTCTTCCGGGATTGATTAGTAATAAACGTGGTAACTATTCGGAAAAATAAAAAAAAGGAAAAATTATGAATGAAATCGAATTCACAGTCTACAATCACGAGTCGAAGATAATACTGTCGTACGAAACCTTCTTTGTCTTCGATGCGGTGGCGTTTTGTGGCCCTAGTAATTTCCTTTTTTTCTTCCCCTGCAGAAAAAATATATATATTTTTTGGAATTTTCATGATATCATGAGCTGGTCCGTGCATGATGGCTTTGGACAATCTACGAAGAACCGAACAGTCAAATATGTGGCTAACGTATCGATATTCCACCAATCAATGGATGACATGTGTTGTGATTCTCGATAAGAAAAGCCTGAATCGGACATATTACCGTTAGTTACTTGTCGGTCGGTGATGAGCTGAGAAAAATGTCACAAATTCGTTTTTTTTTTTTGTTGAAATTTTTCTAGCATATCTCTTGCTTTCCTTTATTGAGAAATAATGTCACATCGAACAATAAATAAATTAAAAAGTAATTTATAAAGGAGTTGAGTACCACCTTCGAATAACTTAATCTTTTTGGTGGATATGTTTCTTATCTGTTGTAGGTCCACGTAAAAATTTTACACGATATCAAAGCCGTCAGTGTGGGCTCACATATCGTCGGGCCAAAGTGTGGAACTCGTGGTCAATTATGCCCATAACCAGAAGAAAAATATTCAACTCATGGTTAGTTTATCGAGTACGAAAGACAAAATTTGACTCGTATCAGTTGTTAGTCTAAAGAGGAAGAGAAAGTCCGTCTCGTGGTCATGTGCTCTCCTTACCCAAGTACGGAAGAAAAATATCCGATTTGATTTAAGTCGTTGAAGATGTGTATCTAAGAGCACTTGACAGGTACAAGTCACTTTACCACGTAAAGACATACGTTAAGAAATAATCTCGAAATAGATGATAAAGAGACTGAGGAAGGACCTAATTCAGTAACACCGTTTTCGACCCGATCAACTGGTTCTAAGTTTCATTGATATTACAGAAACAATGCCATCACAAAAGTTAGGTATGGTTATGCGAATCTCGGGCTCTAAGACAACTTCAAAAAAAAAAAAGAAAAAATTCGACTAGAGGCAACTAAGAGTCCAATTTCTCTCCTCTTGAGAAATTAAACATGAAGTAGAATTTTTTTTCCTTATCAGTGAAGCACGAAGTTGATTGGTAATGTAAAATTATTGAACTAAACTTCATGATTTTTCATTGAAATTATAAGTCATCATCAACCCGTCAACAGGTGACAAATATCTATGTCAGCAAGCTTTGGAACTAGGAGAGGTCTCTATCGGAAAGAAGATTTATGTTCAATTTTCATCGGTGGAATTTTAGTTACTCATTTATTCTCTCTATTATGCGAGTAATAATGTGCTGGCAATGTAGCCACCGAGCAACGTTTTGGTCAAAGGAAACTTCGTCGTCCGGCCAGCCGGTTCCCGACCATCTGCTCCTAAACAACAACATGAAAGCCTCCAAACCAACTCGACACTTTCGAGAAGTCCTCAGGCGCCTCCTTGCCACTATAAAGACCACTCCTCACCGTAATTAAGAACTACACAGAGCAATAGAAAAGACAAAGAAAAGAAGGAAAAAAAAAAAGAAGAAAGGACGATATAGGAGGAGAATATCGATCGATCAGTACGAATGGCGAGTGTCCGAGCTATGGCGGTCTCGATGCTGACCCTGAGGATCTTTGCGTTCATGCTCCTGACAGCTTCCGTCGTGCTGATGATCACGAACAAGTTCACGGACAGTGACGGGGACAAGATAACCTTCAAGGACGTCAAAGCGTACAGGTATTGCCACTGTCATGTTACAAGTTATATTCTGAAGGTTTGAGCGAAAATGTGGGCGGACTAATGTGATGTAATCGCTCGTACCGTAGATCTGTACTATTAAGGAATGAATCTGACGTTGGACAACTGATAAAATGAACATTGGAATATAAGAAAATCGGAAATTCACCACGTATGAGTCTAAACTTTTACGTAAATACAAGTCCTACCTCGTGTAGATTCGATGGGAGTTTTAAATGGTATGAGAGTAGGCTAACATATGGGCTTATAGTGTTAGACCCGAGCAGTAAGTCAGAGCACGGAAGAGAAATATTGGACTCTTGATCCATTGTATGACTTGAGGATGGGACGGAAAGCCTAACTCGTGGCCCAGATAAACCCCACTATTTGAGCGTGGAAGAAAATCGCCAAGTTCGATGTCAGTTATGAAAATTATTATTTACGGCACGTATTAGGTGCAAACAAGCTATCACATGAGAACACGTTATGAGGAAAATGTCGGACAATTGCTAAAATCGAATCCTAAAATGTAAGAGATTTGTGGGTTAACTTAGCCTTTCAAGTAATATGGGCAAAACATCTTATACGATTGGTGGAAATTTTATAAGCACGATTACCAATAACGTCAGAAAAAATTAATAAGATCTCGACCGTTTCCGGCAACGGCAGGTACGTGCTCGCGGCGGCGGCCGGCGGAATGGCTTACGGGTTACTACAACTGCCGTTCGCGATATATTACGCCTGCACGGAGAAGAGGTTGATACGCAACGGTCTCTTGCCGGAGTTCGACTTCTACGGCGATAAGGTCTCGTTCTTTCTCTCGGATGCTTAGCTTTAATCCACCCTATCATCGTACGGTTTTCCGATCGATCGACCGGTCTTCGTGTTCACAGATAATTAGTTATTTTCTGGCGACGGGAGTCGGGGCGGGGTTCGCGGTGAGCTTGGAGCTCAAGAGATTCGTCGACAGCCTGCTCGCCGACGAGGACAAGTCCGATGCCGACAAGTTCTTCGTCCGGGGAATCGTCGCCACCGGCCTCCTCGCCGGAGGGTTCCTCTTCATGGCCGTGCTCTCGGTTCTCTCGTCCATCAACCGCACCCCCCACATCAGAAGCTTCTTCAAATGATCGGATCGGAGCGTCTCCGGCCGGTCAGCGGCGGCCAGTCCGGCAGCTCGAGGAGGAATTATTTTTGCGTGATTTGTTTGAATTAATTTTCTAATATATAATTAGCGGTTATGTTAACTGGGGGAAAAAAAAACTGATGCGATTGTTCATTTGGTCCCGCGTCTACGGGAAAGACGACCGTTGTAAAGCCCGAGGGCCTTCTTTATCGGTGGCAGTAAAAATTGTATGCTCCAATGCTTAACAAGAAAAAAAAAACGAATATTATTAATTGAAAAAATAAGAGAAAAAGAAAGTAGTAGAATAAAAGAGTTGATTGATTAAATATTAGTAAATTTATATTTATATTCATATTATTTTTTTATCTATAATTAATAAAAATTAAATTTTATATATCAATGACCAATTTGGAGAACTAAAAAGTTCCGTATTCTAAACATTTGCATATATAATACACTAGATACCGATATGTGCTACACACGAAAAGAATAAAATAAATAAATGTGAAATACTGTGACAAATCATTGTATGGAAATCCGAGCAATTAATAAAATATCTTTGCTATTAAAATCGTACATATGATATGAAAAGAAAATGAATAAAATTATTGTTTTACCCTTAATTTGAAAATCAGACATATGTCATAAATTTTAATATATAAATTATATTAAAAACAAATATAAAAAATGAAAAAGACATCAAACTTCCTACAAATTTGTATATAATAAGTAGTATAGATAGATATGGATTAGGCTTCCACCTTTTCTTGCACAAATTTTATTATTTAATAAAATTGATGATGTTGACATTCAAATTATTTAATAAATTTTTATTTGACTGTGTGATTTTTTGGTAAATTAAATTTGAAATGAAGTAATAAATTTTAAAAAATAGAATGATTTTATGTATAATGAAATTGGTGAAGAAGTAGTTGGATAAAAATCTATATGTAAAATAAGAGAGAAAGTGATAGAAGGAAAGAGTTGATCATTAAATATTAATAAATTTACCATCACATTCATATTTTTATATATAACGAAGAATACAAATTAAATTTTATAAGTGAATGGACAATTTGAAAAACTGAAAAAAAAAAAAAGAAACCCATACTCTAAACCTTTGCATATATAATATGGATAGACTAGATGTCGATCGTGTTCTCCACTGATTTTATTATTTACGTTGACGTGTAAATTATTTAATGAAATTATTGTTTCGGTAAATTAAATTTGAAATTAATTAATAAATTTTAAAAAAGTAGAATGATTTTATAATAGAACTTGTGAATTTACAGTTGGATAAAAATCTATGTAAAACAAGAGAGGAAGCGATAGAAAAAAAGAGTTGATAGCTAAATATCAGTAACTTTACTATCGCATCCCTATTTTTAAAATTTAATAAATTATGAAAAATAAATTTCTATGCTAAATGTTCAGTTTAGAAAACTAAAAAACACATTAAACTCCAAACGTTTGTGTATATAATATACAGATAATACATAAATACATACATACATACACACACACACATATATATATATATATATAAAAGAATCGCATAATCTGAGTGGATATACTCAGATTGAAACATTAATAACGGAGACATCGATGAACTTGATCATCGTACATTCCAAGTATAACCTTCAAGTTACAAGTTAACACATAAACGCGTTCACATCACATCAAGTTGTTTTCCCCGTTAAGAGTCCGGACATATAATTTTATCCTATATGCCTGCATATTTTAACGTGTTCGACACTTGTCATGTTTTCTAAAACAATTGTTATCTGAGTTGGATATTTTTTGTTCAATCATTTGGTGATACAACTTACAATTGGACGGTTAAAAGGTTGGACTCGTATTCGTATAGCAACCTGTTTCTCTTACATTTCAGGATTCTTAATCAATTTTTTTTAGATGAGATTCAATTTTGACCGTTAATGGAAGACCCGTGTCCCATTTTTTGGATTCTTAGTCGGTAAAAAGAGGGTAACAGTAATGGTGATCTAGTTTCCCTATTATACCATGTTTGAGTTTTCGTATTCAGTTACGAGCATATTAGACGTAATGACTAACCAGCATTTAACACTGCCTCGTCAACGCGGCATCATTGGTGCCTCGTGGCCTTGTTGGCACTATAAAGACTGTTCCTTATCATAAGAACTGCAGGAGCAAAAGAAAGACAGCAGGGGAGAAAGATGGAGATTCTGAGGGACCGGTACGAGGACTCGAGCGATCAGGTTATGGCGGTCTCGATGTTGATTCTCAGGATCGTTGCTCTCGTACTTCTAACCGCCTCCATGGTTCTGTTGATCACGATCAAATTCACGGACAGCCCGGCCCAGGTCACGAAAACTTTCAAGGACATCGTCTCGTACAGGTGCTATGAACCACTATTATCAAATCGAATGTTTTTGTTCCCTTTGAAAGATCGGATAATATATTGTGGGATGGGATTGCCGGTATGGGCTCGAAGATGGAGTCGGAAGATTTAGATCGTTTTAATGCCAAATACCAGGAAAATCCTGACACTGGACAGAAGATTTCACATCTTGGGAGATCTTTGTGACCCGAATGACGATTCTTTACGTCGCATTGCTGGAATTGATTTCCACATCCTTTTCCCTTGTAACTGATAGTCGAATATTCGCGGGTTTGTGCTTGCCACCATGGTCGGCGGATCGGCTTATGGGTTAGTGCAGTTGCCTCTAGCCATACGCTGCGCCTGTAAAGAGGAAAGGATGTCAAGCAGTAGGTTCCGGCAACAGTTCGATTTCTACGGCGATAAGGTCCTGATGTTCATATCGATTTATATACATACACACACATATATAGCGAAAATAGACAAAATAAATAGGTAATATAGCAAAAAAAAACACAAATTTACGTGGAGAATTCTTAAGAGCAAAAATCACGGAGAAGAGAGAAGCAAATCCACTGTATCAAAAATTTGTATAAAAGGTGAGGAGATCGGTGTTCGATAAAATAATTTTGAAAACTCCAAATAATACAATGCAAAAAACCCTAATCGTAAATCATATCATTATTCTTCAACCACATGAGTTGATTGGAAGCTTCTCGGGGTATGGTCAAGCAAAATTTGGGTCACCAAAACGATTAATCTATTACCATATAGCTCTGAAGGGCAGTTTTTTAGTATCTTTTTCTTCTTTCAAAACTGACCGTAATCGAAATTATATAAAAGTTAATTAATTGTATGTGAGCCCTAAGGTTATTTATACTCCTAATTCTCATTTGCTTATCTTTCTCATCCTGATTTATTTATTTACATGAATATTACATAAAAAAATACATATTTACTATGTAAATAGTGCTTTACGTTGTCCACCGCGCACGAGTTTGCATCTAGTATATATGTATGGGTGTGTTGCAGTGTTTCTGTTTAATGCTCATATCCCGTTATATTGACTAATCTCGGCGTCCAGGTCATAAGCCTCTTTCTGGCCACCGGCGTTGGTGCCGGTTTTGCAGTCGTATTCGAATCGAAACAGTCCATATTCAGGTTCTCGGCTTCACTGGCATCAGCAGACGACGAAACCAAATGGTGGAGGTCGCTCGATCGGGGTAACGTCGCAACCGGTCTGCTACTTCTCAGTTCCGTCTGCGTGTCCTTTTCCTCGGCGCTCTCATCCATCGGAATGGCAAACGGGGAGGTCGATAGCTACTGGTGGGCGGGCAAGTCGGTCAGGAACACTAAGGCCCTCGTGCCTTTCGCGGCCCGTGTTATAGCTGGCATTGTAAGTAATGATCAAGCCACGAATTAGCCACTGGTACACCTCGATCGTCGATGTGAGAACCAGGGAAGTGAGAAGGCTCGGGGCAAGTCGAGCAAGGCACGATCCTTCGATTGGCTTCTGTCCCGATCTCGCAATTTTGTATTCCGATTCGCACTTTGATTTTTGGTTCGTGTTTACTGGTGGACGTGTGCTCATTCGTTGCATATTATGGTTTGTAGCGCTATAATTTCAAAATTTTTTCGGCTACGTGATCTCACGGGATGCTCTTTCGAATGTCAAATAAGACAAGGGCAGAATGGATATATCATATCAATATTATGATCACATGATATATCCGAAAACTTTCCCGTTGCCTTCTATGTTCAGAATGGCTTTTAGATTTCATACAGACAGAATCCTTCACCTTGGAATCGGAATCCAATATGGGGAAGGGTGAAGCGTGAAGGAGTCTGCTTTGCTTGGTGTCATCATCAAAACTTGAAAAATTATGTGCCGCTTTAATTAAATAAAAAAATGAATATGTGAATGATTAAATAAAATATAATTAATATTCAAGATGTGTATTAAACCTGATAATTTTTTACACGACACGATAACTCGATACGACATAACGCGGAATTAGGCGGCTTTGGGTCAAGCTTATTTAGACACGAACCCGTTTAGACACAAACTTATACAGACAAAATAAATAAATGTGTTTAATTGGATTTAAACCTGTATAACACGATACGACACATTTAAACATGTTTATTAAATGTATTCATTATTTTTATACGTATATTGACTCATTTAATACATTTATATATGAAAATTTTATGATATATAAAATATTACATGCATTACATGTATTATTATTGTTAAAAATAATATTATATGAACAATAATTGATTAATCTTACTTATTTATTATACTAATTATCAATAAATATTATTATTTTAGTAACCATATTATATATTGTTAGAGTATAATTATATATTGTCGACATTTTACATTAAATAAGTCAGCCCGATTTAAACACGATCGTTTAGACACAAACCCGTTTAGTCACAAAAAATAAATGTATCATGTCCTAATCATCGAGACTTTTAACTCGAACACGTTTAGACGCGACATAGTTTATCAGGCCTAATGTGCATTTTTAGTAAATTAAATATAAAATTAAGAACCCCGAGAGTTAGCTCAAGTGGATAGAACGTACGTACGACTCGTCTGAAAATCTACAAGGTTTGCGGTTCGAATTCTTGGTGAGGTCACCCACACATGTGCAAGGAATGACCTGGATTCATGAATTCGAGAAAAGTAAACTCATCATTTTAAAAATGCATATAATTAAGTAATAATTTATTTTTTTAAAACAGGGAACGAATTTATATATAATGAATATGAAGACAATGTAGTTGGAGAAAATTTTGATTAAAAAAAGAAAAAAGAAAAATAAAGTTATAATAGAGAAAGATTTGATAATTAGATATTAGTGAATTCACTAATATATCTTTATTTTTTTCATCTAATGGATATTAATAATTTAATATGATAACCAAGGGGGGTTGGGCCGAGTGGTAAGCAGCTCGGTGCCGCTTAAGGAGGTCTCGAGTTCGAGACCTCACGTACGCAGACACCCCCTTGGGAGCCTCACCCGTCATTGCCAGGCGTGCGACCCGGGGCGACCAACGGATTAGTCAAGTATGGTTGGCTGAAAGATGCCATCTCACCGCTGGTGGGGCCTGCTTGGATACCGTGGCCGGCGACAAAAAAAAATAATAATAATTTAATATGATATGTTAATGGATTGTTAGGGAAAATTGAAAAAAAAAAGAAGCAAAACCTTGAAACGTTGGCAGTATTAATATGGGTAAATAAACAAAATTTCTGTGCTAAAAAATGCTGAGATGGCGTACGAAGACATTAATGGCCGGTTTTTGGTTAAATCCACATTGAGGCTCTCTCCATTCTCAATCTCCCGCCGTCGTCATATCCAGATGCCAACGAGACGAGAGCGACCCTTGCAGAAGAAGAATTAGAAGTAGAAGGAGGGAGGAGGAGGCTCTCTCCATTCTCAATCTCCCGCCGTCGTCATATCTAGATGCCAACGAGACGAGAGCGACCCTTGCAGAAGAAGAATTAGAAGTAGAAGGAGGGAGGAGGAGGAGAGACCCGCTTTGTTCTTTATTCTTCGCTCTGCTGGGTAAGTCTTCCTCATGTTCTTGCATCCTTTTTCTCAAGAATCATTTGGCCTTGGCCCCCACCATTTTCATCTGTTCCTTTACTCGAAATCTCAATGTGGGTCTTCGTGCCTTGCCTGTTTTGGGATGAGATCTGAGCTGAAAATCTTTCCTTTCTTGGCGCAGAGATCTTAAGATCGAAAATTTGGATACCTTGGAAGATCTCTCACATTCTTTGGCAGCTACATTCTTCTGGGTAATCTGCGGCATCTTTGTCCGTCACGCCTGGTCGCTTGTAGATTCTGCTCATTTGATCGTTAATTGCTGAAGCTGCGTGTTTGATTTGGCTTCTTATTGTGCCTGTGTTATTGTGGCATCGTTGGGGTTTCTGGGGAGGTAATTCCTCGGACGAATCTCCCGGGAACAGAATAAAGAATTAGTCTTTCTGAAGGACTTGGTTTCTGTCGTTTTTGAAACCTCGGAGCTTATCGTAATGGATGGAGACAATGGCCTCAACATGCAGAACTGGGGTTACTACGAAGCTGCACCTCACCTCCGGAGCCAGCTCGGTCTTCAGCTTATGTTGCCGATGCATGAGAAACCTCTCATCGACACGCGAAGTGCTGGTTTTATGGGCCCCTCAAACGGTGGACCTTACCAGCACCACCGAGACATCGGCGCCTCGCACACGATGTTCCCAATGGACTACATGAGAGACACCTGGATTAATTGCAACAGGGAGAAATTCCTCAACGCAATGCACGTAAATCACAGCTATCCTGTGATCCCCGAGAATTCTTCCACGTCTCACCATCATATGCAGATGGGCCAACAGGCCGAACTGGTCAAGGAGGAGGATGGGGTGATGGTTCGAGTTGAGGAAGTGGCTACCAAGATGGAGAGTAGAGTGAATGGCTCTTCAACGAAGAGGCAGCAGGGACCAAAGGCCCAGAAGTCACCGAAGCCGAAGAAGGCCAAGAAGGGCCCCCGTGTCCCCAAGCCTGAAGCACCCGGTCCTCAGGCGAGGACTGTGAAGAAGACCGCCGAGGTCATGATAAATGGGATCACCATGGACATTTCAAGTATCCCTATACCAGTCTGCTCGTGCACCGGGACACCTCAGCAGTGTTACCGATGGGGCTCTGGGGGTTGGCAGTCTGCATGCTGTACCACCGGACTTTCCATGTACCCCCTCCCGATGAGCACCAAGAGACGTGGTTCGAGGATCGCCGGGAGGAAAATGAGCCTGGGGGCCTTCAAGAAGGTCCTGGAGAAACATGCTGCAGAGGGATACAACTTTGCTATCCCGATCGACCTCAGGACCCACTGGGCGAAACATGGCACAAATAAGTTTGTCACCATCAGATAGAATTTTTATCGCTCGTTTATGAGTGATCAGGATCCACTTCAGCTCGTCTGTCAGTGTATATATTTATCTCAGTGGCCTGAAGTAAAAGCCATGTGATGGCTAGGATGAGTACAGTTCATGATTTTCTCGGCATATTTTCTGCCTCAAGTGCTTGGGTATGTTCGTTTTGTTAGTTGAGAGATAATTAGGTAAAGTTCTTTTTATTTCTTAAACCAAATAGTGGCAGCTGAGTTTTCTGCTCTCTTCAATCAATTTGCAGTTTAACTTCTTTATTTGTTTAATCATAGTTCGTGAAAATTTCCATACATTCCTTGCACAATTCGGATATTTCACATCTTCATCTGTTTACTTGTTTGTCCTTTTGTTTTATCATTTTCAACTCGTACCTAGTAGTCTCGTTATTCTGATACATTGAGCACATTACTTCCAGTCTCGTGCTTCTCTGTCTTTGTGTCTTCTTATATGACGCTGGTTGCTGGAAAATTGAATTGCTGTGCTCCTTCTGGTTGGATTCCTATCCTTATCATTGTGTCGTTTTTTCTTATGAAGTGCCTGTTGTTTGCCTGTGCCTTTATGCTGAGGAACGTAAATGTTGTCCTCTGATGTTTCAGTTTTGAGCTCAACTTGTCATGGGAGCAATTGCTGAAAATCCCTAATGTTTCAGTTTTCCCCTTGCAATCATTCTCTACTTGCTGCATATTGAGACTCTAATGCCTTGCTGTTCTATTTTACGATAAAAGACTGAGGTACATTATCATGCCCAAGCAGACTCGGAGACTGCCAGCTCTCTTAGATATCAAGCAAGAAAGCAACCTTCAGAAGGGAGAGCAGAATTCCAAAACGAACGGTATAACTATTATTGTGTTGCTGCTCTGTTTTTCCAACAGGTATCTTCGGGACTGGTTTATGTCTTTAGCTCCTGTGATTGCCTTCTTAGAGAAGGATTCAATTCAAGCCTTGTTTCTGAACTCGGTCTTCCGAAATGAGAATGCTGGTGGAGTATTGTTCAGGAGATGGGCACCCAGCTGGCAAACACGGGTCTCCCTTCATAGCGTCCCAGTCATTGGAAACACCGGTAGCTAACTGCTGTACGTTCATGTTCTGTGATGGACTCATGTTTGCCTGCAGCCCGATCTTCGGTCTCATCTTTGGTGGCTACACGACTTGCTTGCAGATGGTACCAAGAGTCATCTAGGAAGAGAGTTTCCGGGCAGAAAATGTTAAAAGGCTTGGGAAGGAGTGTGTATGCATTTGATCAAATGACGAGATCAGGCGATACAGGTCGATTGTGAGATTTCATCCACCGATGCATCTACTTGCCCTGACTATGAAATAACTAATGAAAGAGATCTGCCCATTTTCAAGTATGGTAATGTCATATTTTCGCCGTGTTCCATTTCACTTGCTGCCTCTCCACTGATAGTAGAAACCCAGGCAATATACCTTGCGCTTATTATGGCTTACCAAAAAGGGTGGACCGGAGAAATACAGATTCATACGGTTGGTACCGCCCTCGCCGTGTGATCTAAAGATAGAGGTGCAAAGTTCGATCTTACCAATGAGACTCTACTTTTCGTTTATCTCTTTTCATTGGGTAAAATATTGCATTCAAAATTTGCTCTCGAACATTTTTCCGTTCATATTTTTGAAAGAGTCTTACTCCTGGTGGATCGATCTAGTTCAAACATGCATATGCTAGACTCCTTAGATTTCTAGATATCCGGTGGTGCATGTGAAGGACAAAAAGTTGCACTAAACTATAGATTGAACGGAATGCCTTGCTGCGCAGAAATTCTTAAATGACCATACATCACCATGTGGGGCGAGAAAATATCACTAAGATTATGACAAATGAGTAGACTAGTGTTAATCACATAAGTAGCAATTTAACTGTATCTTTTACCAAGAGGGGTTGGGCCGAGTGGTAAGCAGCTCGGTACCGCTTAAGGAGGTCTCGGGTTCGAGACCTCACGTACGCAGACACCCCTCTTGGGAGCCTCACCCGCCATTGCCAGGCGTGCGACCCGGGGCGACCAACGGATTAGTCAAGTATGGTTGGCTGAAAGATGCCATCTCACCGCTGGTGGGGCCTGCTTGGATACCGTGGCTGGCGACCAAAAAAAAAAATTTAACTGTATCTTTCTCATCATATCGCTGCAAAATATGACCATCCAAGATTTTATCCTGTGCTGCTTGTCTAAGCTATCTCCAAACCCCTTGACTGAGCTAAGCATATGGGCTAGCCCAGTCCATCATAATGGGCCGAAGGCGATGCTGGGCCTTCTACAAATTGAGGGTTTGTCATCAATTTATAGATGATGATCTGCTTCGGTATATCCAAAAGTCTAATGTGTCCTAACTAAATTGACTTAAACTTAATCCGGTCAAGACATGAAGTGATAATTGCCTTTGAATCATATATTAACTCTATTAATCATCAATGGTTCTGTATCTATCGTGTAATTTTCTTGAACAAGTCACGGTGTGAGATCTATTAATGAAAATTGACAGAGATTGAAAAACACGACTGGACCCATAAGAGAAAAGTGATGTGAAAGGCAAACTTCGTAAAGATAGTGACTCGTTAATCAATTGTCCTTCCATAAAAACAGTTCGATTTCGTGAATTTTTTTTAAATTAAATATCTTTCAACGTTGATTTTTGAAATGACTTTGTAACACACATTCTACAGATATTTGTCTCAAATTCCCCAGTAACATGCTCTTCTATAAGTTTCGAAAACCTGAGTCTAAAATTTCTGCTTGGTCCATTAGGTTCAGATCCACGTAAAAGCCTAAATCATTAGATAATGATACGTAAATTTTTTATAAATTAAAATTTATTTTATAATTATAAAAAAGAAATTTATTTTATGATCTTTTCGATGGCAAACAGTAAAAGAGGTTAACAGTTTCCTCATCTAATTGACAGAAGGAGAGTTGAATATTTTTTTTTTTTGTTTGGATAAAGTAAGGAAGAGGTCATAGCCATATTTATAATGTGGCCCAATTCTTCAATTAAATTTAATGCTTGATGGAGACTAAGAATTTGAATTTGATGCAGTGGTACAGGGAAATTTTTCGATGATTTTTATCTCACCACGTAACGTAAAAATAATATCAACCAGTTTATAACTTTCATATGGTTTCACCTCACTACGTGACGTAAGGAAATATCAATCAGCCCGTGACAGACGAGTAAATTTTTATTAATTACCAGAACAATTACCTTAATTATCACTGATTAGAGTGATATAATTGGTTCTTACTCACCGCGTCACTGCGAGAGATGACCATCTGAGATATTTTTTTTAGTGGTAACGTGCATTTAATGTGAGACCAGACGGTTGTGCGTTCTATCGATATCAACGAAACCCGCGTCCCTATGTTCCCCCCTCCGTTTTCTATACTGTTTCTGGACCATGTGTTTCTTTTCATATGAAAAAAGAAAAGCAAAGCTAATGCTTGATAAGTCATGAGTTGTGATACTTTAATCCATTCCTTCTTCCCTTCAATTACCTTATTAATATTAAATTTCGCCATCATGGACTCCGGAATTCAATTAGTCACGGACATTGTGTGCACGTAATCAACCACAATTTTTTTAAAAAAATAAAATAAAATTATGCCCATATCTAGGGCTTAATCTCAATTTGGCTCCTCAATTTTGAGGGAGTTCTCAAAAATACCCCCTTATAGCTTGCAAACTTTCTTGAAACTAAGAAGTTACATATTAAATTCTCACCGATTGGACTTCTTTTCTCAATTTATACCAAAACAGATTTCGGTCAAGTAATCTTGATATCTCTCGTGATCTGACAGTACTCGAATCGGACGCGTTGTTCGGGAAGATTGAAAAAGTCGGAGCCTCTTCAGTCGTAAACTGGAAACAATTTAAAATTCGAGGTGTCCTTTAGAGATTATTTTGGGCAGTTGATAACTCCTATAGCCCTCCTATTTTTAGATATGTACAACGGGTACTCGAAAGTCACGAACTAATAAAGTTTAATCATTTTAATATTTTTAAAAAATAACTTAAAAATAATTAAAATTTATTTATTTATGACATCACGTGATATACTGGTGATATAGAAGAATTCCCCCATACCATGAGGTACATTATTTAAATTCAAGGGAGGAGGAGGTCGGATCGGAACTTGCTCGACAAATTATATAACGATCTAAAATCTTAAATATTTAGGTATCGTACAGGAACATGAATGTTTTTTTTTTTTTTACTGACGGAGGTTGGCTGAACTGGAAGAGGTTTCAGCCGCTTAAGCAGAGGATCTGGTTTTAAATCCCTGGGGATGCGACAGATCTCCTTGGGAGGGTTCCCTGGGAAACCGCCCGACCTAACTCGAATCTGTATTAGTCGGCTAGTTTCGAATACAGGATATTGGGTGGGAACCAAAAAAAAAACTACTACCTATTTCTACCAAACATTTATTAATTTTCCAAAAAAAAGAGAAGCTATTACCTAACTTTCTTGCAAGCATTTATTAATTTTCCAAAAAAAAAACTACTACCTAACTTTCGTCCAAGCATTTATTAATTACCTTTTTCAGTTATATCTTTAATTTTTATTTAATTATGATTATATTTTTACGAAAATTAAGAATACTATTAAAAATTAACACTTGGATGCATGAATTTTTTTAATGATTGATAATTCCGTGTGGATTACGGATAAGTGTCTATACATATATATATATATATATATATATATTGGTTGCTTAGGTTCCTATAAATAATAAGAAATATATAACATCATCGGCATGGATTAAAAGATTTGACCATATTTCATCTTTCTTCGGTAAGATTCCGTGACCAAGTCTTGCAATTTGAGAAGCGTTCATGATTGTCTTCGACTTGAAATCGAGGTCATTCAATTTCCGAATATCGGGTAATATAAACTGGGAAAGAAAAGATACCGAACAACATCTCAGGTAGGATACGAGAATTTACAAGGATATAAAAATGTCATTTAAAAGCTTGCACGTGATCAAAACGATAAGTTCAAATAGTTTGACCTATCTTTCCCTCGAGCAGTATCGGAGGCTCGAGAAAGAGGGTTTAATCTAGTGTTACGGCTCTCGACCTACGACCGAGAGGTCCCGAGTTTAATTCTCATGTGCGGTATTCTCTGTACTCTTTTATTCCCTCTTCTTTCTTTTGTAAAAAAATGAAGCTCAATTCTTCTTAATTGAGAAAATTCATTTTCAAGAGAATTTTATTTCTCAGTAAATAATTACTCATAATTTATTAAATTTTTTAATATTATTTTGGTATGTACAAAAAAAAAAAAGCAAACATTCAGCGCCTCTGGGAAAAGCTTTTTTTTTTTTTGGTCGCCAGCCACAGTATTCAAGCAGGCTCCACCAGCGGTGAGACGGTATCTTTCAGCCAATCATACTTGACTAATCCATTGGTCGCCCTGGGTCGCACGCCTGGTAATGGCGGGTGAGGCTCCGAAGGGGAGTATCTGCGTACGCGAGATCTCGAATTTGAGACCTCATTAAGCGGTACCGAACTACTTACCACCCGGCCCAACCCCTTTGATATCTCTGGGGGGAAAGCTTCACCAGGTGGGAAACCAGCACCGGACATCACGCACTTAACAATTGATTTTCCATCACCTAAACCTTGAAACAATCGACACAGAAGATTCGGACCTGACCGTTTACAAAACAAAATAATTGCCCTGTTCAATCGCTTTCACCCCTACTGACCCGATAAATTTACTATAATTTTTAAATTTTTATTATGATTTTAACTACCCATTCTTTTTTTTTTTTGTTTTTAAATTTACAGCACGTAATATTCTTGAATTAGTTGAAACACATATTGAAACTAATTTGTAATCAGGTTGGGATCTCGAAAAAATTTCTGTCGGTCCTCTTTTGAGAATCGATCTTGAAATTATTTATTTAAGAGCTTCGTGAAAGAATTTCTAAGTTAACCACGTATTGGTATTTTAACAACTCATTCAGGCGTCCAGCATTTTTCTTTTTGTTTATGGAAATCGGGAAAAGAGAAGGGGTTAGATGGGTGGAAGGACAAGGTTTCTTTGCTGTCTCGACAACGTTATTGATTTCCTGTCAGAGCCGTAACTGCCACCCTTTTGGCTGCATTTATCTTCTTCCTCTTCTTCTCCGGAATTCATTTCTCATCTCTACCTGCTCTGCGGAACCATCAACGGAGACGTTTGAATTTTGGGTCCAAGGAAGCTTCGAATATGGCGACTCTCACCGTGCCACCGGTCCTCAAAACCCCAAGCGACGACGCCATGCAGCTCTACCGTGCTTTCAAGGGTTCCCTCCCTCCCTCCCTCTCTCTCTCTCTCTCTCTCTCTCTCTCTGTGCTGACAATTTTTGGGATCCGTTGACCTCTGTATGGGTTCTTCGCCGCCGTTTTCTTTTTGCTCGGACAAGTGGGTGTCGGTATAGCCTACCTTTCTTCAATTTCTATCGTCTCTGTCTGCTGTCAGGTCTTTTCTGTTACTTCTCTGTTGCATGAGATTGTCCCAATTTATGCCAAGCCCGAGTTGGAAAGGCAAAAATTGAAGCTTGGTCCAGTTTTCTTTCATGGGTCTTACTTCTCCTTGTCATTTCTTGATGTAAGTTGAAAATTGGGAACTTTTCAGAATTTTACCGTGGGTCACTTTTTGATCATGTGGACATGGAATCAGACATGAAAGCGGGGGTGAAAACTGATGTTAGGGATGGATCCAAGCGAGTTGGTCCTCGTGCCTGAGAATTAGTGTTAGAAATATTACACGATGTATCAATGTGCAGGTGTTCTTCCCTTCGCTTCATTCTGGAATTCGCCGTTTCTTTCTGTTAGGGTAGATTTCATTAATCACATTTGTGCAAAAGTCACTTTACAAAAAGCACAAAGCAAGCCGTCCTACTGCTCATTAACAAGAGATCCTTCAAGGAAATCGCAATAGACAAGCTACCTTTTTCTAATCTTGGAGTTAATTCCTTCTATAGAAGCTAGCCTACTCCAAAGCATATTCATGATGGAACTATGACAAGAGCTCTCCGAGGGTGGAGTATTTTGAAAGCTGTGAAGATTTCTTTCTTTCCAAATGGTGTACAAAGATGTAGATGGTCCAAGCTAATTTGTGGTTTCGAGCCTCAACTTCGCAGCCCCTCCAAGTAGCAGTGGCATGTTCGAACTCCGTGTTCCAGTTGCCGATGCTTCTTTGCTGGAGCAAAGAAGAGAAACTTGTTCGCATTTCTTAATTTCGTTAACTGAAATCCTACCATGCTCATCAATCTTTGCATCCATTGATTTGTTGAAGAGCGTGGCTAGTTAGCTGTAATGTGCTTGCTCAACATGCTTATTCTTTATCAGAAACTTCTGAACAGCAAATTTTATGTAGCCCTAGGAGCTGTAATACTTGAAAGTATTGTCCTTGTTTCAGTTTCATCTCAAGAAAAAGTTCTTGTTTCGGAAATTTTCAGGCTTTGGATGCGATACTGCTGCTGTGATCAATATTCTTGCCCACAGAGATGGTGCACAGCGCTCCCTCATCCAAATGGAGTATCAGAAAATATACTCCGAGGATATTATGAAGCGCTTATCTTCTGAACTCACTGGCAAACTTGAGGTCTCGAACACAAATTCCTTCCTGATTTATGTGCTGATAAAAGGATCTATCTAATGGTAATTATAGCTTGCTCATGCATCCTTATTTTCTTTTCACCAGACGGCTGTTCTGCTGTGGATGCACGATCCAGCAGCACGTGATGCGGTAATTGTGAGGCAGGCGTTAGTCGCAGCCTCGGGCCTTCAAGCGGCCACTGAAGTCATCTGTTCCCGAACTCCATCCCAGATACAGGTCTTCAAGCAGCATTACTATTCGAGATATGGGGTTCATCTTGAGCAAGACATTGAATCCTACACTTCTGGGGACCACAAGAAAGTATGATATCTCTCTTACGATTTTTGTTTAGTGTTTAATGTAATGCAGCTTTTGCTTGTTAACTAGTGAGGTATTGCTGAGCGTTCATCTAAAAGTTCAAGCTTTTAAATGAATTAGCGAGTCACTGTCCACCAAAAGTCCACATCGTGTTGTATCCATGTGTTTTGAGGTTCTGTAGTTTCTTATGATTTCATTGTGTTTGTCTCTATTTATCTTGCTTTTCAGTTAAGAATTTTGCAAAATGTGAATAGAGTCGCTAATTGCTTTGCTTCCTAACACTTGTTCCAGCTCCTCCTTGCATATGTGTCTGTACCTCGTTATGAAGGCATGGAGGTAGACAGAGCGACTGTTGATATGGATGCTAAAACTCTCTTTAAAGCAGGAGAGAAGAGGCTGGGGACGGATGAGAGGACTTTCATCCGAATCTTCAGCGAACGAAGCAGGGCACATATGGCTGCGGTGGACTCTGCTTATCGTAACATGTACGGGAATTCACTGAAGAAGGTAATATGCTTTCCCGATAATGTTCTGGAAATCCCCTACTCTCAATGCAAATCTAACATAAAATTGTGATTGTTATCAGGCAGTAAAGGGTGAAACATCCGGTTATTTTGAATTCGGTCTGCTAACAATCCTACAATGCTCACAAAATCCTGCCAAGTACTTCGCAAAGGTAAATCTGGGTTCAGATCTACTGTATTTGAATTGTAAAGTTGTCGAGCAGTCCCATTTTGGTTTGATAAATTGTAGTAGTTAACAAAAGCATGAGTTTTAAGTTAAAAGGTGAGCAGCATATTCAGCAAAAGTTTCCTCCATTTCCTCCCATAAATCTTGCTAACTTTTGCATGCAGTCGAAAGTTTCAATGTATTCAGGCACGAGATCTCTACGAGGGTTCTGTTTTTCACATAATCTTTTGCATGATTTCCAAAGAAAAACAACCATGTCTCCTGAAATTTTGTGCAGGTGTTGCATAAGGCAATGAAGGGTCTGGGAACGGATGACAATACTCTTATAAGGATAATCGTGACGAGGACCGAGATAGACATGCAATACATAAAAGCAGAGTACCTCAAGAAGTACAAGAAGACATTGAATGATGCAGTTCACTCGGAAACATCAGGACATTACAGGACCTTCCTCCTTTCGCTCCTCGGCCCCAACCATTAGTTCTGAAGGTCACAGGTCTTTGTTAAAATTAGGTGTGAGCAAGACCAAAGTACTACGCCTGCAATGGGGTCTTCGGACTTTGTTTTGCATGGTTTGGGCATGTCTTTATGTGCTTTATCGTGTGCGTAGCCAGGTTGCTTTGCTGATTTGTACAGTTGGAAAATATTGCCGCCTTAAGACTTTGCTGCTGAACCGAGAAATCCTAATGCAAAGTTTGCCTGATTTCCTTGTTTCATCAGCTAGCATTTGAAAACATGCCTTCATCTTGCATGATCATCTGAAAACTGTTTCCTATTCTTCCCCTTTTCCCTTGTTCCCTGAACAGTATTGGATTGCATTTCAAAGTCTTGAAGGTTTCCCCGATAAAGCACTTTTTATAGAACAAGATCGAGTGATCTCTTGGATGGATCTTCCCGTCTCATGAGTTATGGACTCATTACCTCATCAAGAGCAAACAGCTTTCACTCCTTTTCTCCTAGCAAGAGACAGAAGGGAAAACATTTTCCCAATTTCCAAAACCCAACAAAATTGGGATGACTGCAAATGAGTCGTAAGCAGAAAACATTGGAAGCACATTAATCATTTCACAAATAAAACCAACCTAAATGATGTAAATAGTACAATGTTGCCCAAAGAAACAAGGGAATAAACTCTGTACACTTGAAGGTGCCAACATTTACCAGGCCATTTCTTCACATCTTTTGACCAAACAGCACCAAGTATTCTGCCTTGTCCATCAAATTGAAATTATACGTACGTATCTCTTGTGGAGGGCAATCGGTTTCAAGAATGAATCTTCACAAGTATAATTCTGATGCAACTTTCACTTGAGGACTCTCGGCTGAGGCTCAAAACGATACCCGTGCCTAAACGCAATCTTCTGGAGCTGATCGTAACCTGCGAGGACTCCTGCACCTGCCATCCCAAGAAGCATATTGGCTGTGACTCCTCGGTAGAGGGCCCTAAAACCCTCGAGTCGAATAATCTCCTGAAACGCATGAAGGGCATTCCTGTATTTAACTAGCTGTCCTGAAGTGAGCATCATTCTTCGTCGGACAGTGTCGAAGGGATAAGCACAGACCCCAGATACCGTGGTTATGCTCCAGCCAAGAAAGAAACTTGCCAAGAAATTCCCCTGGTTGGAAGCAGAAGAGGGCTCATTAAACAATCATTCGAAATTAGTTCCCCTTACCCTTTATAGTGCAAAAGTGAAGAATTGATCTGAGCCAATTTCAGTGAAAGAGGAAATTCTAGTAGCATCCTCTAAAGTTCTTCTGTTCAATTGCTGAATGGTTTGTGTTATTAATGGATGCAGTAACATGAGGAAATATAACCTTATCACTAAGAAAGGACCGGCTGTAGAACAGTTCCTGGAAGACATATCATATTGTACTTATGTTCTTCAATGAAAAACAAAGAGCATGCCTTTCATTTCTGGGGGAAAAGATTGAAGCAATGGAACTTCAACACATTTTTCATGCAAGAAAGTGGAAACGGGAGACGTTCTCCATAACAAAACAAGCAATGATCTTTTGTTTAGTGTCGGAATCTCTTCTTGAATTACGTTCCTGCATTCTCAGGCAACAGAATTCATTCTTTCATTTAGTTTCTAGAAAATCTAACAGAACGAAGAGAGAGTGATTACCTCGAAAGGCCCGACCAAAACAACGGGCTTCATGGTGTCATAAATTCCAAAATACATTCCTCGGTATAAAGTGATCCCGATAATTGAAGCCCCAAAGCCACGGTAAAGTCCGACCACACCATCGCTGGACAAGGTCTTACTGTAAGCATCGAGCAGTCCCTTGAACTGCCGCTGACCTTTGATTCGGCACTCTCTAGCATCAGTACCAAGCCTCGTTCGAGCATAATCCAGATGGTACAGTAAAAGTGAAGTAGTTGCCCCAGCAGCACTCCCTGAGGTAACATTTCCCAAGAACCACTTCATGTATCCATCTCTATCTTTCGAGCACCCAAAGAAGCTCTTGAAGTAACCTTTGAAGGCAAAATTGAAGGCCTATGAACAGCAAAGTCTGAGTCAAAAAGCTGTATTAGGCTTGTCCTCCACTTGGATAACTTGTTCCTTTGAGCAATATGAAGCAAATTTTTGCAGTTGAAAGAGCAGTAAACTGAAAACTCACATAACAATATCCATTAAGAGCTCAAGAACAACAAGTCCATATCTGGGAGCTGACTCATGCATGCATTTGATAATTCTACAAATTCCGAGACATCTTTCGACGAAATATATAATTAAAAACAGTATTTAATTGCCAAGTCCAAATTAAATCCAGGAGAGCAGAAAAGTTAGCTGACACATGAAAATCCCAAAGACAAACGTATAGGCAAACACGTTTACATCTTGAATGCTTTTAAACCTATAGAAACCAGCAACACTGACAACAAAGAACAAAGATGAGATGGCCAGGACATGCTTTCTTGAAATGACAGCATGAGATTAGATTGTTCAAATGTAGCCACCATAACCGTTAACTAGCTCACATGATTGGCATCATGCTCACAGAGTTTACATGGGCCACAAAAGAACTTCTACATCCCAACAAGAAGAGCAACAGCCCACCTACTAAACCACCATGGTTCCCATGAATTGCAGCACATTTAGCAGATCACAAGTTTTGATTTTGAACATAGAAATCTCGAATTTGGCAGGATTCCTTAATCCTTACCGATTGCCAGGGCCCACCTACTAACTAACATGATTCCCGTGCATTGCAGCACATTTAGCAGATCCCAAGATTTGATTTTGAGCATTGATACGTTGGATTCGGCAGGGTTCCACACCTGGGTAGGGAAGTAGCGGATGACATTGGCCTGGTTCCCCCTCCAAAACGACAGCACGCCATCCTCCCTCAGGACCCTCCTGAAGCAGTCCGTGAGACCGCCGTACGGACGCTGGAGCTGCCCCCTCTTAATCATCTCCGCCTGGTTCTGCAACAGCAGCTTCACCCTCTCGATGGGCGCCACGGCACTCTTCGACACCACCGCCGCCGCCCCGCCCATCGCGAAATCCATCGAGAACTTCTGCTGTTGGGTCCCCATCAGCCTCCAGCTCCGGGGCAATCTTCCCCAGGTTTAAGGAATCTAATCCAATCAACAACTATCGAATGTTCAAAGGTTTGCGGATTGTTTGCCTCGCTGCTTCCTTTTCTTTCGCTTGTGGTGGCGATTGAGTCCTGAAAATTGCGAAAAGAAATTGAAATTTCCTGGATGGTTGGACGTATCTCAGGGAAAATGGGCTTCTTTTTATTAAAGGGGAGCATGACATCACGTAAGCTTCATTCAATGATAATTAATAATTATATATTTATAATTACTAAATCCTAAAAATTTTAAACAAATATAAAAAGCTAACAAAAGATAAATTCTAATTAGAAAAAATGTAAATTGTAAAAGATTACTGAAAATCCTAATAAATAGTGAATTTTAATTGGACAAATATATAAATAGCAAATTCTAATTTGATGAATATATCATGTCAGTATCACTTATGTAATATGATTGCTCTATTGAAAACTTTCTACGAAGAGAAATTTGATTTTTTGGTAAGTAAAATTAAATAAATCTTATTACCGTGAATTGATTGAGATGATAAAACATTTCTTCCCAGTAAACAAGTTCTCGAATTCGAATATTCTGAATATAGATAATTTCTCTTGGAAGAGCTTTAACCCTAATTAGCCCACTGGACTCAAATTGGATTAGTTATAGTCCATATTTGCGGTTCGTATCGAAAAAACAGAAATTCAAAGCAAATTTTAGATATCTTCATCTTATAATAATGTGATGATGAATTACTAATAAAATTATTCGGATAATTAATAATTATAATACTTTTTATTCCTTTTTTTTAGACACATGTGTCTTCTTTATACACGAAAAATAATTATAATAACTATTAGGACAAGTAGTATTATTTATTTATTATAATTTCATTGGTATTTTCTATTTTATATATTTTACATGTTGAAGTTGAATCAGCTGAGCTTTTCTCACAACTTCTTATTGCTATATTGGTCTTGTTTAATGGGCCTATTTGCAGGCCCAAGTTCATGGGCCTTCCGAATTGGATTCTTCGAGAACGCAGTTGCCTTATAAGAAAAAGAAGATAATTCAACCCACTTGGTTTGTCCGAGATAATTTGATGTCTTAAATAAAATCTCAAATTTAAATCTGTCCATGAACACTCCCACAAACTTATAAATTCAGGTCAGTTTATGTGCAAAGCACATGTGTGAATGATCTTACCAAGGATTACGTGTTCAAGGGAATATTCGAACATCCGACCTCGTGGATTTTCATGAGTTTTATGCATGTTCTATCCATTTGAACTAACCATTGAGATTAACTTTTATTAATTTACAATACTTATTTTATAATAATTCAGTATATTACAGCCAATTTTAGTTGCATACTCATCAAATATGTGTAATTATTATATCAACTGAAAGTTCGACGAATTAATAATCAAACGGTACATAAATGACTCAAGATTTGGAGTATAAACTAGAAATTGTTATAAATGATTGGATTCAACTCCATGAACCAATTTCTATATAGGTGATTCCCAGTACCTGTGTGTTAGAACTAGAACTAGATCCTTGGATAACATATCCACATTTAATTGGAATTCACCAAAAATCGACTCTATTAACTATGTTTTTACTGGTTCTGATTCTGTCATATAATGGTATGCATCCTTGTTTGCTTTGTGAATGATCTTCTATTATAAAGGAATTCCCATGCCTAAAATGAACAAAAAATGAGTATATGAAGGTATGGTTAAGCCAGTGTAGGAGGAAGTTTTTAATGGAATGGCGTAGATAATATTGACACGATACATCTATCTAGTTAGAATTCACTGTTTGTATACTTGTCCAATTAGGACTCACTATTTATTAGAGTTCTTTTATATTTTTTAAAGAAATTTTATGATTTAGTAATTATATCTGTATAATTATTAATTACATATCAGGTTATGATTGAACGAATATATCACGTCAATATTGATACATATATACCAGCTTCGATGAAGACTTTCTCACTATTATAGAGAGAGTCTTGCTTGTAACGAGTATATTATGTGACAGTGTTTTTGTGGTATTCACAAACAAATAAAATTCAAACATTTCTAGGGTTATTTTTTGTTCTTAGATTTTATATAAAATCTTAAAATAATTTAATTTTATTGGTTCGTGAGACCACCTAAGCAATGGACACTTATCTTCACCGTGGAAACCAAGCTGGGAATCTCTTATCCCAAAACAAGGTTGATCCGACTGATTTGGCTGTGGGTAGTCTTATCAGCATCAAGCTTTAAATAAGAAAAAGGAATGAAAAAGGCGATGACTATGATGAGAACTACAAAGAAGATGACACAGGACTCTTCGTTAGCTTTCCCACAGCTTTTCCTTCTCCAATTATGCATGGCCCAAGGGAAAGATCGATACCAAAGTTAAAAAGGAGAACAACTCATGCAATAGTTTGTGTTCTGATTCACGAACCTCAGCTTTGTGTCGTGATATAGACTGGCAGTAGGCCAAATTGCCGACTCTACAGAGATCCGGCTTGCCGGTGATCTGCAGTCAGTCGTACTTAGTCAGATGAAGGGTCGATGATAAGAAGAAGGCGAGACATATGCTGCAGATCACAGACCAAATGTCTAGGCTATGTATATATCTCCTAACTATGGCCTATGGCCCTTAATCGACAGACCAAGTCAAGACTGATCTACTGTCCCGACACATTATCATTGCCCACGAAAGAGTAGCTTATAAGTACCGCTCATGATCGATCGTTCCCTTAATTCAATCAACTCATTTCCTGCTCCGGAGCTGCATCTTCTCCATCCTTTACTTTCTATGGCTGAAGGCACATACTGAAAAATGTTGGAAAATTGTAGGTGATGTGATCAGTTTGCAATTGATTTCTCCAGTTGGATGGCTATTTATATGCATAGAGTGTTAACCTTTGGTTGTTTCATGACTTGAAGATGTACATGAATCGTTTTCGATTGGCAATCTGTTAGATGATTGAATAGATCAAGCCTAGACAATCAGAGTCGGAATGAAGAAAATCGATCAAGGCAACACGTATGCAGTACGCAACAAACACTGATCAAAAGTGGGTCGAGTCTCCCTCCTTTTACTTAAAGAGATTTGCCTCAATTTTCTTGAAATTCCAGTCATTACACATTTCGATTCAGCACCAAGGAGAGAGCTTTACCTAGCTAGGCCAAAAAGATTATACACAAAATGACGCAAACCTTGTAGTTGCTTCCTTCTTCTTCACCGTGGATTTGGTATTTCTCCACTTCCTCTAAACACAGTCTCCGAAAACCTAAAACTTGGAATGTGTTCGGGTCTTCGAGTCCTGTGCCTTTTTCATGACAGAAAGGATATTTCAAGCGGTGGCATCGCCCAAGCTTCGCAGAGGCTATAGCTTGTCCCACCCAGCTTACTTTGAATGCCCTAGTCTTTTATATAGAGGAGTACTAGGTTCACTTTTATCACGGTCACCATCGATCGCAAAATTTATAATTTCAGTCTGATCTTCATAAGCTAAAGTCCAAGTTCGGCCCTAAACTGACGCTCTGGTTCGACCCTGTGATGAACTTCGGTTGACGAAAGTCATCTTCCTGCAAAGTTTCAGCACCAAACATCAGGGTTTCAACTTTTGGACTGATGATCACTGTGTCTAATGATTTTGGCAATGTCAAAGAAGGCAACATTACCAATCAGCATGCGCGGTGTTCACATTGGAATTAAGTCAGTGCAGTATTTATAAAACCGTCAATCGATATCATATCGACAATCACTGACACGGACAAATATATTTATGTATCTGCCTGCATGTATGTGTGTGTGTATGCACATTTTAGTGAAGAAAAGGAAAGGAGACTGTGTGGACCTACATTTGCCAGATTCACCCATTCGTTTTGTAGGAACTAAACAGATCGCGGTACTGTAATAGCATTGATTTACGCTCGCTCGCTATTTGAATTACGGATGATATTCTTTTTGCTTTTGATCGATCTGGAAAATTTTCTGGCTCCAGAGATTTGTGGTATTAAGTACAGTCGGAAAATATATTTCTATCATTGAAAAGAAATCCAGTTGACGATTCTAACCTCGGATTGCCTTCGAGAAGTTAGGGTTTCTGCTCCAAGCTCGACGGGATCTCCTTCCCTGGAGCAATAGCCTCAATGGGTTAGGAGCCAATACGAGCAATTCCAGGAAAATTGAAGAACATGCGAATTCACTCAGAGCGTTAAAAATTTCGGGCTCCTCGGCATCTGATTCGTGAAATCAGTGGAAGAATCCTTCTTCGTTCAAACAACCCAACATTATTGGATCCAACAGTGTGATCAGATGAGGAGAGACTAAAGAGCACATAGAAGAATATAATGAGACATTAAGATAAGCCAACTATTAAAAAAAATCGAAGGTAAGGCAGAACGAACAAAAAGTGCGAACACAACAGAAACCAAATTCGAATAGTTCGTAAAGTCCGAAGATTCTTGACAGGCAATATATACCGAACACTTATTGATATCATGGTTCAGCTGTTGGCTCGAGATTTCTTGGATATATTATGCATAGAAACTTAAGATTGAGCAATTTTTCCTACCTAGAAGAGTTGCCCCACATTTTCGCAGAGTAGCCCGCATCTGAAGCTCCTATTTGACTGTGTAACGAGTAATTCCCGCTCGGTCGAACCGGTTTTACTGGTGGCAGGAAATCGTCATCGCCCGATCCATCTGAACAATTCATGTGTAAAAATAGATGTTAACTCGAGAGTCCCAACATCGATGCTATCAGAGTAAGAATACTAAAAGTGTTGAATTACTTAAACCGACTCATGATCGTTTTTGTGTTCTTCTTTTAGCTGTAACCTATAAAACTAAATGTCATGCAGGTAGGTCTTCGGGATTGCATGCGATGTACAGTAATATATACGGTCAAGCACTCATTTACATTTTGTAAATATTTACCTAACTCTTTACTGTACCGTGGAAAGAGAGGTAATTTAATATATTTATATATTATATACATATACAGAGAGAGATCCTTCAAAATTCAACAAAAGTAGGAGGAATAGTATCCTATTAAAAAGAGGTTTTGACAAGTTCCAAACCGTGATTCTAGCTACGTAGATTTTGCTGTAATACATTCATATATACGTAAGCGTACACAGACAAGTGTAGAAAAAATTATCAAGGGGTGAATCTCAAAGGATGAATAAAGGCACGAGACTAAAAGTAATTAAATAAGATGATTTAATATTATCAATATAATTATGTGAAATTATATAATATACTTTATAGATTTTCTCAAATTTAATGAAAAAATCTCGTATGTCACAAACGAGTATACCAGTCATCAATGTTTGGTGGTGTCACAAACCAACAAAAATTAATCACGTTTGTAGAACTATAAAATATAACTTTAAATTTAAATAAATTAAAAACTGTAAAACCATTAAGAATTCTAAAAAATCTTGTGTTTTATAATGTTAAAATTCTTTTCTTTTCTCGCTAAATGATATCATAATTTTTCAAGATCTCTTAGGATTTTTATTTAAGTTTTTAAGAGATTTTTCATAAAAATATTTTATTATCTAAATTCTCTCTCAAAAATTTATTGACGTGACTAATTTCGATTAACTCATGATACCACTAAGATTTTTGCTGATATGATATTCCCGTGATATCTAAGACTTTCTTGGAGTTCAAGTGGGTGGTGGTCCTCCTGTACGTGTATATGCATAGCTCAAGATAAAGCAATATACGGACATATGTATTTACCTGAGGAAGCAGCTGCTTTGTCTGTATTCTTTACAGTCCTATACATCTGAAAAGAGCAAAAATGAGAAAAGAAAAGTAAAATGACGGAACAATGAAGAGAGGATAGGAAGGCCATCGACAAGAAAGAACAATTATTTATTATAATATTTATGTTAAAAAAAATAGCAACATAAGAAAAAAAATAATAATAGGAATAACTTTAGTAATAATCAAATGCAATGCTTCAGTCAAAAGGGAGACTCAAAGTCAGATGTTTTTCTAAAAAAAATTGATATTTAATTTGATGTAGCAGTGTCATCGTCAAATTATAATTATTATGAGGTTATAAATTTAACTTTTATTAATAAAATTTCTCATATTCCTTTAACATTCTTCTCCTTATTTTTACTTTTTTCGAATTTACCGGTCTCACTTATTATTAAAAATGAATCAGAATCGTGTTCTCTTCTATGAGATTTTCCTGGGTTTTGTTTAATAATAAACCCACGAGGTTTGGTGTTTGGTAAGGTCAGTAATTGCCTCTATTATTGAGAAATGATGGCCCCTTTTTTTTTCTCATAAAATAATTTTATTTTATTTTCTCTCAATCAATTCTCCATCTTCTGAAGAAAAAGTGGAAGCTGTCCTGTTGTTTCAGTAGTAGAGAGAAGACCTCATGGCTCAGAGAAAGCAGACTCCCTCCCTCCCTCTCGAGAAAGCCTCATACCTTCCTGTTATAATATTATAAATTAATATAATTTAATTATTTTTACCATTATTTTTATAAAATTTTATTAAAAATTTTAAAATAATTATATTTTACTGATTTATAATATTATACCAATACTGATATGTGATATATTCATTACTGTAATACTCTCTCCTTCCTTCCTCACACTCACTCAACTGTTCAATTCACTGCTGCCAATTTAATTCATCGACCCCCGTGCCACTCGGATGTTCAGAACGCTGTCTGTCTACTCCTCGAAAGAATTAAATTAAATTAAGGTTAATTTCTAACTACAATTTGGGAGTATGATCATATATAGATACATACAAATACATACATGTATTAACACCTACAAATACTATAAGATGAAAAAAGTTCAAAGAGGAAGTTAAGGATTAACCGGTTCGATCCGGAGGTTTCGTAGTTAACGAGAGTCAAGGAAGCATAAGCAATAGGAGCTAGGATTTTGTCTTGGTTCTTTTGGAGATGTATTGATCATATTCTTCATCTATACATATATATATATAAATATAGACATATACATATATATATGAATATTAGGTTGAGTACCAGACTGATTATATATAGATGAGAGGATTAATGCAAATTGATCATTCTCTCTACTTCTGACGTCTACAATCTCACGGATTAAAGTGCATTGAGGAAGGAAATCGGTGTTAACTACACATAAATATAAATATACATACAGATATACATATGCATATATATGTGAGATCAAAGGGTTACCTGTAAATGGCTCTTAACATGAGCTAGCGTTAGATCCTTCACATCCATAAGCTCCAACACCGATTTTGGTGTAGCCCCTGAAAGCAGAGGCGAAAGGTTTAAATCAAACCCGAGATTTTGGCTGGCCGGGAGGGCGGCGAAAGATTGGAGGAAGAGAATTCGAGAGGATGAGATCGAGAGAGACAGGTTTTGATGTACTCAGAAGCTCACTTTCGTGGCCGCCGAGGAGCTCGACCGCGTGAACGAACCGGGCATGGAGAGAAGTCGTCCATCTCATTCTGGGAGCCCTCACGTTCCTCCGATTGTTCTGCGGCTTCGTCATGAATCTCGGCCTACTATTGCTCGAGAAATTGAAGCTTCCTCCATAATACTGCAAGTGCTGCTGGGACTTTGCAATATCCTCCACCATCTTCACCCCGTTACCGAGCGTGGGCCCTGTGCTAGGGTTCGAGAAAATACGATAAGATCTCGCGAAGTAGCCGTTGTGATCCGGCGACAGGGTCGGGAATGGGAACCAAGTGCTGCTGCTGCACGAGCCGTTGTTGCTGTGGTACACCGGAGTCCCGAGGATGGGCTGCAGCATCCTCTCTGATAAGCCTGACGGAGAATTGATCATCCCATGGTGGCTGATAAGGTTTCTCTCCTTCGAGAACCCGTTGATGCCGGCCAGCTCATCCGGCGATCTCCAAGGGCTCTCCACCTCAAAGGGGCTCGAGAGAGAGCTGTTCCTAGCTAAAGAGAGCTCGGTGTCGGCCTCCTTGACGATGGAGCTATCGCTGTGGGATGACTTTAGGGCACAGCTGCCGCTGCCAGGAGAGTCGAACCGACCCCAGATGTCAAAATTGGTCGAGGAATCCCTCTCAGTGGAGGTCGAAGAAGGGTTGCTGTTCGGAGGGCTTATGTGTAGGGAAAGATCCGGGACGACGCCGGCGATTGTGTCCCAGAAGTGATCTCGAAAACCCCCTGCCCTCAACATCTCGAGCTTCGGTTCTTCAGCTAGCACTGTATCGGAAATCGATCTTGGTCTCGGAGGCGTGTTTGAGGGGAAGAGAGCAGTGATTTGATTGCTGAGAATAAAGTGTGCAAAATTAGCTCAAGGGAAGTTGTGTGTAGAAAAAGGGGGGGAGGAGGAAGCAAATTACGAGGACGACAACATAAGCTGCAAAAGATGGGAGTGATTGAATGAGAAATGAAAAAGGAAGAGAGACTTTTGTGATATCTACAAGAAAGAAAGGAAGGAAGGAAGAAGGCACATCAGGTTGAGAGAGAGAGAGAGAGATGTGGTGTGTGTATTCAAAAGACAATGGCAAGACGAAATCCATCGATAATTATTTAATAGATTATTGTGCCGTATTATTTAAAAAAAAGTGATTAGAAAGTAAAGAAAAATGTAATTAACAGTTTTATAATATATTAGATAATAATTAATTGAATTTACGAATAATGTGGCGTGAATTCGACTGATTCACCTACGAGGAGAGGGATATGGATGAGAAACGACATTCATCACTGTACAAATTTGCATATAACCGGTATGAATATTTAATTAAAATAGTTCGACACCTTTTATTCTTAAACAAGATATATGATTTAAGTATTGTAAATAGATGAAATTCTTAAATGAGAAAGTTAATAAAGTGACGAACTTAGACTTAGATTATTGTGTATTTATTAAATTCCCTTTTCAAGGATTCTTTTTACAAAGTGATGTGCTCCGAATGTGTGTGTGCATACGTACATACATGTATATATATGTACATGTATACCTCGAGAGTATATGAAAGAAAAGGACACTCCATCTCTCTATCTTTCTATCAGAGGAGGAGAGAGAGAGAGAGATCAGAGTCAAAACAACACGGCTGAAACACAGCAAAGTCAGGGGCAAGTTGACGATGTTGAGCGATTCCTTTCCCTCCTGAGAAAATGGAGGAAGTGTTGTGCTTAACGTATATATCACGTGACAGTATTTGTGTGGTGTCGTAAAACAGTAAAATTCAATAATTTCTGGGGTTGTTCTTTCATTTTTTTATGATTTTATAGAAAAACATCTTAAAGTGATTGAATCTTATTTGTTTGTGATATTATATAAGCACTGTCAATAGGTATACACATCACACCGAAGATACACTCGAGAAAATGGAGCAAGTGTTTTCTACCGGTATGTTAATGGAACGAGCGAGAAAGAAGAAACAAGGTGACAAAGAAAATTTCACTAGTAAAAATTAAAATCAAAACATCTATTTTAGGTTGAGAGTGATATCGTTACATCAAACACATTTGTCATTATTATATATATATATCGTTATCATGATGATATGATTACGGGAGATGCCAAATCAGCTAGCCAGAGCATTAGCACAATTTGGGTATTTTGAAAATTCTTTTTTTTTTTGGGAAAATTAGCTTTTTGAAAATCCTGTACATAGAAATTAGCATGCTTGTAATAAGAGCACACACTAACACATGCAATGTCATCCGCCCTGTGCTACTAGCTAGCTTCTAATGTCGAATCTTTTTACTATAGATAGCAATACTCGAATCAAACAACCCTCGTAGATTGTCAAGCTAGTAGCATCACCATTAGTCCACTTTCCCAAAGATATAAAATGAAGTACAAGTTTCAGCCATATTTGAAGCATTTGGATGCCCTCTGACAGTCAACCCACCGAGAAAGTCTTCCATATAACGTGACAGTTTTTATGTGTTGATGTCGATAAATAAAATTCAGTTATTTTTATCATGGGATAATTATAGTAAAAGCCTTGTCCACTCATCGTTTTTTTGTAGTTGAGTAGTATAAATTTGAAAATGGCTAATCAGTCCAGTAAGATTAGTTCTGTTATACTTTCAATCTAAATCATCACCATTTTACTGATATGGACTTCACAACGTTAACAGAACAGTGAAGTTTCAAACTGAAAGTGCAACAAAATTGATTTTATAGGACTGAATTAGTTATTTTTAGACTTATAGGACTCAATTGTAAAAAATAATAAATATATAGAACTTCCAGTATCATTTTTCACTTTCATCACATAAGTACTGTCATGTGTTAATACCATTACACATCAGATTTGCTCGAATTTACTTTGTTTTCCGCCTCCTGTGGGAAGGTTCAAATATATCATTTTCTAATAGACTACTTTATGCACCGCTCGATATCTAGAAATTTAATTAAACTCTGATTAATTGACGTTCGAATCGGGTCGACCTACTGAGAAGGAAAACCTTCTGAATAGAAGATTTTTCCATGATCATTACCATTTCAAATAGCATAGCCAATAACAGCATCATCAACAATTTTGTCACATAGCCATAAACCCTTTTACTGCATTCAGTCCAATTCATCAAAAAAAATGTTAACTTTTCGTGTTTGTCTCCCCTTTTTCTGATTCTCTTGTTGATCATATTACCTAAAAGCACTTAATAATTGATTGATTAAACATAAAAAAAAATTAATAATTAAACATCCCCATCTACTACTTACTGGGCATATGCTATTTTTCGGTTGCAAAAAAGACCCGTGATCACCTAAAGAGAATCGGAGGAAAATGAAATAGAGTGGCACAACAAATTCCATCGATGGGAATTAAACATCTGACATTCCGTCTCGAATCAAAACCGATATTACTGCATCGAATATCATTTTTCGGCCACAGGCATCCATGATTTTTTTCTGCAAAGCCAGAGGGAAAAATTTTCCTTGTCGGCCATATTATTGCTTTTTCCCATGGAATATAAAGCTTATGGACATAACCCATTTATTTGCTGACACATCTCATGGTTTCGTTTCATTATTGCCCTCTGCATGTAATAAATAGAATAAATGTACTTTATTTGATATTTCTTTTCAAAATATTCCTGTTAGATTTTATTCCAAAATTATTCTCTAAATTAATTCATTCTTTTTTTTGTTCTTTTTTTTTTCTTAATATATTATTTTGGTTCAGTTTCTCAAGTCCATTCACACTGGTTCCCTTAATCTCCCCTTTTCAACAGTATTTTTGCTGAAATAATTTTCTAAATAATTAATGCTCTCAGCTTAGAGAGAAGTACTTAATAAAACAATCATGCCAAATAGGAAAATGCTGATATAATATATCTATTCAATTAGAATTTGCTATTTCTATATTTGTCCAATTAAGATTCACTCTTTGTTATGAATTTTTTATATTTTTTAAGAAAATTTTAGGATTTAGTAATTATATATGTATAATTATTGATTGCACGTTAATTTCTAATTGGATAGATGTATCACATCATCATTGACATGTGGTATAACCGTTTCACTGAAAACTCTCTCTAACTTAGCAGTTTAATTGCATTTTTTTTTACTTTCTTCTGCAAAGAATTTTTTTCAATGTGCACCACCTCATTAGTTTCATTATCATAAATTCTATTTGGACCGACCCGAAAGTTCGTAGAGTGACTTGTGCAGTTGAAAAATAATTTTCGTAAATTTTGAGGAGTCTATGTTGGTAGTAGATGGATCTTTTTTACCGACCTGCGCCCAAGTTTTCATCTTCTGATTGACCAAAGTTTAGTCAAGTAGATCTATCAAGAGGCAAAATTCTCTTAACTATGAATTTTCTTTGTCCGCAGGACTGGAACCCGAGATTCTACTGGAGAGAAAGACGTGCCAAATGAAAACAAATCGTGAGTTCACTTAAGAGAAAAAGAGCACCAGATGAAAATAAATCAACAATATCGAGAAAAAAATTATGTACGATGACATTACTCTCAACTTAAAACCAAATAGATCGTGGGCTCAATTCTCACCGGCTGAACGTTTTATCTGCCTTCTTATGTGTTAAACTACACTCAATATGCTTGTCATAAAAAAGATGTAATGCCAAACGGGAATGCCAAAATCCAATGAACACCTTATGCAAAATTGAATTTTGTTAGTATAATTAATTAATTAGAGGTGAAATTTCCACGCGGTACGTGTCTGATATTAGACCACATGGAGGCGTAGATGATCCCAATGGAACCATGGCTAGCAATTTTTCCATGGGTAGAGGAATGTGTGGATGAAATGTCACAAAAAGGGATATTAATTGATTTGGGATGGACCCATTTGACCTAAATGCGTTTGATGATCCTTAAAGGCTTGTTTGTCTGCTTCCAGAGAATTGTTACCATCACATTATATTTTATATTATATTTTATTTTATAACTAATATAAAAGGAAGACAAAACCCTAATTCTCCCATGAATTATATATCTATATATATTCATGTATACATATACGTACTCATATATTTTCATCTTGAAAATGATATATAATATTTTTTTGAATTATTTTATTATTCCTTTTCGTTCTCCCAAATATTCCCTTCCCTCCCCTTCTGATCCTCAACATTGGCTACTTTGTTCATACTTATAAAATTGTCTTCCAACCCAAATGACGATTTCCCACTATATTTGTCATATATACCACTGAAAATTTAAGTTTTTAATATATTCTAATTAATTTAGGTTTTAGTAACAGTTGGTAACTAATATGACGATATGAGCTTGAAATCACGAAGAGAAGCCGAGTTGGGGGTGACGGTTAGATTTGGCCTCCGATGCTCAAGTCAATCGAACCGGTCAAAGAAGAGAGAGAAAGTAGTAAATGAAGAGAAATGAGGTCTCGGTTAGAATGATTACCACGACGACCGGCTATCTGGGATATCTGTAAGTGTGACTGTGTCATATGGTTATTGCAGTAATTATTGGAGTTAACCGTTGATCGGTTGCCACGTATCCTTCAATGGATGGTAAAGATCTGCTCGGAACGGTGTTGAGAGGATTTTGTCTCCTGCACGTATTTTTTCCTTTATTAGATTCAAGCTAAGCAAGTACACTATAAGAGTTAAAATCTCACAATCATAAGTGTTTTGGTGTATAAGATTCAAATATGAAACCTTATGTAATACGAAGAAATATCGGATTATTTCAACAGATGCATGTATTTTGCCCTAGTTGACTAAGAACATACGTACAAATTGTCAAATTTCTAGGGCAAACCCAAGGCATTAAACTATCAAAGACCTTCTTCTTCTACTACGACTAGTACTACTTTCTTTCGTCTTCTTCGAGAAAGACAGCACATTTTTCTTTGATGCATTTAAGGCACACGAGAATAAACATTTTCTCGAGTTCAACCCCCTTCCTTTAAGGTCACGACAGTAAGTAATTAAATTAAAATTATTTGTTGGATTTAATAATGATTTTTTTTTTCAAATCTCCGAGGTCCAAGGCCCCATGCTTGGACTTTTAATCATCTAATTTTGCTAATTCAGACCCTAAAATCGTTTGTAGATATATAGTAAACGGGACCAAAGCTAACCTAATTTGAAGATTCCTGTGCTGATCATTAATTATATCTATAAATTTAATTGATAATCAGACAGCAAGGGTTGGTTAAGATATATAGTTAAACCAACTTGTATGAATCGATTGAAATGGTTTATTCTTAGTGGGTCGACCTAACTCGAACTGGATTAGGGGTGCAGATAAAAAAAAGATAGTTGAGCTCACTTTTCTCGTAAAAAGTCAAGTCTCATAAATAAATTCTATAATTAGAAGAATTTTACCATTTAATCGATCAAAATAATTCGAATTTAAATTAAATATGATTAATTTGGAATATCTCCGAATGTCAGGTTGTGTGTAATGAAAAAAAAAAGATAAAATATTCTATATAATATACTGTCCGAATGTTGAGGTTTGATTTTCTTTCTTTCTTTCTTTGTCTTGTTTTCTTTCTCCATTTCCTATTAGGTTTAGGTGTCCTTTTGGTCTTCGGTGGACAACCTATTCGACGGTCTAATAGGAGGTAGAACTATTGGTGAAGCTTCTGACTAATATTTCCAAGGAAACTTGGACAGAATCTTGTGTATAACGGGGTACAATATGTGACAGTGCTGATGTGGTGTCACGAATTAATAAAATTCGGTTATTTTTAGAATGTTTTTAATGAAATCTAAAAGGGAAAAAAATCCAAAAAATTGTTTGATTTGATCTACTCGTGATACCACGTCAGCACTGCCACATGGTGTACCCGTTACGTATAAGACTTTCTCGGAAACTTGAGGCTCTCGAGAATTTCAACACAATCGACATAGCCAAGAATAAACATTTGCGTACACTGATCGGCTCAATCGACACTGCATTTCAGGTTATAAACGAGCTACATAAAGTGCATTCAAATAATTATAAAAAAGCCAGGGCCAAAGTTTCTTCCACTTCTTCGTCCTTTCAGATGGGCTTGGTAATAAATGTCGTGTCATGTCATGTCTAAACATGTCGTGTTTAAATGAGTTCGTATTAAAAGTACCTTAACCCATATACGACCAGTTTATTAAATGGATCAAAAACTTCACACACTAATATGGCACATTTAAAATCGGGTTGACACTACACAATATATTTAACCCGTATAACTAAATATGTATAGCATAATTGTAATTTTATCTTAATATGTTTAAATAGGTTAATGAGTTTGATACATAATTACATAAGTAAACGGGTTTAATCGTGTTATATTATATTGGATTACTTGAGTTCAACCCGATTAACCGGTTTATATAAATATGTTACATGGATGAACCTATTTATGCTCAACCCGAACCCTTCTAACTCCGTATGTTGTCATATCATATTATCATGTCGTGTAAAACAATTGCTAGGCCTATTGTTGGCTTGTAAAATACTATGTAGAATGAGTCATAACATATATATATATATATATATATAAAGCTGTCGAGACACTTAAGTTGAAAATAACTCCAGAGGGAGGAGCAATTTTTATTTTCAAATAAGACCCAAAGCACAAATATTAAAAAAGAAAATTCGAAGAATTTAATGAGTCAAGGCTCATCCGGTAGTCCCCCTGTTCCTGGCTAAGTAAGTTGTGTTTTTCTTTGTGTCAGATCTTTCAATTTAATCTGAAAGCATTTCATATGGTCAGTCAGCTGAGCAGAAAACTAGGACAATTCTATTTTATGTTTTGAATTTTCTTCACAGGAGATATTTAAAGTTCGATCGGTTCTTAATAATCTGTTGTTCGAGATCGGTCAACTTTATTAAGCAGTAATGCTCTCCCGATTACAATCTTTGCCATTCTTAAAACTCGAATCGAAGATTTTGGTTTAAAAAAAGATATGTATCGGTATTAATTGGTTTATTATCTTCCTGAGGACCGGCGGTATAGAATTTTGCAATGGCAATAACAACGACAAGACAGCTCCACAGTGGGCATTTTGGAGAAGTTATTAGACTTACGAAACCACCACCTTTCTGCCCCATTCGCTGTCCTTCACCATACAAGCCAGGGCAATTCTTCATCATCTTAACTTGTGAATAAATCAATTCCTCGAGCTTTCGGTTGAGCTGCATGGCCGAAATGCGATAGAAAACGAAGAAAAGTCGATATGATAAGGATCGAGATTGAGACGTATTTGTGCTTGAAATGACACGAAACCCCTGTTCATAGTCAATCTTCAATTTGCAAGTAGGATACATCTGCAAGTTTACAAATTGTGTACATGAACAAACGTGTTTGTTCAAGTCTAGGGATGTAAGCGAACGGAGTCGAATCCAAATCTATCATTTTCAAGTTCGACTCGTTCAGCGATCAAGGAGCTCAGGTCCAGGCTCAGGCTCGAACTTGGGTGAATCTAGTATTTTGAAGCACTGATTCAGCTCATTGTAATAAATAAATGCTTGCAAGCCTGTACGAGTTGAGCCGAGGAGGATGCAGTGCAAGCACTTGACGGGTATGTCGATTGCCAAGAGTGAGGAGGAGGAAAGGAGAACTGATTACGATTAGAGTTTCGTAAGTGAGTAAAAAAAAAAGGAGAAGAAGGGTCCTTGCAAACTACTTCTCGAGCTGACTATTGCCCGGCTCGGCTTGACTTGACTCATTTAATTGATAAGCCTGAACTCGAACTAGTTAAGATCGAGCCTAATTCAAGCTTTCACTGAACCGAACTCGAACCATACGCGAATTATCCCATTTCATTTACCCCTGATTCTGGTCTCCACCGTAATTCTTATCTGGCCGACCAACCGGAGCAAGTGTGTGTCTCCTAACATTCCTGGCTCCTCTGTGTATGTCTATATATATCTATATGTATATGTGTGTATATATATCTATATGAATGCTCCTATGCTCTCTACTGAAAAAAACAGCTTGCTACTAATCAAGGATTATTAGTCTTAAGGAAACAAGTGAACAGAACATCTGACTAAAGACGTCGACAGCTTTAATCTAATTATTGAAAACTTTTAGGAGTGGAAATTAATTATTGACTGTATGTACTGATGGGAAAGTGCGAATTACATCAACCGAATCGTCCCGATCGATCTCGCCACAGTGCGTGATCTTCGTGGATCTGTTGACGTACACACATGGAAATTCGATGTGTTCCTAAAAGTCGCGAGGACGGGAATAATCTTCTTTTATCACGAGTGTGAACATCAAACCGGGTACATCATCCTCTGACTTCAAGAGGCAAGATATACCGGCTCATCTACAACCAGTGCCCCGAACACATCATCATACACATGAATCGGACGGTCATACCACAGAGGCCGATACCACTTAATTGAGTTTACGGTGTTTGGTGTTTGGTAACCGAGCCGGGTCGCATGATGTATGTAATGTGGGGTGTGGGTTGTTCCAAATCTGTAAGCCATTACACGACAGAGAAAGCGACACAGAAGAGAGAGAGAATGAGATGGACAGGGCCATTAATGATTTTGCACTCGATTGCTTTATGATTGAAACGCGAGAGAGGGAGGGAGGAGAAGAAAAGCAAATGACAGAGGAGAGAGAGAGAGAGGAGCACTTTGCAGCAATTCCTATAAATTTTTTTAAATTTTTTTATCATGTTCAATAATTTAATCGATCTTCACTGATAATAAAAAAGAGAGTTTAATACAATTGATATTATTCTCGTCTTGTGATTTAAAGGTCATAAGTTCGATATTACATGTGAGAATTCTCGTACCCATTTCAAAAATTTAATCGATCTTCACTGATAATAAAAAAGGGAGTTTAATACAGTTGATATTATTCTTGTCTTGTGATTTAAAGGTCATAAGTTCGATATTACATGTGAGAATTCTCGTACCCATTTTATCCTCTCCTTTTTCGACCTTTTTTTAAACTCATGCATTCCTATGTACACTGTAAAAGAAAAGTTGAGATGAAATAGCTTATTAAAGAATAAAAATCTCTCGGTTATAAACTTTTTCTATTTATAAAATTTGAAAAGATCTTATTCGAAAAAAGATACGATCAACTAGCCCTTGATTTTTTTCAGTGTAATTCACATGATATTGCTAAATTCAGTGAGTCTTAAGTATTTTAAAATCGAGTTAAAATAGTCCTTCCTACTCATGAATTTTTGTTATTTGTAATATATAATTCAAGACCTTAGTACTATTTTAATTAACATATATTGTTTTTTTTTAATTTTTTGATGTGACAAAGGAAAAAAAATGGAAAAGGGAGAGGCAAAGGGGGAAGGCTACTGATTTGATAGCATTGTGTCTTTGCCTTTAAGGTGGGAACTATTTTTCTGAAAAAATGTTTTCTTTTTCTTTTTGTTTTTGTTTTTTTCTTTTTCATTCTTTGTTAGGGTTTTCTTTTTCAGGCCATCTTTTGACTTTGTTGTTCCCCTTTCTCTGCGAAACCCTAGGCAGAGGCAAAAGGCCAAACCAAGAGAACCACAGAAAACAGGATTTCCTGTTTTTTCAGTTTTCATTTTCCTCCTAGTCTTCTCATTCCTGTCTTCATGAATACACTGTGGGAAAATGGTACATTGAATGAGTACAAGTTAAACCTCTCTTCCTCTTACATAAATTTTTCGTATTCAAATCTCGTGAAAAGAAAAAGTTCATGATCGGTACAGTTTTACCTTTTTATTAAAGACATACCCGACTCCAACAGGGATGAACCAGAACCTATTGAGCTTCTGAATTCGGATGGTCTAGACAAAAAGGAAATCCTTGAATTATATACATCAAGAAAGCTAACATCGATAGATTGAGATGCATCAGCATCTCATACTATTAAAAAAGGGTCTAGCTCGTATTTGAACTTTGTAAATGGGAAAAAACTTCGATTGTCGAAAGAATTTTACTCTTCGGTACACCAGTTTGCCCGAATTGAAATTAATAAGACTGGAACTAATATAATTTAAAGGACAGTAAAGCCTGGGTTTTTGCTAAGGCATTTTCTAATTCAAGGGCTCGTGTTTGAATTCTTTCGTTTGGACAAATGCGGAATACGGAGATGAGACGTTGGACTCGAAGTATGATGGACCGAACCTTCCTTTTCAATTCATCCAAAGGGTACATACACTTCCATGAAATTTCCCACAATTCAATTTCAAGTGTGTCACGACATCACGAGTTTTCCCATCACATTTTCTTCCTGGGGCTTTGATCCAACTATGTTGTTAGATCAGAGAAAGTGTTAAAATTGCGAGAAAAGTTTGAGTTATGGTAAAATTTCCTGGAAAAATGCGTCAAAATGTGAGATTGTGGCGATTGAAAACAATATAGAGTTGGTTGCACAGTTTAATGACTACAGGTAAAACGGTGAAAAAGTTGATTGGTAAAGACTTTACTAATCACACCGTGAAATTTTAAACCAAGGGATAGATTTAGGGAAGGGGCAGGGGGAGATCGTCCTTCCTGAACTCGAGAAATTCTATAAGATTCTATATAAATTTCACTTAATTTTGTTCAATTTTTATTGAACTATGCATAGTTCGTCTTCTAGATTCTTCGCGCTACTTTCCTATAGAGTTTCGCCCTCCTAAATTCTTCACATTACCTTCCCACAGAATTTCGACTCCTTGAGCAAGTTTTCTAGATTCGTCCTTATTTCAACCCATGCAATCTCATATTACAATGAATTTTACAAATGAACGTTGTAATTTGCAGTATAAAATGAACTGTAATATGAAATTATAACTCACTTTATATCCAACCAAACAATCTTGTATAAAAAGACTATATGTAATAGTTTTTTTTACATTTTTATTTTGTAAATAGATTATACAAATATATATAGCACACGCTTTTCTTTTTTCAATGTGTACTACATGTTATACAAGATCTTGATGAAGATCTCTTATATTTACGAAATTTTTTTTATTTATAATATCCGAACATAATATATTTAAAGAGAGGGAACGAAGGACCACCTTAACTAAACTATCTCAAGTTAGAGACAGCTTGCTTTTGCATGAAGATTTAGACAATACTGCACATTTACAGGGATGAAACTGTGTTTTCCATTTTTAGCTTTCAGGTTTTCTACACTGCAGAGAGCAAAAACAAATAGTTTCCTACAGACCAAGTTATGCTTGGCCAGTCAATATACTATTATTTAAAAGAAGAGAGCATGAGCAGAGTGAATTGATTGAGGTGGTAGAGCACATCTTCCTCGTAGGGAAGGTCTCGAGTTCGAGTCTCGTGAATGGAGAGAATTCACGTCGGGAAAACTTTACCCTCTAGTGGGCCCATCCGGCTCAAACCGAATTTGTTAGGGTTTCATAGGGAGACACTTACATGAGCCGAACTCGCTACGTCATCTATGAACTCGACCAACGGTCGATCATCTCTCTCTCTTAATAATATTCACTTCATTAAAATGATATATCATATATTAACAATGTGTCAAAAAATTATCAATCGAATTCACCGCATTCCTGTCTATTCCTTTATGGCTTGCTGATTGGTTGGTTTGAGCTGTCTCGGTATGGGAATTGTACCGGAAAATTCTTCGCTAAGCTCAGCTTACCGTTGCGGTCTCCGCGGACTCCGTCCTATGCGAGGACCTGTACGGCCTTAGCTAGATCGATGGCGAAGGGCAATCCACTTGAGATGGGCCCGAGCGAGATCGCAAATTATAGGATTCCGGCAAACCCGAGACTACGATATCATCAGTACGATATGGATCTACAGGATTAGCATAGGCCCATGAATTAATGAGCCGACAGCATGAGATTTCAAAGCTTCTATCAGACTGCTACTTTGGCCCAGCACCATGGCATACAAGGTCTTACATATGATGCCTCGGAGCCGTGACCGGAAGCCCAGTGTAGAAAACATTCGAAAACCGTCTGAGAAATAAACTCCATGGCGGACAATTTATGTATGCATTGGACTTTTTGGATGAAAAACGAGCTCAGTCCTTTGTAGTTGCAGAAGAAAATCTTATATAATATCATAATATGTTTTTATGTTGACTCATGCCATGCCGGCCTGGGATGAAAAGAAAAAGCCCTGATTTTTGGTGCACGAAGAGAGAAGAGAAAGCCCACCTCGTGACCAGTTATCCCCTCATCCGAATACGGGAGAAAAATGTCTCATTCAAGATCAGTCACTTTACATGTCCATGTAAAGGTGGTCATATTATAAATAAAAAAGTTGGATAAAATAAATGATTTAATAACTGAAGGAAGAAACATAAAGAGAATGGGCAATGTTTCATGTCCATGCACCTAAAGAAACCGATTCCAGGATATATTCCGGAGAAATTTGCATGGTCTGAATCTCTACAAAGCCCTGCACTCTTCTGTATCGAGATCTTCCGAAGAAGTTGACATTTCAGCCGATGCAAGGATTATCAACACTTTGCTCATTCCACAGCTGCGAAAATGGAAGATGGGTACTTTTGCAGATCCGAGATTCGACCAATATCAGGTCTATAGCAGACAACATAAAAATGTACCAACAAGAGGCAGAAGACACAAGTATCATCCAGTGAAAACTCGAATTGTTTCACCAAGCTGGTCAATGGAGCCTTCGTTTTTCCCGGGAGGTACTAATGCGAGGTGACACAGTTCAGTTAAGGACAAAGTGATACCTGGAGTCCACATAGCTCTCGACGTCCCAGAGGAAAGAACCGAAGGTCACAGCTTCCAGGACAAGCCTCTTCAAACCACCGAAGCTAATCTTGATGAGCTCATCTCGAGAGGAATCAACCGTACCCTCAGGTGTGATAACAATCTCAGGCCTCCCAAATAAAGCCTCAGTGTGCTTCTCAATGATACTTACAGCCTCTTTAGATCTGATCGTGGCATATCTCTGAAGTGTCTCTCCGTCAAAGGACATAACATATGATCTCAGTCGAGATGCTTTAACTCCATAACTGGAACCACCATTGCTGAACCCACCAGCCCAAGATGAAACTTCGGGATGAGACTGTACAGAGTTGAGAGAAGATTCATCAAAAGAGCCTGCTTTGGTATCTTCTCCCACAATTTTCTGTACATTAAACTCATCTCCATCTGATCCACTGGGAAGAATCTTCATAGACTTCTCGAGCTGAAACCTCTGGTCAACCCTCTTTAGGAAGTATCCATACATGACTGATGCTGCATAGACCTGTCCAACTCGGAGCTTGCTGATCTGTGCCACAGTGGAGGAATTGCCTGCTCGGTTTCCCAAAATAAGAGCAAGATGGTTCTGGATCATCTCATAGGCTTCAGGTGAATGAAGCTGCTCGAGTTGTCCTTCTTGGCTGGGCCACATGTCTACTCGGCCAGAAGGGCCTGAAGAAGATGAGCTAACAGAAGGAATTAGGGATACATTAGCATCCATAAACCTCTGCACCACCAGAGCATATAAGATCTCTTCCAATGCCTTTCTCCTTTCATTAGCCTTCACCTCCGCTATTCTCCTGATAATTAACATGGTGAAAAGGAGGAGTAAGACTAAAGTCGCCAAGATATCAAGTGATAAAGTTTCAAAGAGATGCAAACCTGTATAGGACTAGATCTGTGCCAGTAGCTGCAGGCTCTTTCATCGTCTTTTCTGCATCACGATCTGTTTGAAGCTGTTCAAGTTGCTGCTCAACTGCAGCAGCCACGAGATGGGGGTGACTGGTCAGGATCTGCAAAAGAAATTGGCCAATTGGAGATTCCAGCTTAAGCGGAGCAATTGGAGCAGATGACCCAGCAGATTCTGATGAAAGTGAAGCTCTAACTGACAAGCTTCTCCTGCTTCCTCGAACCATTTTCCACTGGGCTGGTCTCAATTGGGATGCCGAACTGCGATGCTGCCATACATCAATCTCTAGGGTAATGAATCAAATTCTTACATAAAGTGAATATGGTGGCTAACTAAATAAACGAGCAAGACATTGCATAACCTATGAATTAGGTCTCTAACCTGGACCTATTGCAATGCAACAAGTAGGACTTGAAATTAAGAATATCCGATCATTTATATGCCAGCCAGCACCAAAAGTGAGGACAGTAAAAAAGCTATCCCCAAAGTGAATAATAACGTCAGGCATGAGACGGCATACCCAATGGGAAAGCAGAGGAAAAATAATCTGAGCTCGGCATAACAGAAACAAACAGAAGGACAAACTACTGATTAAAAAAAGGGCAGACGGACAAACTAGATACGATGATCCTAACAAATCTCCAGCAACTATCTAGCAATTTTGACAAACGAAGTTCGACTCCGACCCAAGTAAAATGGCTGCAGCTGTTCGCACTTCACTCACGAAGCGAGCCATACCCTCAATTTAGTCTCAAACGAATGATGATCAAGACAGGGAAAAAAAAACACTCTTGTAAATCGAGGACAAACTTTCTGGTTCAGGAACAAGAACTACTGATCAGGAAAGCGATAAACAGGAGAGCTAATTAAAACATCTGCTCTAAGGAATTAAGGTATGTGGCAATCTGAGAACAGCAAAACAAATAACATATATTTACAGTTTGTCACTCCTAAACACTCGGTAAAAACCAAAGAGAGGAGAAATCGAATCAAAGAAGCATCCTCAATCCATCCAATCACAAAAGTACCTTCAGTGAGGATAGCAGTTTCGGGCCAAACTTAACAGAACTGGGTCCATTAACGGCCGGAGCACCCGTTCTGAACATGAAAGAAGGGCTGGAGACGCCCAGTGAAGACTGCGACGTTGCGATGGAAGCTGATTCCATTGTTCAGCGCTGCGAAATCCGAACGCCACCCACCAACAAAAATCTCAATCAGATGCCCTGACAACCAGAGCAATATACGCTGAAATTCTGCCATCAGGAGAGATTGAACGTAGAGTCTGACGAGCTTAATCATACCTTCAAAGAGATCGAGGATGGAGATTCGAAGTGAAACAGGGAAATGGATGAACCCTAGAGGATTGGAAAATGCAGCTGGAGCACGCTGGGTAAGTAGTCTGGCGGAATCCGATTATTATATCTCTATGGGGCCAACGGTAAGGGCACATGGTATTCCAATTGCAAGTAGACGGAAATGCCCCCACTTCTCCCTTCAAATTACCGAAATATCTTGGCCGTCCTTTTTTCCCCGAGAAAAGCAGAAAAACATCGAACTCCTATAAAATATTTTTAAAACACTGTGCAATCGAAACCTTTTTGCTAAATAGTATTGAAAGATTGCATGTAATTTGTATTTTTAAAATTTCCTAAATTCAAATTTTAGAAAAGGAGAAAATTCACAGTGATAGTCTAGTTCAATTGCACTGGCGAGCCTATTGATAAGAAATGCTGCGAGGGCTGGAAGGTCATTTCAAGTATGCTGATGGAGGGTAGGGGAGACAGAAGATCTTTTTGACGGAGGCGGAACGTCGTCCACCCAGTCATTTGCGGGGCCCACCGGCGGGGCGTGAATCAGGTGGCGGTGGTGGGGGCGTCTGGTTGACGCGTCACGTGGCGAGTGGAAGACTGCTGTTTGTGGCTTCGGAGTTTCGGAGGGCTCCGAGTAGGGACTCCGACAATACTCCGACGAATCCCACCGGAGTTCGCTGGAAAAATCCAGTCCCTCTAATCTCCACCGGCTCTTGATCGTTGATGAGCCCGTTCATGGTGGATCGAGGTGGGCCCACCTGGACTCTAAATTGGACTTCTCCTTGAGCCCATGAAGACACCGAGTGGTGGGTCGAGTCCTCGGCCCGTCGGCTCGGTTGTTCAGGTTCGGTTCACGCGGTCCATCGGTTTCTCGTAATCGATCCTCTCGATCGAAAAGTAACTTAATTTCTTTCTCGGGGTAAAAAGGGAAGTCCATGGGTCGAGAAGAGGGTCTCCAGGAAGAGAGTCGTAAAGACACAAAAGGAGTTTCACTAATGAGAATCGAGATTTCTCTTGAGGCACTAAAAATATTTTTAGGGATCCATTTCCACTTCGAGATCCTCTAGCCGAACCGAAGGAGAGAGTTTTGGGTGTAACGGTGTTATCATGTAATACATAACAGTGCTTACATAATATCACTCACTAATAAAATCAAAATAATTTTTTAAAATTTTTTATATAATTTAAAAGAAAATATAATTTTAAAATAACTTAATATTCTTCTATTACTTTAAAGAAAAAGTTGGTAGTTTCATCTCTTTTTCTATTTCTAAAATTACCCTTCATCCTAATATAACTATGTGATAGTTCTTCTAATTCCTTAATTATTATTTCAATTATTTTAAAATAATTATTTTATCAACTATTTTTTTATCCACAATTTTTAACCTAAAATTGTGTATGCATTTTTTTGCCACTGCGATTATCCATAACTATTTGTTGACCGGTGTCAATTTACAACTTTATTTTTATATATTTTATAATTCAAAAAATTTTAATAAGTAGAAATCAAGACAGTCCAGTTGGTTTGTTTTAATTAGTCCATAACAATATATTATTATTTTTAATTATATTTGAAGGTATTTATATTATATAATACGGATCACTTACTAGTTTTATTATTTGACACCAGCACTGATAAATGGTAAGACGATTGCATGCCCGGGGATGGTCAACAGGAATTTTCCCAGGAATCCCGGCCCGATCGCGGATTAGTCTCGATATGCACTTCGGTTGGCCTGAGATACTGAGTGGTGTAAAAAAAAACCATTGCATGCAACATTTTGTGGGGACGAAAGGGGCTCCGATCATCCAATGGAAGGCAGACACGTGGCCACCAGTCGGTGTGACCCGCGGCCGCCAGAGAAAGACGAGGACGGACGGAAGACGTGATCGAATTTAACAGAATCATCGTCACCACGCGCCGCTGCCGTTAGTCAGCTCCGTTTACTTTCCCTGTCCAACAACTCCTCTCTCTCACCCGCACTTTCTCTCTCTTCTCATCTCCTTCGTCTTCGCCCTTCTGCTTCCTCAACCCTTCCATCCTTCACTTTTCCGTAGAAACCATCAAATTCGAACTCGACATCCGCTAACTCAGCTTCCTTCCATGGCGACGGACCAGGACGAGGACCACAAGAAGGCCTGGGAGCAGGCCCTCCGCAAAATGCTCCCTGCCGGCGCACCTCTCCCCGACGAGGACCACCTCGACTACTCCATCGCCGTTGAGTACGACGGTCCCCCGGTCGCCTACGACGTCCCCAGGGTCGATCCCGTCGAAATCGCTGAGCCCGTGTCTGTGTCGACTCGATCCGACCTGTCTTCTTCGATACCGGTGGCTGCCCCGATACCCCCGGGCCGGATCTCACGGTTCGTTCCGCCTCGGAATGGCTCTATGTTCAAAGACTCTCCGGCGAACAGCCGGAGAGCGTCCTCGGCCTCCAGAGCTCAGGAGCTGGACGACGGGGACAACGTGAGCTCGGTCAGCGTGGACTTGTCGACTCTGAATCTGTACGATTCCGAGTCCATACCTGAGAATGGTGAGCCGAGACGCGCTCCTGTGGTGACCTTCACCACGCCGAGGGACTCCGAGTTGGAAGACAACAATAACTACGAGGATAGTAACTACTCATCCTCCTCCCCGGCATCCAGTACCCCCGCCACTGCTTTAGGTTCCCCGTCTGCCGCCTCTAAGAAGGCGGCGTCTTGGAAGCGAGGTGTCTGCTGCCGCTGTGGGAAGGGGAATAGGCTGAAAGAGCGAGAGTCGTGCCTCGTCTGTGGGGCCAAGTACTGCGGCAACTGCCTCTTGAAGGCCATGGGGTCGATGCCCGAGGGTAGAAAGTGCGTTGGTTGCATCGGAAAGCCGATTGACGAAACGAGACGCTCAGGTCTCGGAAAGTGTTCCAGGATTTTGGCTAGGGTTTGCAGCCCTCTGGAGGTGAAGCAGATAATGAAGGCTGAGAAGGAGTGCGCTGCGAACCAGTTGAGGCCTGAGCAGCTCTACGTGAACGGGAGGCAGCTGAGGCAGGAGGAGTTGGCCGAGATTCTGGGATGCCCGATGCCACCCCAGAAGTTGAAACCTGGCAGTTACTGGTATGATAAGGATTCTGGGATGTGGGGGAAGGTAAAAAGAAGGCTCATTTTGTTGAACGTTGGATTTTGCTCTAATCTCAAACTGACTTTGATGTTTGATGAGTTATTTTCTGACACCTCTTGCGAATTATGGCTATTCAGGAAGGAGAGAAACCTGATAGAATAATCAGTTCCAAATTGAACGTTGGGGGTAAGCTTCGGATCGATGCCAGCAATGGGAATACAAAGGTCTACATAAACGGGCGAGAAATTACGAAGGTGGAGCTTAAAGTGTTGAAGGTAAATTGCCTTGGTTGAAGCAAACCGAATGAGTCAGAGTTGCTTTAAATTTATTAAAATGCATTTGAAATCCCCCAAAATCTTTGTCTTGCCAAAGATATAGCAATGGCTATGGTAGCTTTGGAGAAAGGGATCTGGGAGTGTATTTTCTGGAGTTTTTTTTGCAAAAACAGCAGTGTTATTTGTGGTGGCATAAACAAAGTATGTATTTGATCTCAGATTTGGAAATGCCGGGACATAGAGTAAGTGTACAAGTGACAACCTGAAGTAAGGTCTTTCAGTAAGATCTGAGGGTGATTTTACTCAAATACTGACTTTGTCACTACTTTCATCACTTAGCTAAATGTCATGGAATCAACTTGGCCTTTCAAATGTATGATTTTGGGGCTCCTTTCAGTAGTTTTTAAGAAAACTTGGCATTTATTAGGCATTAGGATGAAGGAAGTTAGTTTAAAATTTTGAATTTAGATGAGACAGCTGACATTGAAGAGAAACTAGCAATCCTGTTCTGGACCAAAAGACCAGGAAATGCATTGACATGTGAAGTGGACATGTCAAGTGATTGAGAGGGAAAAGTTAAAAAGCAAGTGCAAAGGTATCGTACTTGCTTAAAATGTTATGTGCAAGAAAGACGGCTGAAGAAGTGGTGGACTGGTGCCAGACTCTTTTTTTACTATAGAATAAAGTAAGGGGCAATTCTCTCTCACAAGTGTAAAGCTTTGGAGTTTAACTTAAAAGGCTCAAGGCATTTCTCATGTATTTGGGTCCCAAAACTCAATTACTGTAGTTCTCCAAAGGTGATTGTCCTTTATTCTACTGATAATATTGGCAACTTAATTTTGATATATTAAGTTGTGGGCATCTCGATGATCAAATTAAATTGGAAACATAAAGGAGGATTTCTTATGCTGCAGTGAGGCCAGATTTCTGTCCTCTGTGAGAACACTTATTTCCTCCTAAATTTACTAGATAATCAACAGGGACAGGTGGAGTTTTTGCTAGGAGCACGATCAATTATATTCTTTCAATGAAAGTTTGGAGCCTATGCAATAATCAAACTATTTTATGATTCCTGACTTATTAAACATAATGTTTTGAAAGCTCTATATCGATGGAGTTGCTCATTTTCTATCTGTAATTACATTATTTACTCATTTGATCATATTGATTCATTTTGCTTGTATTGCCACTACATTGACCATCTTTGATTGGTGATTTCTATTTCAGCTGGCCAGTGTACAGTGTCCCCGGGACACTCACTTTTGGGTTTATGATGATGGATCGTATGAGGAAGAAGGTCAAAACAACATAAAGGGAAACATATGGGGAAAGGTTCTTTCAGCATCCGCAAATTTAGACCACCTGATGCTATTTCATATTTTCTAGGTGTCAAATAGTTTTGATTTGATTTTTTATACAGTTGAATTTGCTTTTTGGTAGGCAGGCGTCTACTCGTTTCATTTGTTCGTTATTGTCGTTACCTGTCCCACCTGTAAATCCTCATGGGGCAAGAGAAGACCCGTCCACCTATTCAAGTAGATCTGTGCCAGAGTATTTGGAACAGGGAAGAGTTCAGAAGCTTCTGTTGATTGGACTTGAAGGAGCTGGAACCAGCACTATTTTTAAGCAGGTGAGCTTCAAGGCGCATCGCTTAAACATTCATTTTCACAGTCATATGCATGTTCAGTTCAGCATAGTCCATATTCATATCAGATGTTAATTGAGTGAATAGAATTTCTTCAGTTACTCGATGTACCTAATTTCTTTCCCTGTACAGGCAAAAATTCTTTACGACAATAATTTCAGTCTGGAAGAGCTGCAAAGTATTAAGCTTATGATTCAAAGCAATATGTATAAATACCTTAGTATATTACTTGAAGGCCGAGAACGGTTCGAAGAGGAAGCTTTAGTGGAGAGAAATCAGGATGCGATTGAAACTGAAGAATCTTCCTCAGGTATCCTATAAATCATTCTTGAATTGCCTATCGCTGAAGAAATTTCTGCTGGTTTAGATGCATTCTATGAGACTGTATTGGTTCTATGCTGCTTTTATTTCTTGTATGGTCATTGCTAATGTGTTTTATTTACATTAATACAGGCGAGACAGGAGCTGATGAAAGCAAGCAATGCATCTATTCGTTAAACCAAAGATTTAAGCATTTCTCTGACTGGTTGCTCGATATTATGGCTACTGGAGATTTAGATGCTTTCTTTCCTGCTGCAACACGAGAATATGCTCCTATTGTTGATGAGGTTTGGAAGGACCCTGCTATTCAGGAAACATACAAGAGAAGGGGAGAGCTGAGTTCGCTACCTGATGTCGCAAAATATTTCTTAGACCGGGTATGTCTTACATGGGTCTTCCTTCAACATCAGATCTTGTCCTTCTAGTACTCTTGCCGTTTGAGTCAGTATATGTCATATATAAATCTGCATCTTTTTGAGAGTTGATGAATGTGCTCTTAATCTTATAGGCAATTGAGATATCGAGCAATGAGTACGAGCCTTCTGAAAAGGATATCTTATATGCTGAGGGAGTCACTCCGAGCAACGGAGTTTCCTTCATCGACTTCTCATTTGACGATAGAAGTCCCATGTCCGATATGTACAGTGAAAACTTCGATGGCCCACCCCCGGTGGCCAGGTAATTTGTTATTCCATGCTCCATTTCTCTCCGAGAAAATAATTTTTTGCAGAAAACAGTGTCCCCAGGAAATTCAATCTTAAGATAATCATATCCTGATGAAGCGCAATTCCCTTCTTATTTGCTTGCTGGAAGCCTACGTGTATTGCATGGTTTGACGAGGTTCCCCCTTATTATGCCAGGTACCAACTCATACGCATAAACTCGAGAGGCCTCCATGACGGGTGTAAATGGCTAGAAATGTTCGAAGATGTTCGGGCAGTCATATTCTGTGTTGCATTGAGCGACTACGATCAGATGTGGTCTCAAGGCACCGATGGTACTCTCTGCAACAAAATGCTGGTGATCAAGGACCTGTTTGAGAGCTTAGCAAGACACCCTTCTTTCCGGGACACTCCCTTCATTCTCCTACTGAACAAATACGATGCCTTTGAGGAAAAAATAGGCCAGTCCCCTTTATCAGCCTGTGAGTGGTTCACCGAGTTCAACCCTGTGAAGGCTCACTCAAGCAACCAGGCGCTCGCTCTCCAAGCTTACTTCTTTGTGGCAGTGAAGTTCAAGGAGCTGTACTACTCCATCAGGAACCAGAAGCTCTTTGTTTGGCAAACCCGAGCTCGGGACCGGACCTCAGTCGATGAGGCCTTCAAGTATGTGAAGGAGGTCCTTAAGTGGGACGATGAGAAGGAAGCAAGCATTTATGGATTTGTCGGGGACGAATCAATATACAGCACGGAGCTGAGTTCCTCTCCTTACATCAGGCAGGAATGATCGAACAATCCATCCAGGATGAAGCTCGAGATCACACGGTTTATAAGTCTTTGCTGAGTCATCTGCCATACCCAAATTTGAAGCTTCCTATGATGCTTCGATCGGAGCTAGTTTTTGCCCGGGCATTCTCAAACACGCCGCCCGACTCCGAGATTCATGCAAGTTCGATACGAGGTTAGAAGGTTGTATTTACCATTTCCAGGGGGTGATCATTGGTTTTGCTAATTTGTATAGCATTTGTTTTGGTTGAGCTGAATAAGGGTGGAAACTCTTCGAGTCTCGCAGATCCTCTCATAAGATTTTGGTGTAAATGTTCGGTAAGCGGGACGAGACGACAATCGATCAGTTCTTTTCTGACTCTGGTAACCTTTAACTTGAATTTGATAATGAATGTCGACTTTCAACATTGCTCTGAACGACTCCTACTGTTCTGAATCACGCAGTCCGATCATTACGATCCGTGTTTGAGAAGTGGAATGTTATGCTGTCAATCGGTTGTACCGATTCCTAGTGCGACACGGTATCGATTAAATCTTTGTAGCCAGCCATCAAGAAGCATGATTCGTAGATTTCCTCGAAAGTCGAAGAGGAAAGCATCATGTGGAGAGACGAAGCTAGAGGAGTACGCAGCTACCGTGTTCCCATTCAACCGCTTCCCCCGACAGTCAATTTTCTTCTTCATGTTTACTTTATGCGTTCCATTGTCGACGCGGTTGCCTGGATGTCCAAAGCTGGAGTCGCCTGCAAAAGAAGCCTATGATCCAGAGAGTTGTGGGGATCTTTAATCCGATATTTCCTCATCTTAAATAACGTATTTATCCGAGTATTATAAATAAAGAAAATTATTTTTTACCCTTAACAATCCGACCTCACTCGAGCCTGAATTAATCAAGTTTCACGAGCACATTCTGGCTGAGTCTTGACTACAAATACTTCTGTTTAACATTTTTTTCGTAGAAACGGTTTGAAACAAAATATTTCCTTCAATACCGGAATAGAATTGCATCTTGAAAATTCGATTTCAGTTTTGTGAAAGAAATCTCATTTTGAGGATTCAATTTTGATGTACCGAAGTCGCATTTTCAAGATCTGTTTCTTCACAAAATTGAAAACGCATCTTTAACAAGTGGTATCGAAGGAAATATTTTACCTAAAACCCTAATTACAATTAATTTTTTTCGAGGGATGTTGAACCCAAAACTCCATTCTGGTCCTCCCAAGGGCGGCAATTAGGGATCTTGTGTGTTGTGTATCGGTTCCCTCATATACGCGAAATAACATTAGCTTATAATTGATAAGCATGCGCTCCGAGTATCGTCCTTAAATTCTATGAAATATACGCGTTTAGCTTGTCAACCGAGAGGAGGGCTGGCGTTGGGAGTCTCGGTATTCGGCTCCCTTAGCGTCCACACAGGTCTCCGAACCTAAACTTGGACATAAGACTCGTTGTATTTCTTGATATCAGAAAAATATTATAGAGAAAAAATTGCTAAATAGAAATAGGAAGCCAGTTGGGGTAAAAATGGAAAACCTATTTTTTATTTTATTTATTAAAAAAATCCATGTTTTTTCATGTGTCGCGTGTATATAATATAGTACGCTACAACGTTGTTTGAATTGAATGAATTCGGCAGAACATAACTTGTAGGGGGGAAGGGGGCGAGTCAGCGTTGACTCGTCAAACCTCGGGGTGTCGGTCAACGTAACGTCTCTTTGTTTACTCGCCCTTTGAATGCGCTTACCGTTTTACCGGCTTCCCCCTCAATCTTGACCGCCGGTCAGTCAATATTCAAAATATTTGTCACTGGGCCCCACTTCGCTAATTAGGAAGATTTAGGAACCGAAGTTTGACGTGCAGATTTTTCCCCAACCCACCCTGGACTTTGCTCCCACGAAAATTGGACCTTGAAGTTTCGATCTCGTCACACTTTACACCGTGGTCCCGATGCCAACTCTCTCTCTCTTTTGTAATAGATAGATTGGTTATATTAATCCTTAGCCAGTGTCATGCACAGCCGAAGTCTATATTAGTTACGTCAGAGGGCGGACTATCATAATAGTTATAGCAAAAATATTCAAAGGTCTCGTTGCTACCCGTTTGGTCATGCTATCCGCTACTCCATTAGCCTCCCGGAAAATGTGGGATGCTTGGAAGCGGGGGAATGGTCGGCTGAGTTGCCTGCATTCAAGAACCAATGGCATTAATCCCACATGACCAGTAGTTGAATCCCAAATCATATCGAATGCCGATTTGGCATCCATTTCAACACAAGAGTTAGACTCCCATGTCCCGAGCCATAACTAGTCCCTCCCTAACTGCCATAGTTCAGCAACAAGCTAGTGGCACATCCCAAAAATCTATAAAACCTATAACTCAGTTCCCTTCGGGTTCTTGAAGAACCTCCCAATGCCAACTCTACTAGCCCGAAATTGAAACTATAATCTCGTGACCTACTCAAGAATTATACGCATCTCGTATCTACTTGAGCCGATTCTTCGGACTTGTACCAACTATGGACTTAATCTGTATGAGGTGAAATGCCATAGAATTTCCACATGTTCTTTAAGGAACTGAGTTTGTCTCCACCCAAAATCATAAGCTATTAAGTGTTGGTATCCAATTTTCTTATGAACTCAATTTTACACTTTAACCTAATCGATGTGAGATTTAATACTCAACAAAATATATACATCTATCCGATAAGCGAAAATTTACTGCAAAAACATCGTTCAACCTGAGAATAAGATATTGTAATTCAATTCTCAAAGACTTTCCTTACCCTTTTATTAGAATGTGGTTAGCCACAAGCTAAAACCCAATTTAATAGAATAATTGATTCCATGAATAACAGTCTATTTATAGAATTAAAGAATTAACTTAAACAAGAAATATATAGAACAAAGATATAAAATAAATATTATAAAACTTTATTAATATTAATTACCCTGATGATATGATATGATTTCATGTTAAAAATTTTATTTTCTAATTTATAAATATAATTTCACCCTTTGATCTTTTTTATAACCAAAAAGTCAGGATTACAAGTCACATGCAGCCACCATAGTTGAAAAAAATCTTATAGAGTTGAAAAAATCTTATATGATCTCACATCACAGTAACATAGTGAGAAAGAATCAATTAAATTGCTCTGATTTGTAATAAATCAGGGAATTGTTTAGGTGATTAAAATGAAATTACTTGTTTATCACAGTATGATTGGTACCTTTTTAAGTTATGTCGTGAGGTATGATCATTTAAAAATTTCTGCAGAGCAGATGATGTGAGAGGTAATGTCAGGTCAGTACGAATAATGAATAGAAATCCAAGCTTCAGGTTGCTTTTTAAGCAGAATAAACTTCAGGGTGCAGTATGTAATTACAACAAACCTTAGGATGCAAAATGCAGAGAAAAATAAACAAGCCCCATCCTTTTCGTCTGAACGCTTTTATTGAATTCTTCTCTTCACCACCTCCGCGCCTTCTTTCTGTTAAGGGTCTCAACTTTGAACCAAACACCGTGTCAGGGTCTCAGTCACAGCCATTTTCCTTTCTCCCTCTCTGCCCCCAAATTTATATATAAACCCTAGAGGCCTCTTCTCTGTTGCTCACAGACAGAAAAAGTTTACGAATTCGATCAATCTTCCCAAGAATCTCTGCTGACTTGGTTTCTTTCTTGGCTCTGAAGTTTCTCCGGAGATGGGCTTCGGGTGGAGAAGAAGGTCGAGAATGGCCGCCCGGCAGACCAAGCCCGGCGACGGCGAGGAGAACGTTGGACTCGAGTTGGAGCTCTCGATACCGAACCACTTCGTCTGCCCGATATCGCTCGATCTGATGAGAGATCCTGTGACCCTGTCGTCTGGAATCACCTACGACAGGGAGAGCATCGAAAAGTGGCTCCAAGGCGGGAACTTTACCTGCCCCGTCACCAACCAGGTCCTGAGGAGCTTCGATCAGATCCCGAACCACACCCTCCGGAGGATGATCCAGGACTGGTCCGTCGAGAACCGCAGGTTCGGGATAGAGCGGGTCCCGACCCCGAGAGTCCCTGTCACCGCTTTCGAGGTTTCGTGGATGCTTTCGGGATTGGCAGAGTCGGCCCGGTCGCTGGATCATGGCCGCTGCCTAGAATCGGTGCAGAAGATTAATAATTGGGGTGGTGAGAGCGACCGGAACCGGAGCTGCATTGTCGCCAACGGGGCCGGTCCGGTCCTATCAGCTGCTTTCAATGCATTCGCTGATCGGTCGCCTCACCGGAGCTCCGTCCTGCAGCTGTTGGAGGAGATATTGTCTGCTCTGAGTTGGATGCTCCCACTGAATGTGGAATCTCACGGCTTCCTGGGTTCGCAGGCTTCTCTGAGCAGCCTTCTCCGGTTCTCGAAAACCTGCGATCTTTCAACTCGGAAGGCAGCAGTATTAGTCCTCGAGGAGCTCTCGTTCGACCCGAAATACGCTAAGGCGCTAGGAGAAGTTGAGGGTGCAAGAGAAGCCTTGTTGAAGCTCGTCAAACATCCGATTTGCCCGGCGATCACGAGATCCTCCCTTGGCATAATATCGAACCTCATCTGCCCCGATCACTCCACCGTGTTGGAATTCCTCAAGATGGGCCTGATGGACACAGTCCTAGAATGTCTGGTTGACTCCAAGGGAAGCACCGGCGAGAGGGCTCTCCGGGTCATCGATGAGCTCTGCGGATCCGAGGAAGGAAGAGACAAGGCCTACGGCAACTGCCTCGCAATTCCTCTTCTGGTGAAGAAGCTCCTGAGAGGCTCGGCCGTGGCGAACAAGTACTCGGTCTCAGCTCTGTGGAGGCTGGTGAAGTTCGAGAAAGGTGACGATCAAGGGAAGTCATTAATCGAAGCCCTCCAAGTCGGTGCATTCCAGAAGCTCCTGCTGATGCTGCAGTGCGGGTGCGACGACGAGACGAAGAAGAAGGCAACCGAGCTGCTGAAGATGATGAACCCTTACAGGGCCGGGATCGAGTGTATAGAATCGATCGATTTCAAGAACATCAAGAGATCGTTCTGAAGGACTAGGAGATGGAAAACACATTCTTTTACATTATTCTTTGGTATTCTTTTTGTCCTGCCAGAAGTTATTTTGATAGCTTTGATGTAAAACTGTACATCATATGATTCACATCACCAACAGCAATCCATTTCTTCTCCAAATAATTCTCGGTAAATCAAGAAAACCGAATTCCTAGCTCGTTTTCATCGTCTCGAATGCCGGAGTCCATTGGTTTCTCTTCTCTTGGGGACTTGGAGGACTTTGACTGCTGCAGACAATCCAAGTGGTATCAAACCTTGACTGACGAAGTTTGAAAATCAGGCAAAGGTCAGGGAAAACGTATACCACATGGCTGAGAATCCGTACCTCGGAAGCAAGCGGCACTGTGACACCCCTAATCCTATATCGGTTGTGCAACGAGAAGATGCTGAGTATATATGTAAGGTTCAATAATCTCAAGAGCGCCGACGGTTAGCACTTTCGGAAGACGGACCTGTGGCGTTACATATAGTATCATAACCAACTTCGGCCCACAACCATGGGGATTGCGAGTGGCATGTTACGCTAACCACGAGCCGGAATCGTGGGAAGTAATCTAGACCCTAGCCCGAGTATAAGCCCCAATGTCATTTAGGGGAATTATATGACGTCTCAATCTCATATTGATTATGTAAGAAAAAGATCACGAGTTTATGTGTAAGGCTCAATGATCTCAAAAATACTAGCAACTAACATCTTTGGGTGGCGTTTCCAGTCAACTATTTATATTTTCCAGTTGCCCGGAATCCTTGGTCGGGCAAATGAAGAAGAACTGAGCAGGGGTTCTCTCGATGGAGTCTCGTTGTTGGGCTCACTCTGATGCGTGTCCTCTTGACGGAAAGGTTCGATCCTCGGTCGCCTATTGATGTGTCAAGATTCAAATCTAAGTCTTATTTTAAGTAACTATGTCATGATTCGAACCGAGAAGGTTGTATGAACGGATGGGAAAGAATGGGAACGCGGCAAAGGAGTTGATCTTCTGACAGCTTTGTCAGCTGCTGCTAGTTTCACATTGTGATGTCAACAAACAAGAAAGGCAGGCAGCTCAAGAGCAATGGAAGTCCGTGATTGGACCGCGTACCCTTTATTTTTTCATGACACTCGAATCTTACTATGTATAAAACCGGTTCTTAAATCTTAAAATTGTATCGCATCCTGTTGAATCTTAGAACCAACCATATCCAAAATCTATGAGTACCATGTTAAACCTATTTATTTACCTCTATAATACAAATTATTTTGTCTTATGATATTTTTGGTTGGTTGGAATAGCATATTCTATTCCCCGTGCTATCTCAGTGAATCAAATAAGTTGAGATTATCCCGATCCGGAATAGATGGGGAATGCACGGGTGTTGACATTCCTCACAGAACTATCAGGAATAGGGGAGTGTATAGTAGGCCTGACAAACTTTATCGTGTCATGTTTAAATGTGTCGTATCTAAACGTCTTCGGGATAAAAATTCAAATGATCTGGACATGAAATATTTATTTTTGTGTCTAAACGGGCTCATTTCTAAACGGTCGTGTTCGTGTCTAAACCGGGTTGACCCATTTAATGTGAAATGTCAACAATATATAATTATATCTAATAACATATGATATGATTAATAAAATAATAATATTTATTGATAATTAGTGTAATAAATAAGTAAGATTAATCAATTATTAATCATGTAATATCATTTTTAACAATATAATACATACAATGCATGTAATATTTTATATATCTTAAAATTTTCATATATAAATGTATTAATGAGTCAACACATATATAAATAGTGAATAAATTTAATAATTACGTTTAAACGTGTCGCGTCGTTTTATACATATTCAAACACAGTTAAACACATTTATTTATCGTGTCTGTGCATATTTATGTCTAAAAAGGTTCGTGTCTAAATAGACTTGACCCAAACCCGTCTAATTTCGTGTCAGATCGGATTATCATGTCGTGTAAAAAATTATCAGGTTTAGTTTATGGGGAATAGGTTGTAAAATCTCCAAAACACCCTCCAGCCGTTTTTACGCCAATCTTTCACCCATCTCCATTGCCTCCCTCCGATCACCTTTGGTCGATCTCCGCCAGCCTACTCGGTGATGGATTTAGCGGGGGCGCGGGGGGCAATTGCCCCGAACTTGGGAAACTCCATAAAATTCTATACAAGTTTTACTTAATTTTGTCTTCTTTTTATTGAATAATATATAGTTCGCCCCTTAAATTCTTCAAGTTACTTTCCTATAGAATTCCGTCCCCTGTACGAGTTTTCTGGATCCGTCCCCGAGCCTACTCATGGTCAGTCGCCATCGTCAGCCATCCGCTACCGCCGTCAGCTCACCGATGACCACCAGGTCTCCCCTTCGATCACGAACTTGACGCACCAGTCAACCTACTCGTTGTCGCATCCCACTCTCGACCCACCTGTGGGGTTGCGAAATCTCGATGGCTCGAGTCCAGGGCACGGGGAGGCCGTACCAGGGTCGATGGGCTCGACGAGAAACTGTGTTGTGGCTTGACGGTAGCTCGGCGGTGGAGCTCATCTGGGAAGCAACGATGGTTCAATGGTGGGGCTCGTATTGGATCAATGGTGGGGGCCCGACTGGGACTCGATTGCGTGGCTTGACAACGAGGGCTCCATTGTAGGGCTCGACGGTGGGGGATCGACGATGAGGGCTCGACCTTGTGGGCTTGGATGGTGGCTGTGGGTTGGCTGGCGGCGGGTGGCCTGTGGTCTCTCTCTCTCTCTCTCTCTCTCTCTCTCTCTCTCTCTCTCTCTCTCTCTCTCTCTACTCCTAGTGCTCACGGAAGAAAGAAGATGAACCATGCTTCAGTGCACTGTTCACAACTTTCCATTTTCTAAATTTTTTTATAATTTTATAATTTTATAACTTCATAAAAATAGAATAAAAATAATATAAGTAAAATTATTTATTTGAGGGTAATTTTATCTTTTTTATTTAAATATCATATTTCTTATAACTTTATTCCATCCAACAAAATAATACCATTTTACTTTTTATTTAACTCTATTCCCACATTATTCCTTACTCCTATCTATTATTCTATTCCAGCGAATCAAACACATCATCACTGTAATTTTAAGAATGTTCACAGTACATTTAATTATTATTTACTATTGATTTTTAAGTTACAATGATATTTTAAACATGATAAATTCATCAAACATTTATAATTATTATGTCGAATGAAAGTTTATCGAATTATATAAATGATTAAAATAAACTGTGCAAATTTGTAATAGGTTCCGGTTTCAATTCTAGATACCATGTTCATCGGAATCAGAACCGGTCGGTTCCTTATTTTGTTACCCAAGAACTTACCCAAATTTCATCAATATCTGCCCGAAACCCATCCAATGAGATAGGTTTTTACCGGTTCTGGCTCTATTTGATACCTATCCACACCCCTGCATAGGAGGATGTTAATCCCGTTGAACTCTGCTTGTCCTGCTGCAAACATTTCGCGGAACGGATCAAGGAAAGAACATGCAATCCCGGCAAACGATCGAGAATCTACAGTCGACCATTAAGGTTGTACTGTGCACTTGAGCAGCCTCAAGAATTGCGACGAAAACGGCATCTTGATGTGCCCCAACCGAACAGAAAGGGAAGATTTGCCCAAGGAGATGAGGGAATAAAGAGACCAGCAGAACGAAACATGATTGATGAAATGGTTTGATCTCGAGCTGTAATGGAAACACAACCCGGTTTTCATGTTCGAGATATTCACGAAGTGCTTGCTCAGTGATCGAAGAAACGGGATAAGACCCGGAAACCGGGAGGCTTCTTTCATTAGGTAGTTATTATCAACTGTCTAGCTAGCAGCTCTAGTAATGCCCCGGAAAGCAAGAACTTCGATCCAGCTCCATTTCCGGAACATGAAAAATACGTGGTAATAGATGAACTTCTAGGGTTGTCCGGGAACAAGACACGAGATCGTGTTAGCCCTGTAAGAGCACCACAAGATGAGAAACATCATTCAGACTCGGTTTACTGCTCGGAGTTCCAACGCGACCGATGTGCCTTGCCATCGGAATGATCGAGCCGGTGATTTCACCTGTCGAACCTGAATGGCTTACCGGTTGATGAATCTTTGACCAAGTTAGGGTGATGTGTCCATCCTAAGGTAATGAAACAGATGTAGCAGTGACCACATGAAGACAATACGTGTACACAGCCAGCCAGAGATTAACGTTGACGCGTACCCTTCACCGCGTACGATGGGATAAAAGCAAAGACCTTGAAAGCCAACGACTCACCACAGTTCCTCCAAGCCGACTTCCAAAGCAGCAATGGCTTAGTTTCCAGGTTACCTTCAACATTAGAAGCTTTGGAAGTTGGCTAGGTGATCTCACCAAAAGTTATATGCACAGGAGGGGAACTGAACCGAACCTATCACCTCTAAGCTACCCACAAAGCGCCTGACCGACCCTGGAGTTGAAATGGATAGCAGAAAACAATCTTGCAAACTCATACCTAAGCAAAAGCCTAAATCCCAACTCCTCGCAACCTCAATCAACTAGTTGTTGATCAACGAGCATGAATAGCCAAGACAGATCTCAATCATCGACTACCCCCACCAAATCAACAAAGAGGGCTACTATTACACCCGTTGGACCTCGAAGAGACCCAACTGATGGAATGAATGTTGCTGTATCACGAGCTTCCCAGTTCCCGAACATTGACACGCATATCTCCGAGAGCAAGGCAACAAAGTAAAGAAGAAACACATCATTTCAGAGTAAGTGATGATACAGGACCTCTTTCTTTTTCATCCAAACGGTTCGATCATATGGTAGAACAGAATTCCTAATCAACGTGCTTTAGTAAGAAGCTTGCACCTGCTTCCTAAAGCGCTACAAAACTTACTTGATAAAACCCTCTCTACACAGCACCTGTGAACGAAAACGAACAAAAAGGAAAAGGGGAAGGAAGGGGAAAATTTAAACATTTGGATGAGGCAAGATGGCTACTACTCGCACTTGATGGACCTGTATATGTGACGGACAAAGAGCAGAGCGGCACGGAAACCCACAGTCCCGAGCATCAGGAAGAACCCGTAGCAGATGCATGCCATGTACCCAAAGAAGAAGGAAGTCTGCATGAAACCCGACATGTCTGACCGAGCATAGTAATAGTACAGGCAATAAGCATAGATAAATAGGCCGGTCGAACCACCGCACAGGAAAGATCTGCCAAATGCACGAGCAGAGATCAGTCAAATCAGTTGTTGAGGATAAATTTACATCTACGTACTTCATATCTGGAATTCTCCTAATCTATATCGGTGAAAAAAATCTTTAAAAACGGAGTGCAACCTGAGGACAACAGCAAGAAAAGCATAATGAAGATTAGCATTACATCCAACCACCAATATTTCCAGTTAGTACAACAATATTTACTTACGAACAGAATACATTTGTTTAGATTTTACATATTTTCAGAACCAAACTTCATTTAGAACCAAACTTCATTTTGTTAAAATGAAGTTAAGTGTTTGTCATATGCTTTTCTCAACAACAAATCAATGTAAGAAATAGTTTGGGAAGTAAACAACCACAAGCCATTTCATAATGCAGTAGACAATATAATCAAGTAAATCTAAACAATATAGGAAAACGGTATATAATAAAAATCATTGTAAGATGTATAACCATTTTTATAACTTAACATAAATGTGAAAATACTAAAACTACATAATTTTTTTTTAATCTTAAATAAATGATCTATTACTTAGCACCAGGTAGGTGCGAGAATTTACAAAAATAGGGTCATGTACAAAAGGTCGCAGGAACATTAGTCAACACTACAACCAGATGAATAATCACAACAAATAGAGATATTACTCAGCAAAAGAGAGATACAAGAAGATGCATACCTCCACCACCACTCATGGTCCTCCGCAGCAAGTTGGAAATATGTCAAAGCCACAGTAATGAAAGCTGTGACTATCAAGAGGATGATAAAGACGATAAACAGGATGCTGTAAATTGTGTAGATCCTGTGGCCCCAAACACTGGCAAATATATAGTAAAGCTCGATATAGATAGCACTGAATGGTAGGAAACCTGCCATTGCCATCTGCGGAATCGTTCCCCTATACCAAGGCAGTGGTGGAATCTCTCTGGGATACTTAGTGGTGCGGCAAGGAGCTTGGAACTCTGCTTTGCTGTTTTTCCCTGCAATGCCCCCTAGTACCAGCAATGGTGATGTTACAAGAGTCCAAATGAGAACAATTACCACAATGGTGCCAAAAGGAAGTGCAGCTGTGGCAGTGTATGCAATTGCAACAGTGTTGAGGAAGCAGAATGTGAGAAACAGGGGCCCGCAGAAAAGGCATCCAGTCAACAGCAGATTCCTAACCTGTCATATGAAATGTTTGAATGAATAATCAATGCGAGAGGATAATCAATGACCAAATGTCTGAAGGACAACATTGGATTTAAGTGTCAACATACCCAATTTGATCCCTCCAGTTGACAATAAAAGGAGGTGGCAGTGTAACCTGCTATTCCCGATGTAAGTGCATATATAACAACCAACGCAGTGAACAGAGCCCCCCGATTATAGGGATAAAAGACACCAACCAATGCCAGGATGAAAATAAACACAGTGCTGCAAAAAGCATGAGATAAATCAGTAAATAATGAAGATGTTAAAATGAAGAAACAAAGCTCCAAGGTATCACTCATGGTTAAATCGCAAAATAATAGCATCAATCAACTTACAGAGTAAACAGCTGAGTGCCAGAACCAAGTGCTGCCGCAAACAGTGACTTATGTTTGGGGTACCTAAACACATCGCCATGTATGTATTTCCATCCAGTTTCCTCCTGGTCTTCAGCTGATTCCTCATCGTGTGCATACCTGTTTGAAGCAATATCAAACAGAGAGCAAATCGCTAAAGTTGCAGAAATGCACCTTATTTGAATACAGGGTAGAAACAGGAGCACAAGAACAAGGAGACGTAGGAGGTGAAAATCCCATGTAGTTTAGGAGAATCTTGTACTCACTTGACAAAATCATTCTTGAGAACGCGCATGAGAATGGTGGCAAGAAATCCAGTCAAGAGAAGAACCGTGACGCACGAATTTATTATTGAAAACCAATGGATCTCCAAATGATGAGGCAAAGATGACGATTGTGAATACTTCTCCATTCTCTTCTCAAAAGGAGTGGCGGTTTCCTTCCACTTAACCGTATACATAAACTCAACATCGACTTCCTTATCCTCTGTCAGGTCTACAAGGGCATTAGGGTCCGTTCGGACATTGATCTCAATCACCCTATCCTTGTTGTAGAAGATGTCAAAATGAATATGCTTGTACAGGAAGTACTTGTACTCGCTAGGATCTTTGCCTTGCTTATCCACCTTACCAATGAATCCCCATATCGGTAGGTCATCATAATACATCTGAAAGTAATAATCCTTGATGACTGCAGTGCGGAACTGGAAAACTTCTTCCTTACTAAGCTTTTTCTTGCAAATAGTCTCTGACTCCTTGTCCTTTAGGAAATCTAACTTGTAGGGGGCACTGACAAGACGATCACCATTTAAAACTTCACCGAGAGCCTCCTTCTTCTCTTTCAAATGAGCTGTAATAAAGATCAACATTGATGAGCAATAATCAGGATGGAACCAGGGTACACGAGAAAAGTTGAGACAAACACAGATGCAAACCTGGTACACAGAATGGAAGATCAAAGTAGCGGTAAGTTTCACTGCAGCAACAAAAATAATCATCTTAGACAAAGAAAATTCGACCAGATCTCAAGAAAAACCGCCCCATCCAACAAAAAGCTTTGAAAATTTTACATGATTTCTTCATGTCCTAGCAAACTGAGCCTCCCGGAAATGATAATTACAAAATGCCAAGAATTGCTACATTCTCTCATCTACTCGAGCACCGTACTGGAGGAGCCCAAAAGATAAAGCCTTATATCCAAAAAGGATCCCACTACAATGATATCGATCAAACAATGGTCTTCATACACATTTTCTAGGGAAATGGCACAGATGGACCCGCATAACCTGAACTTATTTTCCTCTCTTTTCTATCAATTTCTCCGAGATCCATAAAATCAACAGTAAATCATGAACAGATATCAACCGCAGCTGCAATTGAAGGAGTGCTCAACTCCATTTACCGAGCAGTTAGATCTAATCCCGGCCACCACACTCTGATCAGATCTCGACCAAGCATATCCAAATCACACCGCAACCGAGGAACACGAAACGTGTCACATAGGTAGAGAAATCGGTTGGTTTATTTACCTGGGATTGTGAAACGGGCCGACCTTGTTGGCATAGAGAGGGACAGCGTCTCCCTCCTTGTACCGATGATCGGAAGCATCGGATCTCGCCCGATCGACCGAGCAGAGCGCTAAGACGGCGACGACGAGCATCGCCACGATCTTACCCATCGCCTGATCTCCTCAACGAGCACACAGAAAGAGAGAGAGAGAGAGAGAGAGAGAGAGAGAGAGAGAGAGAGAGAGGCAGAGAAGGAGGAGAGCGGGGAGAGAAGTGAATCGAGATCTCCAGCCTTCTTCTCTTTAGGCGAGTATTAATTTGATGATCAGTTAATTAATTAATATCAATATTTTATTTGCTTATTTCTTTTTTATTTTCCGAATTTTTTGTCATAAATTATTAAATTCATCCGTTTCAACTCATAATTTTTAAAATGGAATACGAGAAAATTCACAATTGCATAAGTTTTATTATTTGACGGATCAATTCGACTCGAATCTAAATTAATTGGACTTATTAATAGTCTAAATATGGTGCAACGAAGAAACTGAACGTGACACTATGAGCGATGAAGTGTAGGTTATACGTTTGCGAGTTTACTAGGTCGGATGAGGTGGACCAATCTTTCTATGAAAATTCTTCTGTGCATGTCATCCGGTATTCAAAAATTTATTGGACATGGTCAATTCAGGTTCGAGTCGAGTCAACCCATTAAGAGGCACAGCTATTTTACGTTATTTTTTATGGGAATTTTGAAATGTATAGTGTATACATATGATTAAGTAAATTAGGAAACTAAAAGTTGATTAAATTAAATAATAAAAGAGAATAGCCAATGTTAAGCACGGAATTGTTTATTTAATAAAATTGGTGAAAAACGTGGACATGTAAATAAATGATTAAACAAAGTCTTGTTTGTAGTCAATATGTTGAGTATATTATTTTTCGATAAATGAAACGAGAATTAGGTAACAAAATACAGGGAAATTTGTGTACTACAATAAAAGATGAAAGAGACCAGCATAAGTTAGTTCAAGTGATAAGACATTTGTTCTCCTTAAACAAAGTTCTCATATTTAAATTTTTGTGAATGGAGAAAGACTGATACTGGAAAAGTTTGAATTAGTCAGTAGCTCAAATGAATTATGCATCCCGTGTGCATACCCAAAATAGAGATGAAAGAGAAAGTGAAATTAAATAAATATCAGATATCCACGTATTAGTAGATTTACTATCACACCTTTAATTTTTTTTTTTTAATCCAATGGTTATTAAAGATTAAATTTTATACCCCAATGAGCAATTTAAAGGGAGTGAAAAAAAAAACCGAAGAGGATGGATGTTTCAAGATATAATACAGGAAAAAAAGTTTAAGAATAACATGACAAAGAAGAGATAATTAAATTATTCTTAATAATTAGAGCAACTGCTTGGATGACCGACACCGATTTACACGTTTCTCATAATTTGATTGGTACCTTCTCATGATATGTGGTGAGGTAAAAACATCTAAAAAGTTCTCACGTACAAATAGATATAGAAGATACAAAAGATATGGTGGATATGATTAAGAAAGTTACAGAACATACGAAATAATTTAAATCATTGGTTTGAGCTACTGGTCACCAGACTGTCCTTTTGCCTAGCCTTCAACGCCATGAAATTCTTCCGATCCGACAACCATGTCGGTTGCTCCTCCGCACTTCAGAAGCTTTCCCAGAGCTGCAGCTACAAAGCCCTTTGGAATCACTGAGGAAACCAAAAATGGAGGGACGGGTGAAATTGAAAGAGCTAATATCACAACATCATGTACAGCAGGATGCAATTAGCCCATCCCACCGGCCCCAGAAGAACAGCAGAGACAGAAAGGAAAGGACAGCCTAGTGATACAATCCGGGTGCGAAAAATCACCTTCCCTTCACCTTACGGAAGAACCCAAACACGGCTTCAGTACATTGGGTGGGAGAAACTGATTCCAATGACATACACGAGCCCGTGACAATAGAAGGTCGGCAGTCGTGTGTAAGGGCTAACCTGTTTAGAGACCCTTTGTGGGGTTGAACAGATAGATACAGAAACTCCGTGTCTGATAAGACACCCTTTTGAGCAAAAACTGTGGAAGTGGCAACTACTCCTAACTTCCCCAGGGTTCAAGATGAAATGGGATCGTATGGGTACGAGAGCCAGGGGTGCTTCAAGGCCTTAGAGGCGGAAGGTCGCTTCTTTGGGTTCACTTCGAGAAGATGGGCGATGAAGTCTATGAAGCCTTGGTCAGCCATCGGCATCCTGTGCCTCAGAGAAGTCTTCTTCGGAATCAGGTACTCGAGTCTGTTGGTATCCTGAAGAAAAAACGAGGTAAAGATCTAATCAGAATCGGTAACAGAAGGCACAGGCCGAAACTATAACTCCATCTCCATCTTCCTTCTCAATGGCTTTCGGGATAAAATCTTTTGAATTTGGTATTGAGAGGTTCGTGGTGAGATTAATACTAATAACCATTGATCGTCATAACAACTTTTGGATTAAATCTGTTTTTGTAAGAACTTTGAACAGAGAATGAGAATGGCCACATGATGCAAGGGAAGCTGGTATCATGTGACAACATCAAAGAAGCTAGAATTTGGCTACAGCTCTAGATCAGCTATCCTGAAAAACGACCATCATAACAGATTTGGCAAATGTAAAGATGAACGGGCCACACAGAACCTCGAACTCGAAGACGAGAGGCTTAGACAGGTTGGCTGTTATTCATTTTCATAATTTGTCATGATTTCATAAAGAAGATTGATGCAAGTGGACAAAAACCGATTATTGAAATGAAACTCATCATCAGAATGTATCCTTTTAAAGTTGACAGGAGAATCTCAAAGAGGCCAAATTTCAGGTGAATAAATACGTAAGTGCTGGGGAAGTGAGTAGATAAAATCAATTTTACCTGGTTCCGCTCATATAGCATGTGATTCTTGGTGAAATATTTGTACGTGTCTTGACCTTTAGCTAGCATTTCTTGTTCGATGGGGCCAATGATACCAGTCACACGAGCAAGCAGTGTTGCGGGTGAATCATTTTGAAAGAGAACCTGGGAGTAACAAAACAAATTCAGATCTTTCTTTGAATAAATAACACTGGCATAGCTGCAACTGAAAGGACCAGACAAGATTGTTCCAATTACCCAAGCAAGTAGTTTCTAGCCATTTTGAAAAGATAAAATCAACAATCTCAGATAAAAGTAGGTGTTTTTAATGAATGGACCTGAAAATTTAGTACTCTCAATCCAAAATTCAAGCTTAAGAGAAATACTGGACTTGATTCAGAAGTGAGAGAAGTGCTAAATTGAGATGAGCATGGACCAAGGACAGAACATGGTAGCTGATCTAGAATAAAAAACCGAGGGAATTTATCAAATTATGGTTAAAACACCAGAAGAGACTAAATTTGCAATCCTTACTTTTTAGGAAGATTTGGATCAGATCTAGTTCATCTACTTTCTTCATACACCTGTTGATGATACTGGCTACTTAGTGATGATACTAGAAAATTTGGCATTGGGAGTGTTTAGTAAATTGTTTGCCACATAATATTTCTGAAGCTCCTATTATAATTTCCAATCTTAAGCCACATACAGCAAACAACATATCACATTCCCTTGATTCATTGAACTACCCTTCATAAAAATATGTAGTTCGCTCGAAGAAAAGCTTCTGAATTATGCCTAAGTTCTACACTATCCGTCAGAGTCAATGAATGACAGGAGAGCAAGTAGATGTTTCATGAACAAAACTCACATTGCCAGTGCATAGTTCGGCTAATATGCACCCCAGCGACCAAATGTCTATCTTTGTATCGTATGGAAGTCCCAAAATAACTTCCGGAGCACGATAAGACCTTGATTGGACGTAGGAGCATAGATGATCAGTCTCAAAGCAACTGCTCCCAAGATCGATGACCTTTACCTCACATCTACTGTAGCTCTTCACCAATATATTCTCAGGTTTCAGATCACAGTGTATGAGGCCAAGACTGTCCAAAAATTGGAGTGCCTCCAAACACTGAATTGTTATCGACTGCACAAGTTATTCTAAGGAATGTTAGGCATTTGCATCAAACCAGGCATGGCTAAGTGAAAAAGTAATTGGCATGATGTGAACCTGCAATCGTGGCATCGTGAAGTAAACCTCCCCTCCTGACTCTCGGTTGAATTTTTGGAACTCGTATAGATTGGCCTTCAGCAGCTCGCATACTATTAGCAGATGCTCCTGCAAGCAAAGCCGGCAAATATGAGATTCAGGAACCCTTGGAAAGGCACGCAGAGGTTTTTTTTTTTTTTTTTTGATAACCGAGGTATCCGAGCGCCTTCCGGGCCCGACTAGCGGTGGTTGCGGCACCTCCTCCTCGGGGTACACGCAATAGCCCGCAAACCACGTGTACCGGGTAAGCCAGGCGAACCTGACGGGCTCAAGAGGGCTGAAAGCCCCCACCCACAGAAACACGCTCCTCCTGGGGATTGAACCCAGGACCTCTTGGAAGAGGCCCCAGGCTCCCACCAGTGGGGCTGTGCCCCTGTGGAAGGCACGCAGAGGTTAGCATAAAGAAATATAATATTTAGCTTGACAATGACCACAACTAGAAGTTGCTTCATTAATTTAAGTGTAGCTATAGAATTTTCACTTCCAGCTTATGTTATGATCACTGCATTTAGGAGCTGGGATGTGTAAAAGCAAAAGCTATACTAAAATTATCTTCAAGCAGAAAGCTAATTTTTCTGAATCAAAATGTGGACTTACCTGGTAATAGAAGTAGTCGTATAACCGGAGGATGTGGTAGTTGTCAGCAGGGTCGTGCTTGTTCACATACCTTAGGAGCTTAATCTCGTCAAGGCTCTGATCAAAGAAATCCTTGTTATTCTTTATTATTTTCACACAGACGTCCATGCCTGTGTGCAGATCATGAGCTTGTATAGCTTTGCTGAATGCTGCAGAACCAAGAAACTCTGTCACATGATACCTGCCCGCAATTACAGAATTTAGAACAACATGGAAATTCTTGTCCTCCTCAAAGCCCGTCCTGAAACAACATGAGATCACACTTGGTTAAGAAAACTGGAGGACAAAAAAAGACTATTTGAAAAGGTCCGGATTTCTATAACCTCTCTTCTTCTCCCCCTCTTACCTTTTTCTTGCTCAACTTCTGATTCAATTTAAAGCAGTTAATGTACTACATTCTATCAACCTGGGCCCACATGTTTGAACATAAATACAAGCAGAGCAACAAATTAAAGCTTACAGTTAGGAATAATTTAGGCCCACTAGCACAGGAGATGTACCTGTTTTTCCTGTGGACAATTTTCAGATTAAAGGTCTCAAACTCCTCCTTCTGTGCCTTGATTTGTCTAACCTGCTCCTGCACTGCAGCTGCTTCTTCATCCTCGACAGATGCCTCGGGTTCCTCCTCCCTAGCATCACCAGCTTCTTCATCTTCTTCTCTCTGCATAGAGGTTCGTTCACTATATCAATAATTTGAGAGTGAGGAGAGAGAAGAATTTGCTGATCTTAGGGCACTTGCATTAGTGTTGTCTCTTAAACTTTTAGCAGTCAAAGAATCACTGCTTTTCCTTTTCCAACTTGTCAGCGTGTCATCATTATTGTTGATCAAAGCATTCAGACTCTCAATATTATCATCAGCAATCACAGCTTTGGAGTTGTTCAACCCAAGGGACTTGCTGGAGCCCACCTGAACCAACTGCCCATCTTCCAAAGGTGGAATGTATGAAAAACCCCCATCTGTTTGACATTTCACTTGTGTCCTCACACTCTTATCACTCCCTCCTATATGCTTATTGCAATCATTATTCTCGGTTCTCCTTTTGTCCTTCTTCGACACGGCAATATATGTATCATCTGCTTCATTTTTAGAATGTTGGGACCCAGAAACACCTGCATTGTGTTCGTGGAAGTACTCTAAATCACACTGACTGCTTCCTACAACTAAATTCTCCCGAAATTCACTGCCAATATCAGCAGCATCACTATAAATGCCAACACCAATCGATCTGACAGAATCGAGATGATCTTCATCCATGCAAGTACCATCGTTCCTAGGCCGAGCACAGTCACTCAGTAGCTTCCCATATTCTAACTTGGTAGGTTGGTTAGGCTGTGTAACAAAGCCCTGACATACAGGTAACGAGCACATAGAATTCAGTTCTTCCTCATCCATCAACTGGCCATCATACTGAGAAATCAAATCAATATCATCATTCCTTTCATATGCCTCAGTCACAGCCAGCCCCATCAGGTTGTCTGATGCCATGACGGGTTCAATATTTTTTGACTGAAAATATTGCTCCCCTGAGAAACAAGAATCCTCCTCGGCAAAAGTTTGATTACCGTCCTCATCCTTTGTGAGACCACACTTCTGCACGTCTGGAACACTCCCACAGGCTCCTTTTTCATTGTCACTCGGGTAATCAATTTCATGGGCTAAGAACCAAGCCTCATCCTCGATAGGTTGTCTCATGTACCCAACATCATCATCATCATCATATTCATCAGAGTCCCAGTAATCATTTGGATAGTCAATAGACTCACTTAACCCATCACCTACTGTTGCAAAACCAGACACTAGATCAGAAGTATCCTTTGCAATCCCATGACTAACTGAGAGCCGACTGCCTCCAACAAGCTGTTTCCCACCTGAATCAACCTTAAAGGGTTAAAACTCCCAGATCAGAACTTCCAAGATAAATCAACTGAAAAAGCCCCAGCACAATTTTAACCAAATGAATGTACATAATGCTTATTTAATCATCTGGACATTAACATATCATGACACCACTGGAGCAACAACCATTAAGAATAAACTTGGCGGTTCACGTATGCAAGAGAATTGCTACCAACTAAGCAAATTCATTAGCTACAAATCTAACATAAAGATGTAAAGGAATCTATAATGAAGCAATACCTTATAATCTACTAACTACCAAAAAAAATAACATCTTGTCCATAGAGCGAAAACAATATAAGCTTCCAATCAATTTCACCGAATGAATCTGCAGGATTTGATAATCAGCATCCATCTGACTTAAGGATCCATCATCAGAATCGTAGGCAACTGGACATCTATGACATCCATAGAAGTAGGCACATTTGGATTGTTCTTGTTCCCAGTAATTCACTTATTTAGACAAATTTTGAAATTAATCAATTCAAGCAAATATAAACTCATGAAACAACAAGAAGTCAAGTAAAGAGGTTTATTGGACCATGACACCTGCTTCAATCACCAGGAGCAATGAGACAGACATCAACGAAAGGCTTTGCAGAGGGAAAAAGATCACTTCAGAACACATATAGGTCCATAGAAAGGTGGGAGAAGACAACATCAAGACTGCAGCTATCAAACAACAAATTATAGAGGGCAGAAGCGATTTGATGATGAGTATGGAAAAAAATCTAAACTAACCTGAAGTGCTTATTTCTTGTCCAATAGGAACATCCAGGTAGGACCCAAATAAGAAAGTATTATCAGAACTCAGGATCTTTAACCTATCCTGGTCATATTTCTCTTCCCAGTTAGATGTCAAGGACGTATCCTCCAACTTAAGCTTGACAGGTGGCAACCTTGGCAACTCTTCCCTTGGATTCTCAAATAATGGGGGAAAACCCCTCTGGTCAGTGCTCCCAGTTGTCTTCACAAAATACAATGCCCGTCCCACCTCATCTACCTGCTCTTTGATCACTGCCCTAATGTCGCCTGTCTCTGCTTTCTTCTTTCCTTCTCTCTTGTCAGATCCCGCAATGCTAATAGGGCTGTTGGATATCTCTCCCTTGGAGGAAGGGAAGACCGTCTTGACAGAACAATCTTTCCACAACTCAGCCGATGATGTTGCGAGCACCTCACTTCTAGTCCATGGATTATCCACAGAGTTTCCATTTAAGTACGCATAATTAATGCTGTGTCCTTCATCAACTTCCTTGCATTCACTCGTGACAATTTTGTCATATTTCAGCTCCACTCTGGCTTTGCTAGTGCTCCCTGTCCACGAATTTCTCTTCTCACAGGAATATATAATCTCTTCCCCAGAAATTGCATCAGCTTTACGGGCATCAGGAACATCATTTGTACCATAGCTTGGAGCCTCAGAATTAAGCTGTGGGAAGTCGTTACTTCTGCTACAAATAGCAGGATCACCAAGACCATTGGTTGGACTAAAATTCCATGTATACAGATCAAGACCATTATCCGGAGAATCTTTAGGAAAACAGAAGTTATTATCAGTTGCACTGCTTGCTCCATTTGATACAACATGCTTTATAGACGATGCAGCACTCTTCCATTTGTTCTCCGGCCCATTTCTATCAGTTCCACATTCTATTTCTTTAACAATGAGTTCCTTGGGGACTTCACCTCCATTTTGATCACTAGTAAATGAATTTACAACAGTCGGCTTGTCACCATTATGCTCAGGCACTGATTTAACTGAGTCCTCTTCTAAGGTAAGTCTCTCTAGGAAACCATTCAAATCAGGGCGACCACTGAGCTCGGTACAGAAAGCTGCCTCTGCCTTTTTAAATTTATTCCTCTTCAGAAAATCAAGAATCACATTGACTGAGCTTGAATCAGCCATCAGTAAGTACCGGTTCTACAAGTAGCACCTGAACATACATATGGGGGCATTAACAAATATTTGCTGTAAGTAAGTTCGCCTCAAGTTTCCCCTTTACTCTCAATCTTCATGACAAATTACAACGAGAAGAGATTTAATCAAGAAACTCAACAAGGTATTCACCAGTTCAATCGAGTAAGAACACACCTGTTGCCTTATCCAAGACAGAACTTTGTCTCGACCATGATAAGATCCTGGACTTCTGCATCTCCTGAAGAATAATCACAATCACATCATTAATAAAACCCAAGGTCATCGGAGAGATACTGGAAAACTAAGTTTTTCACTTCAACCAAGCCCACAAGGCCAACTTCAACTCCCTCAAAACCCACAATTACTCTAAAAGAGAAAAGGCAGGAAACCTCCAAAAATAAAAAATTCCCGTATACAGAAAGCCGCTTCAGCAAAGCTCCAAATCATGCTACTTCATGTTTCCCGCCCATATTTTTTAGAAATCCAAACAGAAACCAATAGAAGCCACTCGGAACTGAAACTTCATGCTCCTACAGATATCCACAACTACACCTGAAAATCCTAGAAAACGGAAAGAACCCACGTCCACAGACGACTATCTCCAGCACGGTCTATATCCATTAGGTTCCGAAGAACTCGACCATATCCCAAAAACCAAACTACCCAGAAGCAGAGGACACTTACGGATCGAATCAGAGGAGGCTGGGAGAGCGAGAGAGCACGGAGATGAACCCTCAGAGAAGATGCCCCCGGGCTCTCGTCATCGTCATGGACAAGAGTGAATCACAGAAAGTCGAGGCTAACACGAAACTATTGTGCACAACAAGCAATGTTCTTTGCAAGATCATTAACGGAGCAACCAGACAGCGATGCTTCAGGATTTTAGCAAATTGGATTTTTTCTTTAAAAAAATTACTTTTGCTCTTCCATTTTTGGAAAACATAAATTAAAATAAATTTCCTTTTTTCTTCTGCAGTTTGCCTTTCGGCAGGTCACGGTATTTCTAAATTAAAAAAGGTAATAATCATAAGAATCCTCAAATTCAAATCATAAAATTTCTCGAATTCGATTTTTTGTTAATAGAAAAAATTTATAATTTAAAAAGATTTAATTTTTATCTTTTAAATTTTAATGGGCCAATTCAATTTTTATAATATTAAATTTATTGTTGGAGAAAAATTAAATATTCTTTTTTGGTCGCCAGCCACGGTATCCAAGCAGGCCCCACCAGCGGTGAGATGGCATCTTTCAGCCAACCATACTTGACTAATCCGTTGGTCGCCCCGGGTCGCACGCCTGGCAATGGCGGGTGAGGCTCCCAAGAGGGGTGTCTGCGTACGTGAGGTCTCGAACCTGAGACCTCCTTAAACGGCACCGAGCTGCTTATCACTCGGCCCAACCCCTCTTGGTAAAAATTAAATATTCAAATCCGTAAGAAATAATTTTAAAATTTGTTTGTTAGCGGCAGAATTTAAATTATGGGTGTGGGTGGGTGGTAGGGTACTGTTTGGCAGTGTGGGTTTCCGGGAGCACGTGAATGCATGATTTCGCCTTGCGATCTGCGCCGTGTGATCCGAGGCCGATCCGACGGCCAGCTCTGACCTTTGCCTTTTTCCGTCAAAACATTCTTAATTTGTTTTATTCTATTTTATTTTTTAATAATTCACCTTGCGAGCGAATAAAAATAAGTTTCATATAAATAACTTCAATTCAAAGTTTACTGGTGCAACATCCCGCGCTTCGCTGCAGAGTTTATGAATATTTACTAACATAAACTAATTCTAAATTAAATTATTTTTAAATTATTCTTTTATGAAAAATTATGTTTCAAATAAGAATTGCTTGTAATAAAAATAATAGTTGGACGTTGTATGCGAAAATAATAACAAATAGACAATTGTTGATATCAACAAATGTTCATCTGATCATGACCGGTCAATATAGAAGAAAAATGGAAAAAGGTGAATAGTAAGCATGGCAAAGAGAAATGGAGAGTATGTGAAAAATAAAAAATAACTAAGCAGTCAATGAAAGTATGAAAATCAAATAAAGATAATAATAATAGATATAAGGAAAATAATATGATTAATAGGAAAAATTGATTTTTCTTTAAATGAATGAATTTTTATGAAATTAAATCAAATCAATAAATAATTAAAAATAAATAATGAAGCTAAATATAAGTTAAGAGATTTTAATTAAATAGGAAATGATTTAACTAAATAAAAATTTGTTTTGATTTACATAACTTAAACAATCAACTGAAAATTAAAGAAGGAAAGAGGGACAAAAGAGAAATATTTAACATACGAATGATGCGGTAAACACATAGCAACTCCTATATTTTACTATTTGTAATTTAAATTAAAAAAAAATTAGAAAGCTCAAGAAACCTGCCACATGGAGGCTATTGAGGTTGTCACGTGGCAACTTATGAGGACTATAACTCTATTTTAGATTATAGTATGTAAATATTTGTATTAATAGAAAAATAGCATCACTCCTCCACAACTTTTCAAGACTAGCACCAATTTGTAGCAATTTGAAAAAAAAAAGCACCATTTTATGCTAAAATTCAATTTTGCCCCTCCCACCCATTTTCCACTCTTCCACCCCCCTCTCCTCCTGTAGCCGCTCCCCCTTACGACCGCCGGCAACAAGCATCTCCGGTGGATCAGCCGGCGACGAGTAGCTCAAAGGCGTTGGCCAACAGATCTTGACGTCACCTGACAACCGTCTGGGACGAGCAGGCCGAGTGCATTCGGCCGACAGATCTGGCCATCGACTCATAGCCACCAGCGACGAGCAAGTCGGGTGCCGGGCGCCGGGCACCAAGCAATGGGGTTGCAGTTCAGCAGGAGGAAGAAGAAGGAAGAAGAGGAAAAAGAGGCGAGAAGGGATTGCGAGGGCTGGGAGGAAAATGAGGGGGTGTTTAGGGAATTATGAAAAATAAATATACATGTATATAACAGTGTTAGTTTTTAAAAGTGTTATAAAATAGTATTAGTTATAAAACTCATTATTTTATTAGTGCTAGAAAAATTTTCACCTCTTTATATTTTACATGACATTTCCAAATTAAATTCTTCAACAAGCCACAACCATAGTAACAAAAACAAGGTGGTATTAGACACCAACGATCATGGTAATAAAATAGTAAGAGCACAATCGTTAGACTCTAGTGCTTGAAGAAGCATCTGACCCTATTTAACAGGGTTAGAACTAACGCATTTGTCACTTAAAAGAGTGGGTCCTAAATATCAGATAGTTTGTCGGGTCTCAAAAAATTAATTTGTTTGATTCGTTGATTTAGCGACTTGATAGTTACGAGTTTACCGAGTCCATTATAACTTGCAATTCCACTACAAGTTAATTCGATTCTATGGAATACACTCTTAAACTCTTACGAGTTTGACAACAATGATTTTGTACAGAGGACACTCGGATATGAGAACTCGATCTCACCAAACCTTATATAAATGAGCTATAGACGATCAGACTTCTCTCAATAGTAGTAATTTGGCTTTGTTGTTAATTAATGGGAGCATCTTTCTTCTGGGGAATAATTGGTTGATATGTTCCCTTCCCTCATGACACTTTTTAAGTGATCTTATCTCATCATGTAACATAAAAAAATATCAATTGAATTATGGCGAACAAACAAGTTGATATTAATCACCTGAACAATTATCATAATAATAATTATTAATCACAGTAATTTATATAATATTTATTCGTCACATCGCTCTTAGGTATAACCATCTTAACTCTTTTTCTGCCTGTATCTTGCGTACCATCCAAGAAATAGGGCCCCCGATTGAAATATTTCATTGTATCTCCTTAAATATAAATTAAATTAGAATTTATTATTAGGAACCATCATAATCGAAAAAAATTACTATTAATAGACCGATTAGCTCAAATTAAATACCATCATGTCCCAAATTAGAAATGGAAACTTGCTGCTCTAAATTCTAAAAAAGCATTCAGTGGAGCGGTTATTGCTGACGTGGTATATCCATCTAATAAGAATTCACTATTTATATATTATTTCCAATTAAAATTCACCATTTATTTTAAAAAATTATATTTTAAAAAAAAATTTAGAATTTAATAACCATAATTGTATAATTACTGATTCCATGTCAAGTTGTGATTGAACGGATATATATGTAAGCAATGCTGACGTGATATGACCGCTCCACTGAAGATTTTCTCCTAAATTCATCAGTTATATCTATTTTAATCCATACATATGCACAGCTGAATCATTGAAAGAAAGCTTTCTAAATTATTTTCTTCATCTACAGAACTCTAATTCGAGGATTTCCTAAGAAGAAGAGGCATGGAACTGAAAAACTCGATTTTATATTCAGCTAACCAAACAATCATGTTACTGAAAAGAAAAAAAGAAACAGAAAATCATGGATTTGAGATTCCAAATATGACATAAAGAAAGCCCAAAACCAACACAAACTCCACAGTGAAGTGTGAACAGAATAGCCATACATGTGATTCTTCAAACAAACAATATCTCCACAGCTCCTGCTTAGCTTACACTACTGTACAAGTTTTCCCTTTTAAGAGTACATGTTAGGTGACTCGAACCTGGAAGTAATTCTTGTGATGGATAACGTCCGCTTGAAAAAAGATCTGCTGCGGTCCATTTTATTCTGGCAGCGCTGACAACTCAACTTCCCGGGTACAAGGACGGTAAGCCACGAAGGTGCCATCACTCGTGAAGGAACCGGGATTGAAACACGTGATTCCTGCATAAGTGAAAGCCTTTTGCTCGCTTCGGTCGCCTAGAACTATCTGAACATGAGAACGATGCGACAAGGCATTAGTACCTTGTTTATACAGTTATGAAAGTTCCAGCTACATTTAATTTGTTCCAGCAACAGGAGACAATCTTAAATATCGTGGCAGCGAAAGGCATGTATCCTATAATGGAAGAACTGGAGGAAGAACATTACCGTATGTGGAGTAGGATAAAGATGGAGACAGTGATCATAATTCCAAATAACAGGTTGAACTATCAGAGGGAGAGGACAGAGATGGCTCTGATGTGTTATTGTAGCAACCAACTGTGATGAAGAAGAACGATTAGCATTTGAGCCATATCGAATGTTGAGTTGAGGCAATAACATGTTCTTAACTGAGGAGAGTGCAAATTGAACTATTACATGCTCAAAAGGATCGCTTGTTTCTTCCGTGGACGGAGGTATCAAACATGAGCGGCGCATCCTGTATAGCAAATCTTGGCGGAAAAACACAATCTCTTGACTGTAGAATTTTATTCTGCATGGCAACACATAGGCTGTTAATATTGATGAAAAGGAGTATGGTCGACCAGAAAACACGTAAAAAACAGGCTGCAGTTACTTGTCAAGAGCAGTGTAATGTTCCCGAAATTACCTGCAGGGGTTGCTAGAAAAAATGGCATTTGGAACCTGCTGCTGAAACTCTTCAGTGATGAATCTTGGCAAAGCACACCGAGGAAGAACTGTTGATGGACCTGTAAAGATTGTGTGGAATGTATTGACTATTGTAGCTTTAAAAAGGTCCAGGAAAGGTATTTCATGGCAAAAATATGCAATTTAGCTCTCTCCGGACCTGCGTCATCAGGGCCTGGTAAAAACAAAAATCGACTTTGCTCCTTTAGTCGAGGGTGTGCACCGATCATCTGCCCTAGTTTGCCGAACTGCGATCTGTAAGGCCATGGTTGATTACTCTTTGATGTACTCGAATGAGAAAAGAATAGATTTCCAGCAGAAGCATATGTTTGTGATGAGTTTCCAGGAAATCCTCACCTGATGCTGCTGTAGGAATGAAAAGAAAGGTTGCAGGGATAAGAAGAAAAATTCCCCATGAAGACGAATAAAGAAGGAACCACCTCCACGTTCTCAAAACCGTTCAAGACAGTCTGTAGCTTCGCCATAGCCTTCTCTAAGGACAAGAGACTAACTCAAATCAAATGAAGCTGGACATGGAATGCAGAAACCAAATAGAGCAAAGGGTAATGGTGAATAACCTCTTCACTGTCCAGCCAGATGTCAGACAAGATGACAAACATATCATTAACTGCCCTTTTCTCTAATTCAACAAGTCTGAGCTGTAAATTGTGAAGGAAAAACCAGACAGTGGTAGGTGATTTGAAAAGCTTCAAACAATGAACTAAAGTACTTTTACTATCCACTTGGTGAATAATTTCATTGAAATTGGATACAGTCTCCTCTTTCGTTAATATTCCGCCTCCAAAAAAGTCATGCCCCGATAATGCTTTGATGGACTTTTCCCTGTCTTCCAGGGGAGGGAACCCACACGTGAAGACCTTTTAAACAAGAAAAACACAAGTCGGATTTCGCAATAGGATAAGTACATCAAAAGGCAACACAAAATCTTGCGTAACTTAAAACAATTCTTGGAAATGAGATTTGAAAATTAATCCAATCTCTAGAAGATATGGTTGCATCAGACCTTTTATGCAAAAATTAGAAACGATTCAGAAACTATCTTCAAGATTTTGATGATTTGCTGGTCTCCTGGTCATTTGGTATTAGGAACAAAATGTGTGGGGATGCTTGTGAGTGCATGTATTATTTTACTAATTAACCAGCAATCTTGATCTATAATCAGGAAACGACCATAAAAGACATATATATAGATAAAAACAATTAGTGAGAAAAGAATAACAAGATGTGCCTCCACAAGATGGTCTTCTGTCCCCATCTTGTATTGACTATCGAGGTATCTATAATGCATAATACTACTCAACCATTTAAAGTGAAATGAAAAATCGTATCAGCAAACTGGTCTAAAGCGGCCTAAAGCAGTCACTGAGGCAAAAGAACTGGAAACAGCTTCCAATATAATTATAATACCATTAATGAGAAAAACATCTCAGAAGGTCTCAAGCAGTATGGAAGAAATAGAAGGTCATCCATAATATATCAGGAACTAATTTCCAGCTTCCAGCCAAGACAGAATAAATCTTACCTTGAAAACTCCCTCTAAAAGCATCTCACCTTCTGCTACTACTACAGTGTTCTCAGAAAAGAACCCTGTCGTTATCTTGTATTGCTTGTCAAAGAAAACAGTGGCAGCATCTTCATAGTATAGTATTCTATCTAGTAAAGCGAAAACTAGCAGCCATACTCTATCCTGTGAAAAAGGGAAAGCAAAACACAGAGAAACAATTCAAATCATTTCAAGACATTCTTGGACATATAAATCATTAAATATATACTGGATTGGTATCGGCTATCAGATTAGCACCTCTTTGTCTGTATCGCAGTATTCTTCCCCCATTTTTGACCACGCCATTCAAATTAAAATAGACAAAATGAGAAAATGTGAATGACAAGATCATGAAATCGAACTGGACGCTCAAGAAGAGTGCAAGGATTCCTGAGACCTCAATTGTATGGACTTATGGTGGAGTTCAGGAGTCGGAGAGGTAGAAGAGAAAATTACAATGTGTCCTACAAATTATGTTGGTATGTCTGGTCCAGTTTCAGTCAATTTGCCGAGTTTTTGAAATCTTGAATCCGTGTTCAGACCCAAATAAGAAAAGCATCTTCAGAGTAAAGGATATTGCATCAGCTAGATTGATTTCTACAGAAGCAGTAAGGTCTTCCAAGAAGAAATGGCCATCCTCTAGCTGAGATATTATGCCCATCACCCACCTTCTTCCAGTTTGACCAACAAGAGACTGGATTGAAGATATCTGCCAATATTGAAATGAAGTGCCATAAAATCACCTAAGTTGTCGCATGCATTATGAAGATTGCAAAAGTTTATTCGGGCATTCAAATGATGGATCTTCAATTTGTGATACTTAACCTTTTAAGCCTATATATTTCACCTCTGTTTAATTGCTGGAGACTGATATTAGGAGCGAAAGTGTACCTCACAGCTTCCAAGATGCGTCATTTCAGTGTCAAAAGCAGGTTTTGAGAAGTACTGATCACGAGAGAGTCTCTGAAATAGCAAGAGAAACCTATCCTTATACAGAGCTGCTTTAGAAGATGCATTGCCATGAATAGGTAGGCCTCCCACGTGCCTGTAATATTAGAGCACGAAATAAATGGCAGAATTTGGAATGCCCCTTATTAGGAGGAAAACTTCCAGTTGCAAAGGAAGAAATTTTTCCTTTGTCTGCCTATGAAGTCGGTGCATCATTATTAAATGTGAAGTTGCAACATATCAAAAAGTGCCATCAAGCTGAAACTTAAAGGACAAGCAATAGAACGATACAACACTTTGAATGACTGCAAATGAGACATTCTGGGAACCAAATCAATGTGTTAATTGATTAAGTCAAAAGAGAAATTGGGGGCATTGGACAAGCAACAGAATACTAAAATCCATTTACGATCTAATGATTGCAAATGCAAGAAAACAGAAACTTCACAATTTCAAGCTTTCAAGGGAGAAAGGGAAATTATTGGATGGTAATTTGAAGACATACTCGTAGAAGATCTTCCTGATTGGATCATAGTGAAACTTGGGGATGACAAATGCATCAATTACTCGAAGTGCTGCTGGTTGGGAAGCGGCGCTGGGACCTTCCTCAGCAGCCGCCATAGCTTCTAATAGAAGATTCACCACTCGCTGCACAGGCTCCTTATCAATTATCGAAGATTTCACTGCCCCATCATAAAACAAGGATTCGTGTCATTGAACATCAGATGCATCAAAGTGCTGCCAATGAAGAAAGAAAGAGGAAATCCATCGCGCTGATGGAAGGACTTGGAGAAAGTGAGAACTGAGAATAGATTAAACTAAGTCATACGAGATTCGTGCTCGAGCTGGTCGAGGACGAGGTTGAGGGCTTCATCCTCTTCCTCGTCGCCGGAGAACTGAGAGGCGAAGGAGATGATGACGTCGACGGCCTCCACCTTGACCGCGTAGCCCCTCATCTTGAACTTCCTCTGCACCTTCTTCCTCATCGCCGCCGCGCTCATCTCTCTGTCCCACTCTCTCCCTCTCTCAGCTACGCCGCCGAGCAGATCTTGATAGGCGTCGCGTTGCTCTTTAATTTTGGCGGGAAAATGGAGCCAACCGTAGGGTACAGAGGCGGGAGATAGAATGAACTGTTACCTGCTCCTGGTGCACAATGAGCCCAAGAGAGGAGAATGCTGGCCCGATTGCGGTCTCTGAAGGTGCAGTGCACTGGCTGTACGGCAAAATTTCTGGGCCACAACGGCGGTGCCGAGGCCCGTTGCAGAGACCTTGCAGCTTCGTGGGCTCGAGCAAGATGGCTGGGCCCAGGCAGCCTGAACGGGCATTTGATTCAAATACTGTTAGATTATAGGAACGTTAAAATTACAAAAAATTTTAATAATTATAAGATTTTCTTTAATTATAGGTTAAAATAAAAATTATAAGATTTTCTTTAAGTATATGTAAGATAATTGTAAAATCTGTTATAATTGAAGAATTTCACATGTTTTGAACATAAAAAAAATTTACATTTTGAACTTCTTAAAATACCATTTTTCAAATAAATTGTAACCGATTAGAGAATTATAAATGAGACTAAAATTATAAAATTTCTTTTAAAACGATAATTATTACTAACTACGCTTTAATTTTTCTTTTTTCAAATTATATTTTTACCTTTATTTATCTATGATAAATTTTATGAGAATTAATAATATTATAAAAAATTATTATATCATAAAAATAATATAATTTTAAATCAACTATACAAGTAATAATTCCGAGCACAGTACGGGGTTGCAGTCTAGTTGTAATATAAAAGCCTTAACTCATGCAATCTCGTATTATAACTTGGCAACCAAATAATAAAATAAATTAAGGTGCACTGGTTGAGGTTGTAAAACGCTCATTCCCCTTAAGTAATGTCTCGTATTCGAATTATATAAATGGAGAAAATTCGCTTGATCTCGAATTCAAATTTTGTGAATGAGAGATAATTTACTTTGAAGAGTTTTTATCCTAGTGAGACTCTCCAGACTTGAATTGAATTAGTTAAGGACCCATTGAGCTGCTGGATATTAACGTTATGTGCCGAGAAAAATAAAATATGTGGTGTAAAGTTCTGGATTACAGCATAACAAAGTATAATCCTGTGTATAATATATAATGAGTTTGTTGTATAAATTTTTATTCAGATCTTGACAATTCACGTATTATCTCTATTACTTAAAGGGAAAGAAATAGTTTTGGCCTCTTTTTGCTTTCCAAAAATGCCCTCAAGTCAAATTAAACCAATAATTACTTCATAAGGATATTACTAACATTTTACTTTCTTAACGTTTCCATCTCCTCTCACTTCCACATTCCTCACCATACCCATATCCCTCACCGGAAATAATTTCTCTCTCCCACTTGCCGGTTCTCCTCTCTCTCTCACACACATTTTTTTCCGTTGTTCCTAATTATCGTCACAGAGAAATAGTTCACACTACCTTTCTGATCTCCACGGGCAGGACACCAAATTCATCAAAGTCGATCAGGCCACTCTGTTCAGTCTTATGATAGCGAGTCATTCTCTTAACTTATAGATCTTCTTATTAGACATATCATCAATTTTAACATTCACTTCTATACTCAACGATATTCGCCGTGTGGAGCACGGGTCGCATGCTAGTCAGGTCTTATTGATCCCCGAGCGCCCGTTGGTCCATCCCTCTCAGAGCAGACTTCAATGGTTCACATGGCGTGAGGTAGAACTTTGGGAGCATGCAGTAAGTCATACAACTACCGCTGCTTTTAATTACAATAATAAATACCGCTATATTCGAATAAAAATTAAATTGAGAGGAATTGTCAATATAAACTATTTGGTTTATTCAATATTTATTTTCATTTACCAAAATTTCAAGTTTAAATTCGGTAAATAAAAAACAATTAACGGTGGTGAAAATTTCACTTTCTTGTTGACTTTGATCACAATCGAATCTAAATCAGCCGTGATTGACTAAGGTGCTGAATCTGTATTATATATGAGAACACAACTCTTTTTTTCTTTTTTCCCTTTTCTGCTCTCCAAGTTACCCATTAACACATAAATATTAATTTTATTAACCATTAGAGCAATACAAAATACTAGCGAATGATTCGTGCCACGTACGGTAAATACCGTCGAATTCAATTGAAATAGATAAAAATATTGCAGAATGATATCGAGTCAATAAATAGTTTCAGATAATCACGTATGTGGAGAAATCCATATACATTTTCACAATAAAAATAATCGTGGAGAATAAAATACAGCGGATGAAGCGACTTTTGAAATAATTAAAATACCGATAAATGACATAGAACTATCATATGATTAAACTAGGATGGAAGGTAATTTTAGAAATAGAAAAAGAGAGCAAAACTATCACTTCTCTCATAAAGTATTAACATGCAACATGCGATTGCCACCCAGTAATTCTTATTCTTTCTTTCCCTTGGATTAACAATCGTAACTCACAATGATATCGCGAGAGAATACGCAAACTCAATTGCTTTAATTAACAATAATTATGATAAATGGTCCGGCAATTATTACTGGCTTGCTCGTTTTATTATAACTCGATTGATATTCTCTCACGTTATGTGACGAGATCTATAAAAGTTAGTTTCGAGGTGCGCTTCGGTTGATCAGGGAATATTGTATGGCACAAACAAAAAAAAGTTTTTCCACTGTACACAAAATCAGCCAAATTTTATATCTTAATAACTAAAATTAAAACTTTATTAATCATTAATATATTTGTTTGCTAATTTTATTAAATAATAAAATTTGTCCATAGCACTGTAAATTAAAAAAAATTGAGCGGAAATCACGTGACCTTGAATAAAAGAAATAAATGAGAAATGAGAATTACCGAATGGGATAATGTCAAAAAGAGGCCCTTGTTGACCACAGTCCACACCATCTCCTCTCCCTCCCCCCAATAAAAAAGGGCGCTGCTCTGCACTCACCAGTCGCACACTGAGAGAGGGAGAGAGGGAGAGAGAGAGCAGAAGAAAAGCGAAAGCAAGCAGAAGAAACCCCGCCTCTCACCCGCCATTCCTGCGACCAGGTAAGCTCCTCTTCCTTCTCTCGCTCCAGCACATCCTCTTCACCGCACGAGTCGCATCTTCTACGCCGACAGCAATCGCCGAATCGGTTCGCAACCGATGATGCAATGAGGCGAAGTTACTGGTCGGACTAGCTCACTCGATCGTCGAGCTCCAGGATCGAGTCCCCTGGACCTGCGCCTGAATTAGGCGTTGCTTTGTTCTGGAGCCGATCTGCCTGATTAATACCGGAAGAGTGGTTAAGATCCTGTGACTTGATCGATAATTAATATAGGTTGAGAGATATATCCTTGCGGTTGTTTTCCATTTGGTATGGTTGCAAAGTATTGCTGGTTGAGTCGGTTTGAGGTTGGAAGTGCTTTGTCTGCCACATTTAATATGCTGTAAGGAGAGTAATTGCGATAGATGACGGAGGTAATCGGTAGCGTCTCCATGCTTTCGTGAAAGCAGAGATAAACTAAGAGCGTCATTTGAATTTATTTTGCATGATTTTATTGAATGATGGCGTGTTGTCAAACCGCTCATTTCTGCTTTTATCTTGCCATTAATGGAAGTTGGTGTCAGGCGTTATTGAGGTGCGGGAGCTTTTGATTCTGGACTATGGAACAGGTAAATAGTTATCCTATCTTGTTTACCATTTTTCTTTTCTGCTTGTTCTCTCTGAGTCATTTCCATTAATTTTTTTCTTGGCTTTTGAACATGCAACATCATAGTACGAGAAAGTCGAGAAAATTGGTGAAGGGACATATGGCGTGGTTTACAAGGCTCGTGACCGTCTAACCAATGAAACCATTGCTCTGAAAAAGATCCGACTGGAGCAGGAAGATGAGGGAGTGCCAAGCACTGCAATTCGGGAAATCTCGCTCTTGAAAGAAATGCAGCATGGAAATATAGTCAGGTATATCATTGAAACATGCAGGGTGTGTGGGACTTCATAGAGCATTCTGTGACTCTGTTTTTCCTTCATTCTGAGCCATGAGAATAGTATTCTTCAACTTTTCCCTCTTCTGCATTACAATTCAAGTGTAATTAAAGGCTTATCATATTGCCTTGCATGCATTTTCGCAGTATCAATTTGGGAACTTACCTCTGTTATTCCTAATTATGTCAAGAAAACTGTTGATATTGAGCTGTGCTATATAACTAACTAGGGAGAACCTTATTTAACTGAATGTTGTGTTTTTCCAATGCTCCAGGGGCTCGACTTCAGCTTCTGCTCTTTTTAGCTGAAGTTCGTTTCCTCAATAATTTGTTATCTGAAGTTTAGCATTTCCTTTCGATCTCCCTGATTACTTCTGGTAAACTTTTCAGGGAATATGCGCATAAAGTACAGTTGTGCAATGATCCACGGCACATCACTTGTTGTCTATTGCAGCCTTAATCTTATAATGTCTTATAATGAGTGACATTTGTTTCATTCTTTGACTTTTCATTTGAACACTAATCTGTGGGATATTGCTCTTTGTCGATTGGGGTCTTAGTCTAATAACAGGTAACACTTTTTTTTTCATTCTTTGAGGTTGCAGTTATGAGCATAGGAACCTACTTTACATGCATCCGTGCTTGTAGTGTCTAATAAGGGCTGCCACTAATTCATGGCAAAAAAATGCACAGGAATGATGTTACTGACTAAACAAGCAGTCCGAATGTTCACCCAAAGAAAATTTCTGAATTGTTTTTGCTGTATCCCTCTGAAGTAATTTTGGATATCAGTTTATGCATAGCCAGTCACTAATTTCCTCCTCAGGCAACACATAAATTTTCTGGTCTTTTGGCCCCACAGGCTGCAGGACGTCGTGCACAGCGAGAAGCGCCTATATCTGGTTTTTGAGTATCTGGATTTGGATTTGAAGAAGCACATGGATACGTGTCCAGAATTTTCCAAGGATCCGCGCTTGGTAAAAGTGAGTGGAGGCTTTATGTATTTTCGAGGTTCTTCCACTCTAAGCTTGACCATCCCTCTTCTTGGATTGCATGCTGAAAAGTAGATGTCTCAATTTATTGATTTTTTTAAGTTTTCCAAGAGGATCTTGCTGGTGAAAGCAAAATTGGTCTTGCTTCAAATATCTCAGTTGCTTCTTTTGAATCCAAATGTAGCATGTTTCCCATATGCATATTTTATTTTTTGGGTAATTTCCGATATGCATTTTGAGTCAAAAGGATTTTGTTTAATTCCTATTACTCTGATTTTACCTGATTGCCATTTTCTTTGCTTGCAGACATTCCTATACCAAATCTTGCGGGGCATATCCTATTGTCATTCTCATAGAGTTCTTCACAGAGATTTGAAACCTCAGAATTTGCTGATAGACCGCCGAACTAATGCATTGAAGCTTGCTGACTTTGGGCTTGCTAGAGCATTTGGGATCCCTGTCAGGACATTTACACACGAGGTTATTTTTTTCCCCTTCATACCCTATCTATTCTATTTAAAATTTCCACAGTCTGTCACTATAGTGTCAAGGCATTCTGATTGTACCAGCACTATGTGCACCTTGAAATTACCAATACGATCAAATCACTTTGTTCTTCTGTGAAGTTCTATACGTATTTTTCACCGGTGATTTTCAATCTAGGTGGTAACGTTATGGTACAGAGCTCCAGAAATACTGCTTGGATCCCGTCATTACTCTACTCCTGTGGATGTTTGGTCAGTGGGTTGCATATTTGCTGAGATGGTGAACCAGCGTCCTTTGTTTCCTGGAGATTCCGAGATTGATGAGATTTTCAAGATTTTCAGGTGCTAAGTGTTAGTTGAATCCTTAAAATTGGCCAGTGATGTTTCAATTTTGCTCTCAAATGCTCGTCAACATGCAATTAATTCATTACATCTTTATTGGTCTCCAAATATCTAAAACTTCTATTAATCAAGAGTCACCTGCTATCAAGGACTTGCAACTCACTAGCTCTCTTCAAGGATTGGATATTTTAAGGCCGAAATTGAGTATTGCAATTAACTTGCATTGTCTTCTTATATGAAGAATCTTGGGCACTCCCAATGACGACGTGTGGCCTGGAGTGACTTCTCTGCCTGATTTTAAATCAGCATTTCCCAAGTGGCCACCAAAGGTAATCGGCCTATTCTCTGCTCCTTCCCGATATTACTTAATTGTTCTTTCCTATAAAACAAGCTGCTCATGGAACAGCCAGACAATTTCTGAATATAAATATGCAACTTATGGCTTGCAGAACCTTCAAGAGGTGGTCCCAGGCCTTGATTCAACTGGAATCGATCTTCTTTCTGTGAGTTTCTGTCTTCTCATTTAAATTTTGTAAACAAGTACAGCCTGCGAACTAGAGTGCAATTAATCAATATTCCAGCACTGTCCATCTCTCTCAATGCTTATTATCATGAAGTTTTCTGTCAATTCCAACGAACAGGAACCATAGGAAACAGGCACAAGTCTCTGTTACGGAATTACAGAAACAGTAACATATTTACCTCTTGCAATTTGAACAATTGTAGTTTAGTTTAATCGTCATACAAAGTAGAAGAGAGTCAAATAAGTGGGGAGACAGTAGAATAGAGTTAAGCTGGCTGACGATGAAAAAGATACGGAGACTGAAACTGAACCTTATGTACCGAGGTTCAGAAAAGAAAAATGTGCTGTCAATGGAATATCTGAACATAATTTACCCTTTTAATCTAAGTTTAAGATGATCTGATGCCTAGCAGCAAAAAAATTTTGTCCATTCTGAAAACATGGTCATGCAGCACGAGGATGGAACATCAAACTGCTTCCCCTGAATCTGACTTACCCTTGATTTTCTTCTGAGATAGAGACCTGAAGTTATGCTCTCTGAAATTTTTTATTTTCCAGAAAATGCTGTGCTTGGACCCGAGCCGGAGAATTACAGCAAGGAGAGCTCTCGAGCATGAGTACTTCAAGGACGTCGGATTTGTGCCGTGATTGTCATCCCCTATATCCTCGTCTTCATATTCCAAGGAAGTGTTCATATCCTTAATACATATTAGTTAATTGGTGGGCTTCGATTATGTGTGAAATATGCTTGATCTTCTCGATTTCGGTTCATAACCCCCTGGTTGAGATATGATTTCCTTTTAACTGGGTCGAGTTGGCTCGGATCCTGTTGCTTGGTCTTGTTCTTTTTTTTTTTTTTTTTGGCCCTCCTCTTGACTTGAATAGATGCAGGAGGGTAGCATTGTATTCTTTTCACCCCTTTCTCTGTCACTTCTTCCGAGTGTTTTGCGTGAATCGAGAACTTTTGGCATTTGAACATCAACTTTCTTGGCAAGTTTCGGTTTCTCTGCTTCCGTAACTCAGTTTTTATCATCGCATGTGAGTTTGATACGTTTTTTTCCTTGTAATCTTGTGTTTAGAGTTAGCCATAATGAGGTAGCTATAATGAACTAAGTCACGAAGAACTGTATAGTTGCTAAGTCTAGCTTCTGTAAGAGCTATTTTGTTGCATGCAATTTCATCCCGAGTGCAAATATCCAGTTAAGGGTCGTAGGATCAAAGCCTCTGCTCCTAAAAGATATCCCAGATAGATCATTTGGAGGGGTTTGATTCGAGAATTGTTGGGCAACGAGGAATATTCTGATTGATTGCAGTGGAAGTTCTGTTCGCAGTGAAGTTTTTTCAGTTATAGTTCAAAGTATAAGGTTGCTATATCTTGTAAGTATATTAGATTGATTATAAAGTTTGATTAGAATGGATAAAATAGTAGTAAGATTGGTTTTAACTTTGACAGTTTTCAATGTTTCGAATGAATATTCGGTTATTACCAGTTACCCTGTAGAATTATAACCTATGTGAGTTTTCAAAAGAACTGCTTGAGCTTGAGTTAATCAATTTTACAATTAAGGGGGTGAATTTGACATTAAGAGAGTGCTAGGATTATGGGACAAGTATGATATTGTTATGTTTGGAAAAATATAAGATTGGTGGTAAAGATGGTTTTAATTTAAGAATCTGTGTTTTCATTGAAATAAATATTTAATTCATGTAATGTGATATTAAAATGAGCTTTGTAAATGTATACTGCATTTTAGCTGTTCAAAAATCATTCTGATTTGGTCTATGGAGATTAAGCTCTAAGGTTTGAATTGCTCACCAAGGGGGTTGGGCCGAGTGGTAAGCAGCTCGGTGCCGCTTAAGGAGGTCTCAGGTTCGAGACCTCACGTACGCACACCCCCTTGGGAGCCTCACCCGCCATTGCCAGGCATGCGACCCGGGGCGACCAACGGATTAGTCAAGTATGGTTGGCTGAAAGATGCCGTTTCACCACTGGTGGGGCCTGCTTGGATACCGTGGCTGGCGACCAAAAAAAAAAAAGGTTTGAATTACTCAGCTGTATCAAAATATCTATTAAAAGTGAAGAGTTTTTAAGTGATCATATTTCATCATGTGGTGTGAGGAAGTACTAATTAAGATGTGATAAACAGGTAAATTAGAGTCTATCATTTGAAATTAACACTAGTCAAAACAAATTCGATTGGTTCTTCCTCACCACGTTATTGTAAGGTAGGATCATCTAAGTTTTTTTTTTATAAGTACATTTTTTGGACCTGAAATTGAAGGATACTATCTCACTGAACTCTATTATGTATTTGGTGTTGCTACCCTGACAGGATTATTACTGAGTGAGCACTAGTTAGTTATTTAGTAACATTACATATTCGTGATTGATCGAAAAACTCGGGACATTGTGTATCGTGAATTACCATTACTATTACTAATACCTCTTTTTATTTTTTGGCTTATTTCTTATACCTCCTTAAGAAAAGTGAGAAATTATACACACACACACACACGTAGATATGTCTTGGGCAGCAACGTCAAGGAAGAAGCGAGTGGAAGAACCCGACAGCGTCAGTTCCAGAAACCACACCAGCGGCGATGGCGCTGGGATAGCTGCGGCTGGCTGGGAGTCTTATGGGCTTTTTTGTCCTTTTGGGCTCATTTTCCGTGTGCCTTTGATGGGCCTCAAGGATCGCTCCCGTCTACCCAATATTATTATTATTATTATTATAGAAAATAATATTATCCAAATATATATTTCCAAATTTGATAATATATTTAAAAGTATTCCTCCATAAAATTGTACGCTTCTAACGAAGTGATTGGATTGGAGGATTTAGAGAGATTTGGAAGGAGTTTAGAGAGTTTCGAGTAGAGCGATAGTATCACGTAATGTTGTCCAAGTAGTACAGCAGTCAAAGCTGGCATATGTTGATTTTAATGATGTGGCAGTACTACAAGGGTGATGCCTATACGACACTTCTGCCACGTGTCGACACCTAAGTGGCTACCATTAACATTGACATATTAAAAATAGCATATGTCAGCTTTTTATTGGATGAATGTGCCACACGTGATAGTACAGCTCCACTTGAGATTTTCTCAGTTCAGAGGGATTTTCCTTGTTCGGCAAAATCCATATTTTTCTATCCTTCTAATTTGGAAAATTTTGTAAAATACACCGTACAATAAAAAAAGTAAAATAAAATTCCAAGATACAAGAAAGAATGAAGTGATCAAATTATCATTTTTATTCTTATAACCCTCTTCAATAATAATATTCAACCATCCATAATCCTCCATAACTCTCTAAATCCCTCCCATCCCCATCCGTCAATCCGATCAAGCTGTAAGAGTTGCATCTCTGCAGTAAATAAATGGGCAAATTACTTGAAAAATATTGATATTTGATAAAATTCTCTATTTTATTACGATCTTTAAAAAATATAAGAAATTATTACGTTTTTTTTTTAATGCCTCGGAGTTAATTTAGTCAAAATGACACATAGCAATAAAGAATGATAAGTCGTTGGTACCTTTACTGAGTTAATTGCCAACGTGGTGTGATAAAGTGGTATTTTTGTTATTGATGTGGCGAAAAGAAGCCCGAAAAAATGCAAAAAAAAAAAAAAGAACATAACCTCCGATACCATGAACAGAATAAAACCATATCGAAGTCCTGATTGCACGACTTCGGTATGATGTCCTTCCAAGGTGGATTCACGTAGAACATCACGCCACCATACGAACATGGTATATGGGATAAATATGAGGCCTAGCATGGGGTCGAACTCTTCTTTGGTGTCAAGGTAAAAACTATGAATAGTCATCGACTCCCGGGAAGTGGTAGAGGAATGGGACCTGTCATGGGACATACAATGCATTACAGACGCATGATCACTACGCTTCAACCGGGTTATTCTATTCCACCTCTTATAAAGAAAAGAACTTAAATCAAAGTACTTAATAGCACGACGAAACATTTATACAAATTTTTATTATCTAGCGATGGATAAACAGTTAAAAATCCGACTTTTGAATACAGTAGAGATGAGTATGAACCCGCTATCACCTAAAACAGTTAGATAAATATGAGTATAATGTTTTACGATTGACTAGTAGATTTCATCCAGCATCAGAGCACGTCTATAGTAACACATCTAATCTCGTTCTGTAGCAATAATAAATCTGGCCTCACATGCTCATATTTCTCTATTCGTGTAAAGCTAAAAATGACATACAGTGGTAAAGAATGATAAGTCCACAGCCACTTCAGTCTCTAACAGCAAAATTTAACGGAGTTAGCTTCTAATTTTTTTTTTTTAAAAAAAGGAAAGTGCGTCATTTTTTTTAATTTTTTTTGAAGATTATGATAAAATAAAAATTTTGTCAAATATTATAATTTAATAGGTAATTTTTTAAGGTAGATGTGGGCCGCAGATACAAATATAGTTATCAATGGGAGCTTCCCAGCAGGTGCCAATCGTCAAGGATCTTTGACCGCTTAGGGTCATCAGTTGATTTTGACAGCTCAATGAGTTGTATAATTAAAGAAAATTTATAATTGAGAGAATTTTTTGTAAAATTTTGTTAAAGTAAATTTTTTTCCATTCATATGAATTTAAACTAAACACTTTTGTTTGAGAATATCAAATATTAAATCACGAAAACCAACTCATGACGGTGCGATTGAAAGTGTAAACCAATGCCATTTAAAATTAACTTAGCCGTAATTAATTAAATTTGAATTGTTCGGCTCACCGGAGTGGATTAGTTGAGACTGTAAATAGAGAGAATTCACTTTGAAAAAGTCTTACCTTACAGTTAACCATTCCGACTCGAACTGAATTATTCAGAGCCCGTTAAACTCCTGATTTACAGCTGAAAAAAATAATTGGTCAGCTCCGGGTTTCTTACCGTAGACAGTTGAATGCACCCGGTGCATGCAAGCACCACGCGCGCCTGCGAAGTAGTTTCCGTCACATGCGTCTGGGCTGACAAGCACCGACGGGTTCCCTTCCTGCTCTATTTCATGTCTTCGAACCTTTTCCCTCCCCTTTCTTGATGGAGTCAACGTGCCAAGTCTTCTCCAGCAAGGACTGTATAAAGAGAATGTACGGAAATACCGTAAAGTTAAAAAATAATTCTTTAAAGATCGTTCTAATCAAAGTATTTATGTGAATGTCGTTAAGAGATCATATCTTTAATATGCGATCTTATTTTTACACTGAGATCACATGTGAAAGATGTAATCTCTTCACAAATATGAATTTGCTTAGTAAAAAAAGGAAGGTCGAAGGTAAAAAAAGAAATTTTATTTATACTTAAAATCGTATCTTCAAAATGCGATCACTGTGTAAAAAAAATTTAAAAAATACAAAGAGTGTATATTTGTGAAGTGATCGCATTTTCAACATGCGATCTCAGTAAAAAATGAAATCGTATGCTGAAGATGCCATCCCTTAATGACATACACTAAAATAATTTAATCCGAATAATTTTTTAAAAATTATTTTTAAAATATGCGGTAGTTCTGCACGTGACTCATACTAAAGTCTTCTCTAAGCAGTCGAGCTGAACACACACTCTCTCTCTCTCTAGCCTCGCCGGTACAGACATCATACTTGCATGAGCTCGCGGTGATTGAAATTGAAGAGCCAGTCTTCAACCTGCTGCAGCAACTCTCTATTTCCAGCTGCTGACGGTCAGAAGAAGTCAGGCCGGTCCGAGTTTCTCCGATCACTTGCTCATCGTTATCTGATTTGGTCTAGCACAGCATCAGACTGAGCAGCTCAGCAGATTCTCAGTTGTAAGCGTACTTGAAGTCTGCTCTCACCCTCTAATGTGATCGAGTCTCGTCTCCATACATAGATGTCTTCAATTGTATGCGTTTTCCTCATTTTGTTCATTTACGGCCAGGAATGGATCAAGAAAACCTGTTCGGGGTTCGAAACTGAATAGGAAAGTAATGGGAAGAATTTAGGTGCGAACTATATAGTTCAATTTTGACAAAGTAAATTCACAGAATCTCATGAAGTTTCCCGTGTTCAGGAGAGCGATCGCCCCCTGTGCCCCCTAACTCCATCCCTCTTGACGGCCTTCTAATTCGACTTTACAAGTTTTCGATAGTTTTTTCATGATCTTGGCCGTGTCTTTGGAAGCCAAAGTTGTGAAGAGTATGAGTTGGAAAGTGTTCGCTCGTAATCTGGACGTTATATTTCCTGCAGTTTTGTATTCATTGTCTCCATACATCTTCCTGTGTTTCTTCAGTCCCCTATGAAGTGAATGTGAAAGTTCTCTGCTGATTAGAATTATCTTCCACAGATCCACACGGCTGCAAACGATGGCTGACAGTGAAGGACAGAATGTTTCGTTGCTCTCAGCAGCGGGAAAGCAGATTGCTGCCAATTACGAAGATCGCCGATATCGAGCATTAACATCTCGGACCCGAAGTACATCAATGTCCGCCATGGAGACCCATCAAAATCTTACTCATCGTGTGGGTCATTCTGGATCTTTACGCAGTGAAAAAAAGAAAGTATTCAAAACAATGAGCGGACCGATCTATTGTGCTCCAATACCTGAGAATCTCTTTCGCCTGAATCAACGTGGGGGACAGCACAGAGGAGCAGAATTTACAAAACCAAAACATCCTCTCAGTATAAAGGATCAGAATCGTCATCCTGAAGACAGCTCCGCTGGCAGATACGAACACTTGATGAGGTCTGGGCAGCTGGGCGAGTGCAGTGATCCTTACTGCACAACTTGTCCGACTTATTACAGTTCCAAAGAAGCAAAACGTAAAGCATCAAACAGTTTGCGGATAATTGACCAGGTACCATTTTATGTCCAGATCACTGAATCATTTTCCCATTAACCTTCTTTCCATTGACTTGACCTGTTAGTGTTAGTTGCTTGAAAACTATGATAACCTCTGGAATTTGCTTCCACATGTGAATGAACTCCTGGTGCAAGAAGATGCATCATTGCTAGGGAAATTTTGGAAGACCTCTCAATCAAATGCTATTGTTTGGTATTTCGAGCAGCTATTTCCTTTTGTTTCTCCTCTAATTCATATCAGGAACTTAAATGCTGTTGCTTGGCATTCAAAGAAATTATCTTGATAGGCTTTTCTTTTTGTCTATATCTTGATAGGCTCAAGTCCTCTATTTTCCTTTTCCTGGAATGTTAAGAGCATGTGGCATTCAATTCAGACAAATTCCTGGTCCCTCTATCTGAGTTTTTGCTGCTTATATCAGAGCTGAAGAGCTGTAGGCTATACACAAAGAGGGAATGCAAATGCATGACGGTGTCTGACTTTTTTTTTTTTGTATTTGAGGATCATGTTTCCATGCATACTAGCTAGTCTATATGAACTCAATTCTCTTTCCCAATTGTCTGTGCAAAGGTGGAACTTAATGGTGTCGAAAATTATCCTCCTGATTAAGGAGTTGAGGTGCTAAGAATTCCAGTGTATTGCATGGCTTTTCTTGTTTCGTGTTGCTGCTCATGTCAATAACAGCTGGATCATTGTAATTACATCTCACACGTACCAGATTCTTTATCATTTTAAGGATTACTTCCAGCAATGTAGTTATGTGAGTATAGTTGCAACACTAGACTTCTATAACTTGCTTCCAATTTTCAGTTGGTTCATTCCATGCTCTCATGCAGATAATACTGATAATTTATTTAGAGGAGTTAAGTAAAGTTTGCTTGTCTTGCTATTCTTATTTGCAGCTCCATGATGCCCTTTACAGCGATGGAAAGGGATGGACAAGGAGATTGTCTTCTTATATTTCCAGCCATGTGCCTGGTGTTATGAATCCTCATTCTAAAGTTATTCAGCAATGGAACCAATTCTTTGCCGTTTCTTGCTTGGTAGCTGTTTTTGTTGATCCTCTATACTTCTTCTTGTTGGGGATTCAATTGGTAACTTTCTGCTGCCTACTCCTTGTTTAGTGTGAGTGATGGAAAATGTGATCCTGAGTAGTTTCTCAGGAAACCTGTTCTTTGTTTAAAGCTTCTTTTTGGCCACATTGTTCTTGAGCTATAATCCGTTAATACAGTATGTCTGTATCTTAGATTTAAAATAGTCTCTATTCTCTCACTTATATATTTTTTCTGATCTTTGGGTGCAGGACAATAAGTGTATAGTTTTGAACAAAAGCATGACCATTGTGCTAGTAGTTGTGAGAAGTGTGACTGATTTCATTTACTTCCTCCACATACTTCTTCAGGTAATCTCTTGCTGTTGATTGTATCATACTTCCTGTATATGCTATGCTGACTGTATGTTTCTTTGATTAGAGTTCTTCACCTTGCTATGGTTTTTGGTCCTGAGAAATATAATCACAATGCACCTTTGTCCGAGGAAAAGAATAACAAATTAGCTCCCTAATACAATTGCTTCTGTTTAAGCCTCGATTGATATTTTTGATCATTTGCCAACGGTCATTTCTAGAATTGCTTATTCCTAGTTTTGCTTGAAACAATACTTAATGATCATCTAGAGTTGTTGACTATGTAAAAGTGTTGTTTCTTAACTTTTTTTGCAGTTTAGATTGGCCTATATTGCTCCTGAATCTACAGCCTTTGGTGCTGCAGCTTTGGTTGACCATCCAAAACAAATTGCTCTCAATTACCTTAAAGGGTATTTTTTCATAGATCTTTTTGTTTCACTACCCCTTCCACAGGTAAGTGCTTCCGTTTTCACCATGCATGTTGCTGTATGCTGCTGTATACATTCTCTTTTTTTTTTGCTTAAAGCTGCTGTATATATTCAGTATCATTTATTCCTGCATACCGTGCAAGTGGTGTCAAAAGTGTATAAGAGGACCAATGCAGATAATATTTTTTTTTCTGAACTTTATGTGGCTGTTCACTCATTTATTCTCATATGCGAATTAGCTTGTTTTCTGTCCTTCAACTTAAAATCATTTGATCTCAAGCTGATAAATCTTTGAATTAAAACTATTCTGATAAATGATGAATCTTTACTTGTTTTCCAAAGCATAAGATCCCATAGAAGAAGATAAGGCCCATGTAAAGAGTTTTAGATGTATGGACCTGACGAGAGCTGACTTTTTTTTTTACAACGGAATGGGAATCGTGATTTCACCGAATATCGATAAAAACCTGCCGAGCCTGGATCTCATCCTTATCAATAAAACATCTGTCTCGGCAACTTAATTCCATTTCTCTCAAATGCCCACCTATTTAGCTTGACTGGTGGTTGTTTCTGAATTTCTTGTGCAAGGGTAATGCTGTTCTGCCCTTACTCTTAATTGCTTGATTTGGTTGCCTTTTCAGATTACATTGTTATTGGTTTTACCACGAATGAATGGATCTGCTGCAGCAAGCTATGCCGAAAATCTTTTACGTGCTGTTATTTACATTCCTCGGTTATGGAGACTTTTACATATGCTTGGTGGTTCAACTGGCTTCATTTTTGAAACATCATGGGGGAATATTTTCGTGAATCTCCTCAGATATGTGTTGTTTGGCCATGTTGTTGGATCAAACTGGTACCTCTTTGGATTACAGGTGGGTAATACATTCCATCAATATTGACATTTGAAATTGAATATCGACAACCTTAGTTTCATGTGTCCTGCTCTTTTCACTACACAACCATTTCTTCTCATTTCTGCATATTATTGACATGTATGGTAGATCCTCCTAGACAGTTGGCAAAAGTAATCGGAACTGTTGTCAGTAAAAATTTGACAGAGTCATTAGTAGGGGAAAGAAAGGTCCCTGAAGAATGTGCTTTTCTCTGAAAATAGGAAATTTGTTTTCTCGGTGAAGGACCTCCAAATAGCACATAACATGGTAAACCCTCAGTTACTCTCTCATCTTTGCCTAACAGTGCCCAATTTCTCTCTTCTTATGCAATTCAGCGAGTAACTCGATGTCTTCAACTTGCTTGCCGCCATGTCGATCTGTGTGGATTCATGGATTGTGGAAATCGGGATATAACTGATCCTTACAATAAGGAATTGGAACTTTGGAAAAATGATACAAATGTTACTAAGTGCTTTTCTGCAGATAGTGATTATTATGGAATTTACCTGAAGGTTGTCAATCTCACCACAGAAAATAGCTTTGCCACGAGATACATCTACTCATTATTTTGGGGATTCCAGGTACTCCTTTATCTTTTCTGTAACATGGCTGTAGCATTTGATTCTTGTCTCGCAAGATATTATATTATCTTCTGCATTTGCTGGAAAATAGGAACCTGTGTGTTTAGTTTAGTCCATCTCTTTCTATAAAGAACTAGCGGTTCAAACTTTGGTGTGCATTAGCCTGCTGGTGCCTCAAAATGAAACAATAGTAACTAATGCTTTCACTAGCCGCTTCTTGTTGCTGTCTAGTATCTAAAAGTGCTAACAATTCAAAAGCACTACATGGTGGATGGTCTCACAGCATTTGGTAATTCTTTGCTGAAGCAAATCAGCACCCTAGCTGGAAATCTAGTTCCTAGCTACTTCCCCGGTGAGATCTTGTTCACCATGGCCATCGTCGGATCAGGTCTCCTGCTGTTTGCTCTTCTCATTGGAAATATACAGAACTTTCTGCAGGTTCCTGGAAAAAGGTGGGAATTCACTTCCGCAAGGATGTTTGCATGGCACTCGTGCAATTTTTTTAATTTCCCTTCTCTCAAAAAATCTGTACCCGTAGTAATAGATCTTATAGAAGCTTACTGTTACAGTCTTTGTGCAAGATCTGAGGTCTTCTAGGAAAAGTAAAGGGAATTTATAGTAGCTTAAGGAGTAATATTCTCGTCATCTATACTGTGGCCTATAAAGCGCTGGAAAATTTAATACAGTCATAGTGCCTTTTCATGTGTCGCTGCAATTTCCTCTCCTTGTCTGGTTGTTCTTCTGAGAACTTATCTCATGCAGCTTGTCATTTCTCCTCTCCCTACGACCAATCTCGTGTACTCAAACCACTCTCTGTTATAACACAAAAAAGGAACTTATGCATGACTATCCACGTAAATGCCGATAATTCTAAGTCCAATCTTTTCGAACAAGATTTGACTCTTTCCAATTTGAATTTCCTGTTTTTGATTTATTGAACATGAGATATGAAACGAGCAGATGATTGAAGATCTTCCACATCCCCTTTTCTTTGCAGGAAGTTAGAAATGATACTGAGACGCCGTGACACTGAACTATGGATGAGACACAGGCGCTTGCCAGTACAGCTGCAGAAGTAGGCTTTTTTCTCTTAATTTCATTGCGATTCTCAACATAATTGTTTCCCTCTATCAGATGATCTTCTGGCCAACAAGAAATTCAGTCATAGTCCATATCATCTGCAGGAGAGTTCGTTGGGCTGAAAAGTACAACTGGGCTGCCACCAGAGGGGTCAACGAAGAAATACTTTTAGAGAACTTACCAGAGGATCTTCAGAGAGACATAAGACGCCATCTCGTCAGTTTTGTGGACAGAGTATGCCTTCCATGCCCCATGCATTAGAGTTTTTACTTTGTAGTAGCAGCTGTCTACTGTCAGTTGACTTCATAAATCTTGATTGAACCAACACCTTCCAAAGCACCAAACAGATTTTCGTGTCTAGATATAGTGCTGGAATTCAGAATTCCGCTGAGAATCAGGGAGTCAAATGTTCTCACACTAAATGGCTAAATAAGTGCTGCAGATTCCGATGTTTGCTCTCATGGATGCTCCAATCGTAGATGCGATCTGCGAGAAGTTAAGGCAGAGGACATACACCCAAGGAAGCAAGATCCTGAACTGTAATGATCTGATCGAAAAGATGTTCTTCATTGTGCATGGGATACTGCAAAGCAAGGGGGACGACGGGGTTGTCACAGATCTTTGTGCAGGTGATATCTGTGGAGAGGAACTCCTACTATGTTGCTTCGAGGATTATTCTGTGAACAAGAGTAAATTCCTTTATTACAACGACAAAATTTCCTCTTTTTTCCTATATGAGACAATGACAGCGAAACTGACAACTTGATTTTCATCGCAGAAGGGAAAGGAATGAGAGTACCTGGGAAGAGACTGCACAGTTATAGGACGGTCAAGTGCTTGACAAATGTGGAAGCTTTCGCCCTCCCAGCAGCGGACCTTGACGAAGTCACCAGGCTCTTCCCAAGATTCTTTCGGAATCCTCGGATCCAAGTAGCCATAAGGTTCATTAGTAACCTCATGCTAACACTCATACACATATGATATGTAACATATATCATTTTTGAAAAATACTGTCATTGTCGGGAAAAAAAATAACGGAAAAGGAAAGAGAAGTCAAAACAGGACTAGTCACTGCAATTCCGGAAGATGGTTTACTTCCCTATAAGTATTCCATAGATCCAAGCTAACCTGTCGAGAAATCATAGTCATACTTATGAATTTGCATCTCGACAGGTACATGTCACCCTACTGGAGAGGCCTTGCCGCAAGTCGAATCCAAGTCGCCTGGCGATACTGGAAGAAATGTCAAAGCCGCGCCCAACACTTCTCAGCCCCAACATTCTCCCGAAATGATGCATCTGTGCCGTGATACCATAAATCATTTTTTAGGGGGGTAAGTATTTATATTCCACTATTCGAAAAGCATGGAGTTTACGTAGCATGTCATTGAAGCACCTCAGCGATCTCCAGCTGCGAGGCCAAATGACTCTCCTGAGTAGAGATACTAACCTATTTCTTAACAGCAAAAGTCACAGAAGGGCGCAGCTCTACCTGCATGAACAAAAGATCATTTCTTGCTCCCCGTAAGCTGTAGAGGTAGCCGGTGAAAAGCATGCTCGTAGATAGTGGTCTTCATTTTCTTCACCCTCCAGCTAGTAATTGCAAAACTCAATTCAGCATCCATCCAAGAACTCACGTCCTTGTTGATTTGCAGCGTCTTCAAAAGGTCCCATCCAATAATTTTAATCGTTTGTAACATTTTCGTTTGAATTTCAGTTTACAAATCGTTTAAACCGTTGTATTCCTGACTCAATGAACTTTAATTTGACACAATAAATATGCATATTTGATGAATTTTTCATGTGTAAAAAGTATCATCACAACTTAATGTAATGTAAATATGCTTAAAATTACACATTTTATTATGATAAAAAAGTTATATGAAATAATAATAATCATGAAAAAATATTGAAGTAATCTATTTCTTAGAGGTAAAAGAAAAATATTAAACAAGTTCTAACATGGTACTCGGAATTTGTGGTGTCTTACAGGTTTCGGGTAAGGTCCGGTTCCAATATCCAACACAGTAGGGTTCAGATCTCAAAGTTAGGAATTGGTCTTATATAAGGTAGGATCCGGATATCATAAAAAAATGCAGTATACCGGGACTCGAAAACCCACGGGCTACACACGACGATCCTATCGTTTATGAGGGTCGTCCGCAGATTGCTCAAAGTACAATGCCCGATTCCATCCCTGTATACTCAGACCTAGCGGTAGCAATTTCACCCTGTTCCTCGAGACATACCATGCACGGGTGCTACTTAAGCATCCATACTCAAGAGAGTGAGATGCTGCGACGACCCAGATTCGGACTAGGGTCGGAATTGGGGAACCCGTGGATGGTATCCGAATTCGGCTTGCTTACCATGCTTTGATATATACAAAACTACATTGATATTCAGCAAATATATGTCACACATCACTGGGTTTTTTAGTACAAATAGCAAACTATTTCAAATGAAATACTTTCTTTTAGTATCGTGATAAAAAAGTATTTTCAAGATGCCATTTTGATTATACGAAGGAAACCCCGTCTCTAAACTCCTCGCATCACTGCACCATTCTAACTTCTTCGATGGCTGATGCATTGACTGAACCCGTCAACGTTCTCATAGATTCACGTATCTCAAATTCAGAGTACTCGCGGCCTGATCATGTAACTATGAGTGGACCAAAGGCTTTCTCGTAAAAGAGGCTCGTGGACCCAAAAAAGCTACCATATAAGTAAGGGAATTCAGACAACGACAATGGGACTCATGATCTTTCGATCTAAGTTCGAGAATCATGGTGCATGACAATGAATCGTTCTCTCTATTAAAGCTTTTTATATATATATATATATATATATAGCAAAGTCAGTCCACTGTGAAGTGAAGTCCTTTCGTTTGTGGATTCTATAATAGAAGATGCAAAAGGAGGTATCATACCGCGATAACAAGTATTGTCGTTATAGTCTGATTTTGGACATACCTGCCAAAAGAAAAAGTAGCCCAAAGGATAAGAATAATGCAAAAAACGTTGACGCAGCCAGTCCGCTCCAAGTAACTGCGATAGAAGAAGCAAAAGGAGGTATCAAACCGGGACAGCAAGTGTTGTCGTTATGGTCGATTTTGGGCTTAGCCGCCAAAAGAAAATAAGAACAAGGCAGAAAATGTTGACTCAGCCTGTCGGCTCCAAGTAAACGCGCGCTCTCTCTGTCTCTCTCCCACTCCTCCCTTCGTCTTCTTCCTCTGCCACGAGAGAGTTTTAGCCCAATAGATATATTATGTAACAGTACTAATATAATATTACGAGTTAATATAATTTAATTATTTTTAAAATTTTTTAATAAAACTTAAATTTTTTTTAAGTTATTTAATTTTATTAATTCATGATTATATATTAACACTAGCACTTCATATATTCTTTTGCGTACGGCACTCTCTCCTCTACCACCTCGCTGATCCAAAACACCACACTCCCTCTGTGAGAGAGAGAGAGATGGAGAAGCTGAGCTGTGAGTCGGACATCGACCACTTCAGCCACCCGCACCCCCTCGTCCTCGCCACCGTCCAATCTCAGCCGTCGATGAATTCGACACTCGCAGTCTGCTCCTGCTGCTCCCTCCGCTGCGACGGCGGCTACATGTACACGTGCCGGACCTGCGCCGCCGGACAGCTCCACGCCGGGTTCGCCCTCCACGTGGCGTGCGCCCAGTTGCCCACCCTCATCACCCACTCTTCCCACCCCAAGCACCCGCTCTCCCTCCGCCGCGCTCCGCCCTACCAGGGCGTCTCCACCTTCAACTGCAACGGCTGCAGCCGGCCCGGCTTCGCCTTCTGCTACCACTGCCCCGAGTGCAACTTCGACCTCCACCCCACCTGCGCCTCCAAGCCGCTCTCCTTCTACCATCCCCGCCACCACCACGTGCTCAGCCTCGAGTTCTTCCCGCCGTATGACATCAGGGGTTTCTCTTGCGATGTCTGCGGCGGCCCCGGGGACAACCACTGGCTCTACCGTTGCTCCTCTTGTGAGTTCGACGCCCATGTGGACTGCGTCACCCCTGCCGGTAAGTATATACTATGTCTAGCGATAGTTACTGCAAAATATCCAAACCTCAAAGTGTTAATGGCCAGATTAATACTTCTTCCCTCTAATCTTATATGAATAATATCAATCTATACTCAATTTTAAAAATAACATAAAATTATATGAAATTACATATTTATTATTATTTCTCTCATCCCCATTCTCTCACTATCCCTCCCCCATTCTAAGTTTCAATCTCCTGCCGCTTCTTCTCCCCCCACGCATTTCATCTGCCGCTCAGGCTCGAATCCTAGATCAGCCGGCGACTAACCCCTGATCTGCTAAAGGCCGACGCCCGACGACCTCGACGCCCCCCAGACGTTGCTGGTCGTCAGGTGCTGCTCGTCGCCGCCGGCCGTCAGGTGCTGCTGCAGAGAAGGAAGGGGCGGGGCTGGGTGGAAGATAAGAAAGGGAGCAGCGGCTGAGGAGAGAACGGGGAGAATTTGGGAAATTATGAGAGGATTATATGGAAAATTTTGAAAATAATTTGAATATCTTCTTATAAATTAGTGCTATTTTTTAAAAGTAGTGTAAATTAATATTAATAGTAAAAATAACATACAAACCACGTGTACCGGGTAAGTCAGGTGAACCTGACGGGTTCAAGAGGATTAAAAACCCCAATTCACGGAGGAACACCCCTCCTAGAATTTGAACCTAGGACCTCTTGGAAGAGCATGTATCCCGAGGATGAGATATCGCAACCACTGCTAGTTAGGTCCGGAAGGCGTTCGGATACCTCTATTATAAAAAAACAGGTAAAAATATCCATTTATTTTAGTCCTATATAAATTTTCACCCCAACTTCAAATTAAAAAAAAATGAAAATGAAAAATGTGAAGCAAACTCCAGAAACATAAAGAGACTTAATTACAAGCTATCAATTAGTTTATTCTTTTAAGTTGAACTTAAACTGATTTATGGGTTCGTGTCGAGTGATTGAGATAAGTCCACAGTGTTGGGATTTAAACTGAACAATCTCATATAAATTCTAGAACCATGCGTGTCAAAATCATCAATAGATCGTATGCCAACGGGGCGGTAGCCCCACTGGTGGGGAACTGGGGAGCTCACCTAGAGCTCCCAAGTTCAAACCTCAGGATGGGCACTTCTCCGTTGGTGGGGGCTTTCAGCCTTTTTTGAGCTCGTCTGGTTCTCCTGACTTACCGGGCACATGTGGTTTTGCGGGTTATTGTGTGTGTCCCTAGGAAGAGGTGTCGCAACCACTGCTAGTCGGGCCCGGAAGGCGCTTGGATACCTTGGTTATATAAAAAAAACAAAAAAAAAAAACAACAGATCGTATAACATATAAATGAAAGCATACCTGAATCCTTTACAATGGTTGTAAAATCAAAATCATGGTTTGACTCTTTTGAGTCTACCACTAGCCTCCCCAGAGAGCGTGTGAATTCTCTCTAACTAGACTGACTAATGATATATAAACGGAGTCAAATTTAGGAACTATAATCCTTTGATTGCATAAAAGTGCATGAAGTTTTATTAGTTTTCATTTCCACCTATCATAAAATCATAAATTACTTTTTGATATCTACACATTAGTCCTCATACTTTATGGATTATCTTCGAAACCCTCTATCAAATTTAATTAGATCACTTAATTGAACTAACTATTTTGGATAGCGTGAATACTTGATAAATTAATATATTGTTTGACCATATTAGTCGAATTAAATCCAACATAGAACAAGTCCCAATAATATCCATTCTATCTGATGAGATGCAAATCTTACGTCAGAGAATTAGTGAGTTGAAATCTGTTTATAAAGAGAAATTCTTGTATGTAATTGTGCATACTTACTATATGACAGTGCTGACTTACTATTACGAATAAATAGGATCCGGCTATTTTTTAGTTGTTTTTTGTTTTATGATTTTATTGAAAATATTAAAATAGTTAAATTTTATTAACTCTTAATTCACTGCTCACAATACTTTTTTATTTATGAGAGAGCGCACATAAAACTATGATTGTAGTTGTATTTTTAAGTTGGACATGACCCAATCGCTTATAGAACACGTGGTATTTTCCACTATCTGCATCAATTTCGGTGGCTCGAAAGTTTGTGGTGTGGCTCGGGTGATCGAAGAACGGTTGTCTCTGGTGACAGCGGACATTTCGGACATTATTTGAGATTTCTGGGATTATTTGTTGATGTAATTGGCCTCCGCACTCCTTACACCAATTTTTCAAATGTTTCACACGTGAAATTTGAGAGGGAAATACCATGGATTTTGTGCATTTATCGATCCTTATAATCAAATTTTAAATATTTTAAAGTGATAAATTAAAATCTTATATGTTGTCCGTGCCATAAAATAAAGTCATTTCCGTCACCTACCGTTATTTTAAGTTGAAGTGGTATCGACCTGGTATTGACGTGAGATTGGCATGTGTTAATTTAAAAGTGACGGTACGTGACGAAAATGACTCGATATTATAATATGAGTAATATATAAAATTTAATTTATTATTTTGAAATATTTAGACTCTCTTATGAGAATCGATAAATATACATGAGTCTTGATTTCTTTTTCTCCATAAAATTTTTTCTTCTTTCGCTCTGTTACCTATTTGCTTGTGCCTAATTTCGAAAGAATCTGACTAGGCGGAGGGCCAACTGGACGGTCTCAGGCGCAGCAGATGTATCGGCCGCAGCAGCCAGCCAGCGGCCAGTAGAGGACCGACGACGGCCTTGCAAACATGATGGCTCAGAGCGTCCTAGATGCAGCGGTCCAGCAAGTTGGGCAGAGCGTGGTGGGTGGAGGTGATAACGGTGGCGGCGGCGGCGATGAAGACGGCGCGAACATGATGGCTCAGAGCGTCCTAGATGCAACGGTCCAGCAAGGTGGGCAGAGCCTGGTGGGTGGAGGTGATAACGGCGGCGGCAGCGGCGGTGGCGGCGATGAAGACGACACGAACATGATGGTTCAGAGCGTCCTAGATGCAGCGGTCCTGCAATCTGGGCAGAGCCCGGTGGGTGGAGGTGATAACGGTGGCGGCGGCGATGAAGACGATAGTTTCGGTCTCACACCTGTTTCCGATAGCGTCCTGCGTGATGACTTTGATGGGGGTCATTACGAAGGCTGAGGGGGCTCAGATGATCGGCCAGACCGAGTTGTTTTTTGGCGTCAATGCTTTAGGGGCGTTTGATTGGAGTATTATTAAAATACACGAGAAAGTTAAATTGTATGAAAAATTTTTATTTTATATGAAAAGTGTATTATAATATAAAATTGCTGTGTTTAATAAGTATTTTAAATTATTAGCAAAGTTGATATTTAATTTACAAAAATACCCCTTTTCTTTCTTGATGATCCGACTTGATCTCATTGCGAGGGGTAAAAGATGTCTTTATTGCTTGTATTCTCACTTTCCATTCCCTTTCCTTAATATTGTTATTGCAGGGAAAGGAGGCAGGCCAGGGAAAAGTTTGGGCAGCCCGGGAAAGTATAATTGCACCCCATTGTTAGCCGAACACAGTAAAATTGTATGCAAAATCCTCGTGAATGGGGCTTTATAGCCATCGAACCAGTTAAATTTATCTGATTTACTCGACAAACGTGATTTATGGGCTATTACGTGTACCACGAGAAGGGAGTCACCGCTAGTTGGATCCGAAATGTGCTCAAATACCCCGATTATAAAAAAAAAAAAAGAAAAAAAAGAGAGAACTTTACATGCAACCAAACAGGCTATTACGTTCTCGTTCGAATTCCAATTCACGAACCGTTCAAACCGTTGTATTGTTGACTCAATGAATTTTAATTTGACACAATAAATATGCATATTCAATGAATTTTTCATGTGTAAAGTATTATTACAACTTAAAATCGGTACTAAATAGTACTTAATATAATGTAAATATGATTAAAATTACACATTTTATATATGAAATAACAATAACCATGAAAAAATATTGAAGTAATCCTCTTTTAGAGGTAAAAGAAAAATATTAAACAAGTTCCAACAAGTAGGGTACTCGGAATTTGTGGCATCTTATAGGTTTTACGTGAGGTCCGGTCCCAATATCTAACAAGGTAGGGTTCGGATCTCAATGTTAGAAATTTGTTTTATATAGAGTAAGGTCCGGATATCATATAAGAAAAATACAGCGTACCCGAACTCAAAAACCCATGGGGTGGCTACGCACAACGATCATATCGTTTATGAGGGTCGTCCGCAGATTGCTCAAAATACAATGCCAGATTCCACATCTCCGTATACTCAAACCTAGCAGCGGTGGCAATTTCTCCCCGTTCCTCGAGACAAACCATGCACGGGTGCTACTCAAGCATCCGTACTCAAAAGAGTGAGTTGCTGCGACGACCCGGATTCAGACTCGGGTCGGGATTAGGAAACACCTGGATAGTATCCGACTTCGGCCTGCTCACCATGCTCGGATGCAAAGCTACATTAATATTCCGCAAATGTATGTCACACATCACTGGGTTTTGAGTCCAAATACCAAACTATTTCAAATGAAATGCTTTCTTTCAGTATCGAAATAAAAACGCATTTTCAAGATGCGATTTTGATTGTACGAAGAGAACCGCGTCTCTAAACTCCTCGCATCACCGTACTACTCTAACTTCTCCGATGGCTGATGCGTTTGATTGAACTGGTCAACGTTCTCATAGGATTCACGTATCTCAAATTCAAAGTACTCACCGCTTGTGCGTGGACCCAAGGCATTCTCGTAAAATAGGCTCGTGGACCCAAAGAAGCTACCATGTAAGTAAGGGAATTCGGGCAACGACAATAGGACTCGTGACCTTTCGATCTAAGTTCGAGAATTACGGTGCATGACAATGAATCATTTTCTCTATTAGAACTTTTTTTTTTTTTAACATACAGCAGAGTCTAATTAACCACGATTATTATAAATTTAAGTCGGATCAGTCCACATCCGTGGATTCTACGAAAGAAGACGCAAGAGGATGCATCGAACCGCGATAACAAATATTGTCGTTTTAGTCTGATTTTGGACTTACCCGCCCAGAGAGAAGAATAAGGCGGAAAACGTTGACGCAGCCTCCCCCGTCCCTTCGTCTTCCTCCTCCGCCGCCAGAGAGTTTTAGTCTACTAAATATACTATATAATAATATTAATATAATATTATAAATTAATATAATTTAATTATTTTTAAAACTTTTTAATAAAATTTTAAAAAATATTTAATTTTATTAATTTATAATACTATATTAATACTATCAATTAATATATTCTTTGCGTACGGTACTTTCGCCTCTACCACCCACTGATCCTAAACACCACGCTCCCTCTGTGAGAGAGAGAGAGAGAGATGGGGAGGCTGAGCTGTGAGCCGCGCATCGCCCACTTCAGCCACCCCCACCCCCTCGTCCTCGCCTCCGTCCAGTCTCAGCCGCCGATGAATTCGACATTCACAGTCTGCTCCTGCTGCTCCCTCCGCTGCGACAGCGGCTACATGTACACGTGCCGGACCTGCGCCGCCGGACAGCTCCACGTCGGGTTCGCCCTCCACGTGGCGTGCGCCCAGTTGCCCGCCCTCATCACCCACTCTTCGCACCCCAAGCACCCGCTCTCCCTCCTCCGCGCTCCGCCCTACCCGGGCCTCTCCACCTTCAACTGCGACGGCTGCAGCCGCCCCGGCACCGCCTTCTGCTACCACTGCCGCGAATGCAACTTCGACCTCCACCCCACCTGCGCCTCCAAGCCGCTCTCCATCTCACATCCCAGCCACCACCACGTGCTCAACCTCGAGTTCTTCCCGCCGTATGACATCAGGGGTTTCTCTTGCGATGTCTGCGGCGGCTCCGGGATGAACCACTGGCTGTACCGTTGCTCCTCCTGTGAGTTCGACGCCCATCTGGACTGCGTCACCCCCACCGGTAAGTATGTACCATGTCTAGCGATAGTTACTGCAAAATATGCAAACCTTAAAGTGTTAATGGCCAAATTAATACTTCTCCCTCACCTTATATAAATAGTATCAATTTATACTTAATTTTAAAAATAAAAATAAAATTATATAAAATTACTTATTTACCATTATTTCTCCCATTCCCATTCTCTTACTCTCTCTTCCCCATTCTAAATTTCGATCTCCCGCCGCCGCCCCCGAAAGCCAATTTCATTTGCCGCCTCTCCTCCCCCACGCATTTGATCTGCCGCTCAGGCCCGACGCCCAGATCTGCCTGTGACTAACCCCCCGATCTGCTCAAGGCTGACGCCAGACGACCCTGATACCGCCGGGACACTGCCGGTCGTCTGGTGCTGCTCGTTGCCGCTGGCCGTCAGGTGCTGCTGCAGAGAAGGAAGGGGGCAAATATAAATTTTCACCCAACCTCAAATTAAAAAAAATGAAAATGAAAAATGTGAAGCAAATTTCAGAAACATAAAGAGATTTGATTACAAGCCATCTGTTAGTTTATTCTTTTAAGTTAAACATAAACTAATTTATGGGGTCCGTGTCGAGTGATTGGGATAAGCCCACAATGTTGGGATTTAAACTGAATAATCTCATAGAAATTCCAGAATCATAAGCGTCAAAATTGTCAACGGATCGTATAAAATATAAATGAAAGCATACCTAAATCCCTTGCAATGATTGTAGAATCAAGATCGTGGTTTGACTCTTTTGAGTCTAACACTAACCTCCTGAGAGAGCGTGTGAATTATCTCAAACTCGACTGAATAATGATATACAAAGGGAGTCGGATTTAGGAACCATGATCCTTTGATTGCATAAAAGTGCAAGAAGTTTTATTAGTTTTCAATCCACCCATTATAGAATCAGAAATTACTTTGAGATATTTACACATTATTCTTCATACTTCACGAATTATCGTCGAAACCCTTTATCAAACTTAATTAGATCACTCAATTGAACCGACTATTTTGGATAGCGCAGATACTTGACAAATTAATATATTGTTTGAACATATCAGTCGAATCGAATCCAACATAGAACAAGTCCCAATAATATCCATTATATCTGTTGAGATGCAAATCTTACGTCAGAGAATTAATGGATTGAAATCTGTTTACAAGGAGAAACACTTGTATGCAATACGCATACCATGTGACAGTGCTGATGTACTATTACAAATAAATAGAATTTAGTTATTTTCGAGTTATTTTTTGTTTTATGATTTTATTGAAAATATTAAAACAGTTAAATTTTATTGACTTTGGATTCGTTACTCACAATACTTTCTTGTTTATGAGAGAGCGTACACAAAACTTATTAGTTAAGTTTTTAGTTGAATTTTTCGGTTGGACATTATCCAATCTCTTATAGGCCACATGGTTTTTTATGCTGTGAGAAATCTGAAGTGTCTCTGGTGGCAGCGGACTTTTCGGACATTATTTGAGATTTTTGGGATTACTTGTTGACGTTACTGGCATCCGCACTCCTTATACCAATTTTTCAAATGTTTCACACGTGAAATTTGAGAGGGGAATACCACTGAATTCTGTGTATTTATCAATTCTTATAAATAAATTTTAAATATTTTAAAGTGATAGATCAAGTCTTATATATTATCTGTGTTATAAAATAGAGTCATTTCCGTCATTTAGTGTTATTTTAAGCTGAAGTGGTTTCGACCTTGTATTGACGTGACATTGACACATGTCGATTTAAAAATGACGGTACATGACGAAAATGACTCGATGTCATAACATGGATAATATATAGAATTTGATCTATCACTTTGAAATATTTAGACTCTCTTACAAGAATCGACAAATATACATGAATTACGATTTCCTTTTCTCCATAAATTTTTTCTTCGTTTGCTCGGTTACCTAGCTGCTTGTGTCTAATATGGAAAGAATCTGACTAGGCGGTGGGCCAACCGGACAGGCTCAGTCGTCGTCTCAGCCGCCGCAGCAGCCGCAGCCACGACCTTCTGGCCCAGCCTTACAGCCCAACGCCTCTTATCGCGGCCCATACAATAACAACGATGTTTTCCAGCCTCCTCCTCAGCCTCAGCCCCATCATGTACAGCACCAACTCAAGCACCAGACCTCGGCACCCGCGACACAGCAGAACTATCGATCTCAGCCACCTCAGATGGCACCGACGCAGCAGATGTATCGGCCGCAGCAGCCAGCCAACGGCCAGCAAGGGACCAACTATGGCCTCACGAACATGATGGCTCAGAGCGTAGTTGATGCAGCGGGCCAGCAAGCCGGGCAGAGCCTCGTGCAGAGCCTGGTGGGTGGAGGTGATAACGGTGGTGGCGGCGACGAAGGCGATAGTTCCGGTTTCACATCTGGTTTTGATATCGATGGCGGTGATAGCGAAGCCTGAGGAGGCTCGGATGATCGGCCAGACCGAGTTGTTTTTTGGTGTCGATGTTTTAGAGACATTTGATTTGAGTATTATTAGATTACATGGAAAAGTCAGATTGCATGAAAATTTTTTATTTTATATGAAAAGTGTATTATAATATGAAATTACTGTATTTGGTAAGTATTTTAAATTATTACAAAAGTTAATATTTCATTTACAAAAATACCCCTTTTTAGCACTTGATGATTGGACTTAATCTCATTGTGAGGGGCAAAAGGTGTCTTTATCGCTTGTATTCTCACTTTCCATTCTCTTCCCTTGGCATTGTGGTTGCAAGGAAAGGAGGCGGGCCAGGGAAAATTTGGGCAGCCCGGGAAAGTATAATTGCACCCCATTGCTAGCCAAGCACAGCAAAATTGTATGCAAAATCCTCGTGGGCGGAGCTTTATAGCCCTCGATCCCGTCAAAATTTGCATGACTTACCCAGCACACGTGATTTACGGGCTGTTACGTGTACCACGAAAAGGAGATGTCGCAATCATTGTTAGTGAGGTCAAGAATGCGCTTAAATACCTCGATTATTAAAAAAAAAAAAGTTGAAACTTTACATCCAACCAAACAACACCTTAAGGACTAAAGGACAAGTTCAGTGTGAATTTCTAGCTTTTTTTTTCCTTTTTCATTTTCTTGTAATAATTCTTTTAAAATTATTACAGTTTACTGAAAATCGTCAAATTGGCATTGATACTGTTAATCTGTAATAGTATGATTTGGATGTCATGTGTACGTAGAAGCTATCGTGGCACGCCCACTTAATATTTCCAATGAAAATAATAAGAAAAACTCGTCAATTGCAATTTTTTTATAATTTTTAATAAAATATTAGATCCATGTTGCAATTTTTTCTATAATTTTTATAATATTTTGAAAATTTTTTACATATATTATTATTTTCATTTAAAAGATTAAGTGAACACGCCACGTTAGTTTCTATGCACGCATGGCTTCAGTTCCAATTACCACGTTACCACGGATAGATGGCGTCCACACTAATTTGATGGTTTGTAATAAAATATAATAATTTTTTAAAAAAAGTACCAAAATATAATAAAAAAAGAAAATTTACCATTTTAAAATAATTTTTAAAGAAAATGTATTATTCACGTAATTGTCATTTTCAAAAAATAAAGCCCACGACAATTCAAGGCTGCCAACAGTCCATTGATATGACTGTACAGTTGGAAGGGATACCACCGTCAATTTAATTTTTTTCCGGTAATAAATTCGGCCGATTTAAATCAAATTTATTCAGGTACGAACTCTTTTAAAAAAACTGTAAATAAAAATATTGAACTTATATAATTCGACGACATACATTTAAACATATTTACCGCCGAATGGAAGTTGGGCAGCAGGAACATGTTAGCGGCCGGGAAGGCGAGTAGACAGCTCTGTGTACTCGCGGGCGGATGGCTTCCGCCATCTGACGTGGCAGAAAAAGGATAATGCAACAAATATCTAATTTATCTTCGCCTTCCGAAAATCTAACCAATTATCCTCTTAGGGTCTCTTATCCTCCACAGGCCTATTTTCCTCCAACATGGCACCAAAAAATATATATATATATGTATATATATATATAATTAATTAATAATTGACGAGAATCGGGCAAAAATACTCCAATCTTGGAACAAAGTTTCAAAAAATAGTGAATATTAAACTATTTTTGTGAATATTATTTTAAAATCGCATGTTCGACATGTATTTTTCTATACGTTGAACATGCAACCAACTTGGGGTTGGTCTAGTGGTTCCCGCACTAGACCCCCAAATGGATGATCCCAGGATCGAATCTTAGATTGGGAGGGTCGACGGGAATTTTTCCAGGGATCCCGACCCGATCGGAGATTAGTCTCGTGGCATGCTTCCGCTGACCCGAAGATACTGCGTGACGCAAACAAAAAAAACATGCAGTTCTAAAATGATATTGGAAAAATGAGATAATTATATTACAAGTCTTATATATTTATTATTTTTAATAGTTTGAGTCCTAGAAGTTTTAAAATATCTAATTCAGTCTTATAAGATCAGTTTCGTTACACTTTCAGTGTTAATCGTCACATTTTACTGACATGAGCTTTACGTCTTTAACTGTTGATGAAATAGTGATGTTTCAGACCGGAAGTGTATCAGAATTGTGATTAAATTAATTATTTTTGAAAGTATAAGATTTAATTACAAAAAAATAAATATATAATATTTTCAGTATCATTTTTCCCTTGAAAAACTAGTCTTCAAAGGACCGATTTCAAGATTAGTTTTTCAAGAGGAGTATTTCTTAAAATTTATTATCGAGAGATTTTTATATTTTCAAATATTTTCGATCCGATTAATGAAGACATTTCGTGATTCTGAATATTCATAAAAGGGAAAATTTACAAAAAAAGGGCAAGGAAATTAGTGGAACAGAACAGAGCAATCTGGCGAGACGCGACAGCTGATCGACGCGTGGCGCCCGCCACCGTGCAATTGCAGCCACAAGATCGCCTCTCCGTTCTGGAACTCTCGCTTTGGAAAAAGTATGGCATGTAATGATACTAATATTGAGCCATGAATTAATTAAATTAATTTTTTTAGAATTATTTTTTCTGTTTCAGGTTTTTATTAAAAATAATTTAATTTTATTAATTAACTCATAATTCTATATTAACATTATCACACAACACAAATTCTCATTTCTTTTGTAGAAAGTCTTCAGTGGGGTTATTATACCACGTCAGCATCGCTTATATGGTAATCCGTCCAATAAGAATTTACAATTTATATATTATTTTCAATTAGAGTTCACAATTTATTAAGTTTTTTAAATAATTTTTACTATTTATATATTGTTTCTAATTAATGTTCACCATTAATTTAAGATTTTTTATATTTTTAAAGATTTGTTAAAATTTAATAATTATATCGTAATTGAATAAATAAACTATATAAATAATGACGTGATATAACTGATTCACTAAAAATTTTGGGTTAATTACATCAAAAAACATGAGATTTACTTCATTTCTCAAAAAAAACCAAACGTTTTAAATTTGAAAAATAAAATCATGAGATTTTGTTTTGTTCCCAAATTAAGCCAAACTTTTCAAACTTGAAAAATAAATCATGTAATTTTATTTAATTCTCAAATCAAGCCAAACTCTTCAATTTTAAAAAATAAAAATTATATTTTTTTATTTATTAACAAGTTGACTAATATATCAAAATATAAATTGATATTCTTGTGTAATATATTATATTTATTTATTTATCACGTACTTACAAATAAATAAAATTAGCATGATTTTTATTGAAAAATAATTTAAGAATTTTCTCTTGAATTAAGATTAATATTAGTCATTGAAAAATATAAAGAGAACTTTATATAAGATATTGTTGTAAATTTTAAAAAAATTCAAATATACTTTTACACAACGTTATAGAAAAAGTTATAAAAAAATTAGTCACATAAGTATTGAATATCGGGTTAAATGAACTATTTTAATAGTAAAATAATTAATGCGATTTTGATTTTAAAAGATGAATTATTTGGCTTAAATTGAGAAAAAAAGAAACTACGAGATTTTATTTTTAAGATGTAAAAGGTTTGGTTTAATTTGGGAATAAAATAAAATTATGTGATTTTATTTTTCAAATTTAAAATATTTGACTTCTTTTAAGAAATGAAATAAATCACGTATTTTTTGATATAATTTACCCAAAAAATTTTCCCATCCCATCTAGCGACGTCCAGTTTTTCCCGAAAAATCCCAAGAAAGTATTTCGTCCGACGTGGCATCCCCGCTTTTTATTTCCAGGATCTCCCACCGCAGCAAGCAGGGCGTTCGATTCATCTTCTTCCTCGGCTCTTCTGGCTGTTTCTGTTCCTGCTCCCTGCCCTCTAGCTTCTTCTCGGAGGACAGTTGGGATTTTCTCGAGAAAATTTTCACTTGCTCTGCTGCTCTGAGCTGTTATTCCAGCAAGTCCACTGATTCTCAATCTTTGTTTCCTAGGAGCCAAGTTTCTGATTTCAGGTTTTAGATTGTATTTCTTGTTATATTTGCTGGAAAAAAAACAGCTGATCTCTGTCCGCATCGCCCTGTGTAATATTTACATAAAGTTTGATTTTTTTTTGTTTGAACCACGGGGCATAATGCCGGGCCAGCCGAAACGTACCTCGACGCTAATTGCAGTCGGGCCGGAATACTTGGAAAATTTCCCGTCTACACTTCCAGCCTGGGAATTGATCATTGCAAAGTTTGAATTTTGATAGTCATGTTGAAGGTTACAGGGAATAAATACTCTGCCACTGATTCCTTTTCTTTTTCCAGGTAAATGGGTATTTCAGTAGTGTGAATTTGGGCTGTTTTTGTCGTCTTGCAGGACTAGTTTCTTACGACACTCCGCTGCCATGGAGGTTGAGGTAAGCATCTAAAATCTTTTGGAGAGAGACGATTCATCCCATTGCATGGACTTGAATAATGAAACTTTTGAGATTTCATCCGTACAGACAGCTTCTGTGGTTGGATCAGTCGCGGCCTTTGTTTGTAATGATTTGCTGAGTCAATAGGGTGTCTTGGTACATTGTAATGTAGATCAGAGCTTGTCCAATGAGGACATCCATGGAATCACCATAGTTGAGGAAACGTTGATTTGCTAATAAAAGCTTGAATTTTCAATCAAACCCCTCTTAAGGAAAACCAAACCTTTGATTCGGACAACTGCCAGTAAACCACGGTGATGATGTTTACCCATTTGATGTCCATTTTCAGATGACTTCTTGATTTCTGGTTGCCTGCAGTTCCTTTTTCACCTGTTATGGTTCCCAGTACATTGGAATAACTCATTGATATTTTCTTTTTCTTTTTCTCGATTTCCATCTAGGTACGAAATGACCTGGGATCGGATACCTCCTCTACATTATCAAATCCTAGTTCTAATGTGAGGACTGAAAAGGAGAACCAACTAAAAGAGACCAATCGCTTCAACGACCAAACCCCTAAGGTTGTATTCTATTACGAGCTCGCGGATCCCTGACTGCAAACTTCCATATAAACTATAAAGACAGATATATGTTCGAACAGGTGAGGAAAGCATATACCATCATGAAGCAAAGAGAGAAATGGACTGAGGAAGAGCACCAAAAGTTTCTTGAAGCCGTAAAGCTTTATGGCCGTGGGTGGCGCAAAATAGAAGGTATGCTCTGCAAATATTTTGTTTTATGTATTTATTTGATTATTTGGTCAAACATTCTGCTGTTGGATCTACCAATTCGATGAAATAGTCATTACTGTTTTCGTGCAGAACATATAGGCACGAAAACTGCAATTCAGATTCGAAGCCATGCCCAAAAATTTTTCTCCAAGGTTCTAATGCCCTGATGATAAATTACTACTGTTGCGTAAACTTTCGACTGATCAAATGACTCGAATCAACCTCTTGTGAATTCTTCTTACATCTCTCACTGCTTACTTTTAGGTTGCTCGGGCGTCTAATAATGGGACCGATGGGTCACCGTCTGTTAACTTAGTTGAGATACCTCCTCCTAGGCCAAAGAGGAAACCAGTTTATCCGTATCCTCGCAAGTTGATGAATTCTCTTGGAGAAGCTCCAGTCTCTTCTCGAATTGAGTCAACTACGGCAAAAGAGACACCATCACCGAGATCAGTTCTGCCAGTGGCTCGTTCAGAATCGGATACATCAGGATCCGCTGCTTCAGATGACTGTGACAGTTGCCCTTCACCAAATTCTCGCTCCACTTGCAAGAAAGAGAACATATTTCAGGATAAAGTAAATAGGGTAAGCCATTAACTTTGCTTTTTCCCTGTTTCATTATCTTGAAGAAGGTGAACCTTCACGGATTCTGATGCCTTTTGTTCTGCACTGTTCAGAGTTTCTCTTCGAGTTCTCAAAACCCATTGTGCTTCAAGATCTTTGGAAGGACAGTCATGGTAACTGATATAACCCCAAAATTATCCTCTTCTCTAGACAGAGAGAGTTCATTTGATCATCGCAACGAGAAGTTCAATGACACCTGGGCATTGAACCAGGCCAACTCTCGGTATCAAACCCTCTACACTGTAGGAATACCTCCAAGTTGTCCACAGCAGTGGTGTTCATGCCAAGGCCTGCCATATGTCCTTTTTGCGCCATTAAACCTAAGCTTACTGTCTAATGGAACAATCAAGGAACAGCAATGTGCTAGTTCAGATTCTAGGTCCATCACTGGCGCAGGAGATAGGAATCCAGTTGACAGCAATTCTTTGCCTCGAAACCCCAGCAAGAGAGAGATCCCAAAGGGCTTTGTTCCGTACAAAAGATGTTTGGCACAGAGAGAGGGTAGGTCATCCATTTTTCTGGCTGAACAACGGTCCCAGAAACCTCGTGTGGAGTCGTGAGGTTTTGCCCCTATCTCTGGTACTCTGGTTAAGCTCCTTCCTATAAGTGAGTAATGAAGCAATGGGACAGAATCGACGTGTAGGAGGCAGCTTCATATGTAATTAGTCTTGTCCGACACCTCTACGTGCTCACAAGAGGATGGAACGTAAGTGCTTTTGCGAGTTCGTCATAAGTGCACATTTTTGGTTCACTGCTGTAAATTGTGCTTCTGCGAGCAAACTATTCCTTCTTGGCCTTAATCATTAACATAAGAACGTTAGTTTGTATTAGTCCGTATTTACAAAACCATTCGAGTGAAATAATGTCTGTACAAGAAAGTTGATCCAATGGCATGTGTGGGTTCATCCCCACCTGATGTCTACTTGTTTTTAATGGATGGTAAGTTCAGATCCTCTAATGGTCAATCTGATACGAATCACCAGTTGCGAGCAACTTCAAACTAGATAGACAGCAAAGCCAGCATATCAGTGAATCTGTTTATTTGTTTCCGTTGGTTTGAGGGTACGTGAAAGCGTACGAGCAAAGGTTTGAGCTTTGTGTTACACAGATTACCTTGGTGAATGTGTGATGCCGTGGGGACTCGATACCTGTTATAAGACTCGGCGATCTTAGTACTATCTTGGATTTTGAAACGACAATGTTGTCGGACGGAGAGCAGTGCTGGATCTGGTAAAATGTGGGAATCGCTGGTGGGCTCGTAGGCTGGCCCGCTTTACGAACTACTGGATTGGCCCATTATGAAACAGACACGAAAACAACCCAGCTTGTCCTCGCCTCTCGAAATATTGAACCGACAATGTCGGACGAATGACCACCGACCATCTTCCCACCAATAAGAAGATTCGGTTTGTTTTCTCCTCATGCAGATTACTCAAAATTCCGTCTTGAAGCATCCGATAAGTAATCGGGATATGGTGCCGTTGGTGGGGGCCAATCGGGCCTGGAACGCCGCCTCAACCGCCGTGTCGAGCCTCAAGAGATCCGCTGTTCTGTACCACTACCCGTGTCCCGACGGGGCATTCGCCGCCTTAGCAGCTCATATTTACTTCTCTGCCGCCCCTTCAAACCCCGCCCTCTTCTTCCCCAACACAGTCTACAGCCCCATCAAGCCCCACCAGCTCCCTCTCCATGAAATCGACGACCTTTACCTGCTCGACTTTGTCGGGCCCCCTGGTTTCGTCCAAGAAGTCTCCTCTAAAGTTAACAGGTACCTGGCCTATGCCTGGTCCGCTCTCCCTTTCTCATGGACAGTTTTTTTCCCTGTTGATTGGTAATAAGTATCGACTGCATTCTGAATATGTGTTTTCTGTGGAAAGATGAAACTTTACGTTCCGAGGAAGCATTCTGTTCGAGTATTATTGGGTAAGAAGCAAATGTAATATTGCTGTGTTTGGAAAATATGAAGTTGGGGGTGGGGGGTGGGAGAAGTTCTGTAATATGGGTAAGATGTTGTAATTTGTAAAGTTGAATGTAACTCAAGAATTCGCACTTGCTTAAGACAAATGCTTTACTTTACTAACCATGTACTAAATTTTATGGGGAAACAGACACTGCCTAAAAGAAATCGAATAAATAAATTTTTATGCATTTTCAAGTTGTATCCGGTAACCAGTCACGACCGCTATGTAGGATTCCAAGCTTATGCACTTGTTGAGGAACGTTTACCTGCATTGCAATTCAGTAACTTTACTAGTAAAAGAAAAAGATCAAGTTCTTGTAATGTTTGGCAAAAAGTGGATATGATTTCATCTGTTTGGATTGCAGTTATAAGTGCTCAGTTAACTGTTGGCTTGGCTTGCCAAAGAATGTGGAGTTAATATAAATTACTTTCCCCCTTTTGGTAGGGTAGTTGTCTTAGACCACCACAAGACTGCACTTGAGATATTAGGTGGTGACACCGCCGGCAATGTTCTTAAGGTGATTGACATGGAGAGGAGTGGAGCTACAATTGCCCATGATTACTTCAAGCAAACACTTGCTGAAAACAATGCGAAAGTCGAGGAGTTCAACAGGATGAGGAGGGTGTTTGAATACATCGAGGATGCGGATCTGTGGAGGTGGAATCTGCCCAACAGTAAGGCTTTCTCCAGTGGCTTGAAGGACTTGAATATCGAGTTCGATGCCGGGGCGAACCCCTCGGTGTTTCATCAGGTAGCCCCAGCTCTATTCATCCAGTTGATGACTTTATAAAGTGAAGATCTGATAACGTACTGAGAGATATCTTATAGTTTCGATACCAAGGGGTTGCTCTTAGGGAGTGCTGCCTTCAAAGTTGAGGAACTGCAGCTACTAGTTCTTGGTCAAAATTTTTTGGTCAATTTTTTCAAATGACATGCCTAGCTTTTTAAGCTGGGTATGTTGGCTAATAAGCTTCATACTATGTATCCCTGTGTATGGATTGAAACATGAGGTCATTAAGCTTGGAAGAACCTGAAGAATGAGAAGACTGAGTACGGCATAAAATTTTTAAGTTGCTAGCAACAGGGGAACGATAAAGCTTTGATTGCTGTTACTGCCTTATGGTCCTGAAATGCATTCTTGTTCTGAAGGATCAGAGTTTCATAATAGATCTGTACCTCTCCAAGAGAATGGTAAAATAAAGAAAGAATAATCTTCTTTCCCTGAGAAAAAAGTGTGAGAGAATTTTGAGCAAAGTACTTGGAGATCATTTTCCTGAAACCCGAATGCCTGTTTGATTGGGCGTTCTAGATTCACTTCCATGTGCAGTACCATGAGCCGATCGATCCATTAATCTGGTTCTTCTATCCATGATGAAATAGTTAACTATCATGTTTGTTTTTTTGGCAGCTCCTCTCCTTGGATCTGGAGGCTGTTATTAGTCAAGGCATGTTGAGCTTATCGCAGAAGCAAAAGTTAATAGACGAGGCTCTCCTCCAATCCTATGAAGTCGCCCTTGGTAGAGGAGCGTTCGGACGTTGCTTGGTATATTGCCTCTTTAACTTTCTCGTAATTTTGTAGAGGTTCTCTTATCGTGAAGTGAACAAGTCTCTGATCATCAACGACACTGTTTTCAAGGCTGTTAATGCAGACTCCATATCCGAGTTGAGAAGTGAGCTGGGAAACCAGTTAGCGGATAAAAGCCGGAAGATGAATCTGAGGTTAGTGGTGTCTTTGTTCAGTTGATCATTCGGCATCATTCATGTAGTTATTCCTTTGAAAATTTTGTCTCGTGCAGTCTGCCCTTTGTCGATAGGGAGATACCCATGTACGATTTTTGTAGGGTAGTGAGCGAACCTTTTTATGTCCAACATTGTCTTACAAGCATCCTCTTGTCGTGTTTCAGGGGAATGGGGGCTGTCGTGTACCGAGTCCCGGAGCTTCAAAATGACGAATTGCTGAAGATTAGCCTTCGAAGTAACGGTAGTGAAGATACAACACCGATCTCACAGGTATATTCATATTCCCTTTCTACCACAGGGTCGTCTGAACAACCTGTTTTAGGTATCGCTGTCCTGATTAGACCATTTTAAGATTCGCAGAATCATCTGAGCCTGTTCTTGGTATTAGTCCTGCTCTAGTCGGAAGAAAGCGATGCTATAACAGGTTTGGTTCATTTTGCAGAGATTCGGAGGTGGCGGGCATCGGAATGCTAGTTCCTTCATCATCAGCTCCAAAGAGTTCGAGCAGTGGATGGTCTCTTGAGCAAAGATAGGCACTTGTGTAAAAAATACAGACTAGTTCATCAATTCATTTACTAAGTACAGCATTGTTTCTCGGTATGATTTGTTACTTCTTTAACCGAAAATGGTTGCCTGCACTGCGTTGTTCGTCATAATCATTGAATTCAATGTACTTTAGTTATTCATGAATTCAATGTTTCAATGGACAATTGATCAGCAGCCCTGGTGCTGGTCATGCCTGCAATATCGATGTCGAGGCTTTCTTCATGGTAAAAGTCACAAATCTATCAAAAATGTCCTTGTTGATCCAAGATCGACAGTTAGAGCCAGACTGTTCTTGCAAGAAAGAGTTCATCTCACTGTTTGGCTACTGCTAGTCCGACGCAGAATTTCCACAAGCAACCCAATTAAGCAACATTCTGCTCTTATACTCTCTGAAGCCAAAGTTAGAACTCTAGAGAAAATGGTGCAGATCCAAGAATCGGGATGTGGAGGGGGGGGGGGGGGAACCTTTTCCGGCCCGCAAAGTATATGCAGGTTAAGAAGATCATTTCGGTTGCACTTCTAAATCCCGATACACATGCCATTTTTTGTATCTCTGGTGTCCAGGCAAGACGGGCCTGAGTCGAGGAGCAGTTGTACAGTTTGAACAGCAACATCCTCTGAAACCATCTAGGCAGTCCTGGCAGCATCTACATAATAGAGCAGAAACATTTAAAGAAAAACCAGCAAAGAAAATGAGCCAGGAAGTTCCGTTTGAGGCTGTTGAAAAGGTGACTTGAGAGAGAGTAACTCACAGGAAGAGCAGGTTGCAATCAAGATTTGCACAATTCCGGTGTCTTAACTCGTGGACTAATGTACCACATAAGTGGCACTTTGCAAATTTATCTTCGTCCGATGCCTTCACCTGCTTATGTGTCACAGTTGCAGCTTCAGGCTTGTATGCAGAAGGGGGAAGAGAGAGTCGTGAGTCGAACACGAACAGATTTCCCACCCATTCTGCAGGGCCTTCATTTTCAAGGTAATGAGAGACGCCTCCTTTCAAGGTGTACAAATTCTTGAAGCCCTTTTTTCTGCACTACAAACTGAAGCAGATCAGTAAACTTTATGTTTGCCCAGCTTTCCAAATAAGGTTGGTAGCATTGCAGTCCAATATGCAGGTTTCTGCTTCATCTTGAATATATAGAAAATAAAGACAAATCACTATCAATACATGATGCTCCCGCATTCTCATGAAAGATACAACTAATTCTCGATCAAGATTCAAAAGTTCCAAACAAGCAATCCATCAAGTCTCCTCAGCAATTACCAACTGAACAATGATGAAGTGTACATGCTTAAATCACTGCAAAACTTAGAAGTAAACCATAACGATACAAGTAAACAGATGAAAGTGAAGAATTGACTACCTCAGGATGGTAGAATAGACATCACAACGAATTCCACCAGTACAATACATTAGTATTTCTGTTTTCTCCCTGTCAACATCAGCAAGGGGATCCAAAGTGCTCATGACCTGGACAAGAGCGCATGCAAGATAGTTTTACTAATGACAACAACCCTAACAGGCAATCTGTAGATCACAAAATGCCTCTTTTCAGTTTTCATGATTGACAAAAGCCGTATACAGTTCTCCCATGGGAGGTCCAAGAGAACCTAGAAATACTGAACATGCAATTCTTTTTCAAAAATAAAAGATCGCTAAATGCTGTTCACTAATACCTCTGACTGAGACAAACCAAAAGATGTACTCCTAAAGCGATCCACCTCAGGACGTTTAGCCTCATGAAAGTGACCGACATCCCATTCATACCCTGCCCGGGATTAATATAAATCCTTTCAAAAGAGCAACAGCGACAAATATTGAAGCAACATTTGAGGTAATCTACGAGAAGGCAATATGAGGAGGGTTGTATTTAGAATAGCTAGCAATTTAGCAGTAATGATTGCAGTCTTCTTGTAACAAGAGTTATGCATTAATTCCAACTTTTTCTTCTACAGTTTGTGTTATTGAGTGAGCATAGACATTCGTCTTCATGTTCATGCATTTGCAACTCTAATCAAAGCTACAATAAGAGGGATCAATTCATTAAAATCTTATCAGATAGATATACATTGATTTCCATCATTTATAATCTACTGTTTTCACTTTATTAAGTCAAAATACACGTATTCACATTCATTTTCATTCATTTGTAGTCATAGGCAGTCGTTACCTTCGAAAATTTGAGGTGAGATTCCAGTACAAATACATAAAATAGGAAATAATAGATAATGGCAATGTTCCATTTTGATTAAAGAAACACAAGAGAAGAGCATTTCCACTTTGAGTAATTACCATTCCTGACGTCCAATACAACACATTTTCCATTTGATGCATCCATAGATTCAAGCTTTTTCTTCCATTCGGATGGTGACAAAGGTGTTGCACGCATGGAACAATCAAGCAGAGGCAGGTTTGAAATTCCCCCTTCCAGCTGAGGAGAAAAAAGGGAAGTTAAACAAAAGAACAGAAGTTTATCTCATATAGACGACCCCTAAACAGAAGAGCAATTACATTACGTGGATTACCTGCACCAATGGCTTGAATTGCACCTTTAACTTTGGGAATGCATGCCCATTTACAGCGGGAGAGACCTGAACTAGTATGTCCGAAAATCTCTCATCTTCTCTCAACCACTCTACATATGAAAGAACATCCTTTGATGGCCCACTGTACTGCACAATGATGACACGTTATAATAACAATAAAAGATAGTCTTTGCTAATCTAAACGTCATGACAGATTAGAATGAGTCAAAGTTTTAAGGAATATGAAGTGTTTCTTTATGGCAGATATACATAGCAAACTTTGATTACATTGTCCATCGAGTAAATATCTATTTGAAGCTGAAGGAGCGTAATAGTACCTGTGCATTGATTCCTTGCTCGTTCAGATATATCCTACCATGTATATCAAGATCCTGAGAAATGCAAGACAAAATCAGAATATTGAGACAGCAAATAACTCGAAGTAGTCAAATGATTTTACTCATATAAGATGCACTGCAACTGTTTCAGTAAATTTATCTCCTTCAACAACCAAGTTCACCAGCCAACAGTTGAAAAAAAGGCGGACAATCACATGTAAACATTCCTTGTCCACATCTAACAGCCATTGTCGCCAACAATTTACAGAGATCATTGCAACTGCTGCAGGAAACACTTGCCATTGCAAGCCACAGAACTATCATAGATTCGCCATAACTGTTCGCTTTTTCGATCACATTTGAATACTAATATGACTAAAATCATCATTTTGGGCATAATTCAGCGTGTAAGCAAACATACCACACGGAAGGAAATTCGAAAATTAATATAGTCAGGTCACCGCAACTCAAATTCGTGGACATGATCAAATTTTTTTCTCTCATCTGATGAGTTGAGCGGCTATACCAATATCCTGAAACCGCCATGGATTCTTCTGTTCACTCTAACACGGTCATAGAGACGAAACCAAGCATTACCTTCAAGAAAGCCAGGTGCTTTGCAACCTCCGACTCCGGGTCCCTAACGGGCACGAAACGATAGAAATTCACTACAATGAACTGTCCATCAGACTCCTCTCCTGAGCTTCCGCCGTGCTCAGGTGAAGAAACCGCCGCGCAGTAGCATAATCTCCGGGTGCTCCTCTCCTGCTTCTCTGTCCGTGTAGCCGAAGAGGAAGCGAGCGCTCCGCAATAGGCTTTACGAGAAGACCAGAAGCTAATCTGCCGCTTCTGGTAATGGGATATTGTTCTGTAACAGTTTCCGCTGCTACTAGCATCGCTCGTCGCGAGCCTCCTGCCAGGAAGCAGAGAAAATGCGGGAGAAATCGCAGGGGAAAATAGAACGAGACTCATTTGAGTTCCGCAGTCACTTCTGTATCACTTTGAAGAAGTCACAGGGCAAGAAGGGATGAGCTGCCCGGGGGTGCTTGGAGAGCAGCCATGGGAGGTGAGCTGAGGCTGAGCTGAGGATGAGTTTACTTCGACCACCATTGCCGCTTGACACTTGGAGATTGCTTCTTTTGTGGAAATTACATCTGGCACCCTGAACTTTCAAGGTTTTCTGTTTGCAACCTAAAGTCAATAACTAATTAACTCTTGCATTTCATGGGTAGTGGTGATCGGTCCGGTACCCTATATTTTTTATGATACCCGAACTCTATCATATTTAAGACTGATTCCTGAAATTTGAAATTGGATCCTACTTGCTGGTTTTAAGAATTGAAACTTGTATTATACCACTAGCTCTGAATACTCGTGTGAAATCTAGTCTTCCATTAATAAATAAAAATAAAAAATTTAACGCAATTAATAAATAATTATTTAACAATTTTCTTACTTGAGATACTTGAAAAATGTCGAAAATATTCAATTGAATATAATATGTGAGAGTTTTTGAATATGAAAATATGAAAACATGAAAATAAATGGATAAAATAAAAATTAAGATTAAATGTTGTAATTTCATATTTTATATTTAGTAAATATATATTTGTAAGTTCCGGTTTCGGTTCCGGGTATTACCTTTAATGAAGTCAGAGCTGAAATTTATTTTAACCGTTTTCTATTTTTCTACTAAAAACCTATCTTATTCTAACGAGATTTTACCCGAAACCTACCCGCGGGTAGGTTCCAATCGGTTCTGGGTTTACTCAGTATCCGTGCACACTCCTATCATGAGGGTGTTCAATGAAAAAAATCAAAAAGCTGATGGACCGAAATTGAACTAAACAAAAAATAGCTGAATCCCTTTAATTAATTTTGTATTGTTTTTAGCTTTATTGAAAAATTGATGGAGGGCATTCTTAGAACTTTTTCAATGAGATTAAAATTATCTTAAATTTACTTAAAAGTAATAGAAATATGGATTAATTATTAAATATTTTTATATTAAGTATTTTATTTTTTAAGAGTAAATTAATTAATTCGTCCTTGAAAGATGCGATGTACATTAATTTCATCATTTTCTAATTTTGTACATCAGTATAGTCCTTCTGAACACCAATTTGATCTGTCAAACATCAATTACATAATTCTGAACATTAAATTTGTCATTCCGAACATGAGTTTCATTCTTCCAAATATCAGTTTTGTCATTCCGAACATTAATTTCATACTTCCGAACATTAATTTCATCTTTTCGAATATCAATTCAGTCCTTAATTATTTTGAACATCATATATATGTTCTTATTGTACATCATACAAGTCTTTCCATCTCTAAAACCGTCTGTTTTTTACGGAAAAATTACTGAAGATAAAAAACGTCCTTCCATTTATATTTGATGCATCCATTCATTTTAGCTCTTCATCATTGGGTGATCATTGAACAAATGTCTCTCTCTCAAGTCTCAACACATACACATAAATATGTATTTATCCCTTTCTTAATCTACTCTCTCTCTCTCTCTCTCTCTCTCTCTCTCGTATATATTCTTCCCATTCTCTCCCATTTCCACTCCTATCTCAAAACATATATACACACGTGTATATATATATATATATCTCTCTCTCTCTCCCCCCATCACTCCCTCTTCTCATACACATTCTTTTCAGCATCTCTCTTTTTCTCATCTACTCTTTCCCTTCCATCATTCACACCATTCTCTTAATACACATGCACACACATCCTTCTCATCTCCCTCCCTCTCTTCCTGCTCCTAACTCCATCCTCATATTATTTTTACCCTCTTTAGCCCACATCACTCCCACCTCTCTCTATCCTCTAATATACATTCGCATATACCATTATCACATTTCTCTCTTTCTAGTTTTTCTCTCTTCTCAAATCACTATTACCTCTCTCCCCCATCATTCCCACTTCTCTCTCTAACCCACATCATCCCAATCTCTCTCTCTCTTCTCCCTTAATACACATGCACACACATCGTTCTCACTTTTTTTACCCCATCATGTTCATTTCTTTTTTTTTTCCCAATCACTACAATCTCTCTCTCACGAAAGAGATAGTGAAAGATTAAGATATGACTCGTATAATGCTTGAAAGAAACTCAAAGAGAAAGAGATAACTTTTATGAATGTTTGCTTGTGAAAGAGGTTCGTACAAAGAGATTACATTGAATTGTTTATTGATAGTTTCATATATTCATCAAGTTAGAGAGAGAAAAATTAAGTTTAATCGTTAATATTTTTTAATTAAATTCTCCACATCTGTAGATTACCTATAACTCCAAGAGCCTCTAGGATTTTACAACACTCGATTTTGTTGGACGGTTTTCAAGTTATCACATTTAAAAATTTTTAAAAATTTGTGATGATTTATAAATTTAGAAAAAAAGACTATATTGATGAACAAATTTAGAAAAGTACTAACTTGATGTACATATAATCTCCAAGGGACTAGTTAGTTAATTTACTCCTTCAACCTTCAAATTTCAATCTGTCAAGAACCTATATGAAAATAACAAATTTCAAAGAGTAACATCGTTAACATTTCCCTAAGAAAGGACGATATTGATGTTCATTGAGGACGAAATTGATGTTAAGGGACTAAATTAATATTCAAAGGACCAAATTGATATTCAAAAAGATGCAATTGATGGTAAGTGGACTTAATTGATATTCAGAAGGGCGTAATTAATGTACAAATTTAGAAAAGGACGAAGTTGATATACATCGTATCTTTTAGAGACGAGTTCATCAATTTACTCTCTTTTAAAAAAAAATTATATTATCGAAAATGGAACGCAAAATCTTCCTTTAATAGCTTTACAAGTGCAGATATTACCATCAAATCGAATCAATTTTTTTTTGCTCGACAGCAATGAGAATGTATTCACTACTTAAAAACGAGTACATGGGGAAAATGCTCAAAAGAAAGAAAATTACATGATCGGATTATAACGAAAGGATCCTTCGATACTAATTATAAAGAAAGATATATGTGAATCACATTAGAGAATACACAGTGCAATTATAGCTAGTCAGCCAGCCACCAAAGTTCCGATCATAACCTCTTGCCGGTCTACATGGACCTCGGTAAAAACTAAGTTGGGAGGATCCTTAAGCCATTAATCCATGTAGATCTTAGTCGTCTTATACAGAGATTTGACAATCTTCATACAAGAGCAAAACAAGTAGGTGGCTTGAGTCGTACTCGGTCGTTCGGCTCCTCCACGTAATAGAGTTGCATCCGGCTCAGATCTGGGGGAGGATGGAGGCGGAGGGGGAGGTGTGAGATGGGCGGCGCCGGTGGGTGGATGGAGTTGGCAGGAGGTGGTGGTGGGCGGTAGCTGCTCAGATTGAGACGGACGGAGCCGTCCTGGATCTGGCTGGGGGTGGGGGCAAGCGGGCTGAGGCGGCAGATCTAGAGTCGAGCAAGCTTGCCGGAGCTGTTGTGACGTGGAGGCGAGGATGGATGCACATATTCTGCAAAAAGGGGGAGAGGACACTACGAACTGCCGGGAAAATAAAGAGAGGACGAACGAGCCATCGGGGTAAAAGCCACCGATGTCGACGGTGGAGGTATCTACAACCATAGATGAGCGGTTGGTGGAGGCCGCACACCTAAACTTGAGGGGAGAGAGCTGATGCGCCCGGCTTGAGCCGAACGGGCCGGCTAGGAAAGCTTCTGTTTGGAGGCTTGAGGGTAGTGTTGTTAAATGGACCGGTTCGGCCCGGAACCGGATCGGAACCGGCCCGTGTGAACCGTGAACCGGACCGGCCCGGTCATGAACCGTAACCGGCCCGCCCCCTACGGGCTGAGGCACGGTTACGGGTTGGGTCAACAAAATCGACCCGTTGAACCGGAACCGGACCGGACAGTTATAGACCAGGAACCGTAACCGGACCGGCCCGGCCCGGAACCGTGGCCTTGAACCGTAAAAAAAAAAAAAAGAAACTTGCAAAAAGCCAACGGTCAAACTGGCCAGTGGGCCCCACCCCAAACCCTAACCCCATAGTGGGCCCATGTCCCCATCCCGCAGCAAATATTTTTTAAAATATTATTTAATTTATATTATATTTAAAAATATTATAAATACCTAACATATCTACCAATTGGTAATTTTTTAAATTGAAATATTTGTTGTTTTAATATTATTTAAAAATAAATAATTCCAGTTTATTTAAAAATGTTAAAAATCTAACATACCTTAATAAAATTAGTTATATGATATTAAATGTAAAAATGTAAACAAAATATAATTAGTCTAATTGGTTAAGATTCTTGACTTTCAAGTAGAAGATTTCAGTTCGAATCTTAATAACGAAATCTTTTATTTTATTTTAAAATCGTAAAACCATAAAAAAATTCTAAAATTCAAAAAAATTTAAAAATAGCCGGTTCAGCCCGGACTGGACCGTAACCGGCCCGTCTGGGTGACGGTTCCGGGCCAGGTCACTCAGGTCCGAACCGTCGACCAGGACCGGACCGGACTGTTTGCTTCCCGGTCCGGGTCGGGCCCGTCCCAGCCGGTTCATGAACCGGCTCGACCCGGACCGGAACCGGCCCGAACCGGCCCGGCTAACAACACTACTTGAGGGGAGGGATTAGAGACAGGGAGTTGGAGAAAGTCTATCAAATCAAATCAATTTAAGTGGTAAACCAATTCACCACCCACCAAGATCATGCCACGTGTCCGTCAGGAACTCCGTGACCGTCCGATCACCACCTGAACCTGCGAGTCACCGTCCTGCAGACACCTCGCAGATTAGGCAGAGGGTTCCCCTCCAGAAGCGCCGTCTGAGAGCGATCGGTCTCCTCCTGTTTCTTCTCCTCTGAACAAATTTCCTCGGAAACTCTTGACTTCTGCAAAGGTAATGAAAATTTTGCGCTGATGCTGATCTTAATTTGCTTTGGTTATTGCTCATGCGACGACATTAGTCGCTCTGCCGCCATCTTCGAGCTGGTTGAAGCTCCATAGGGTTTAAGGCTCGTCGCGGCTCATGTTTGCTTGTTGTTATTGTTGTTTTTTTAATTGAGCTCAAGGAAGGATATTCTTCCTCGCTCATAATCTCAAGTTTTTAGTTTTCATCCAGCGAAGTTGGGTTTAGGGTTGTATCATTTGTTAATAAGGGGAGCTATTTTTCATACTTTGAGGTGGTTTGATTCATGGAAATGATTAAATACTGGAACTCTGGGATGCTTCCATCTCCCGAAAACGAGTTGCACGAGATGACTTTAACATGTTTCGCATTCTTCGTAATTTCTCTTATAATTTGATCCCTTTCTAAGTATGAGCTTTGTGTTCTTGGTTAATGCATTTCACTGATTTTCTTTCTTTCTTTCGGGTTTGTGTTGCAGATGAATAGGGAGAAACTTATGAAGATGGCGGGCTCAGTCCGCACTGGTGGAAAGGGTACCATGAGAAGGTCTCGAGTCTAACTGCTGAAAATTTATGACACTGTTGCTAGTTCAGAAACATGATGTGATTTGTTGATGGGAATATCCTTAATGCTTTTATATTGTGATCTCATACTAGTTGTCTTGTCCTGATTGATTTGCTAAGAAGGAACTGCTATATGTGATAGCTATAAAAGGTGTAATTGTTATGTTCAGCTGTCTGAGCTTTATTTCTTTAATTACCTTTGTCGTAATCTTTTTAGGATATTTCCCTTTCTGAGCAATTGCAAGATTGTTTGTTTCTTTCTTCTAGCACCTTGACATTGGATTGTAGCCATTAAAACCCTGTTATCATTTTGTGACCTGATATATCAGGATCATGTAACTCATGATGGTTTGTAAGCTTCAGGAATTCGTACCAACGATCATTAACTTAGTTGTGGCTTAATTTCGGAGAGGGTCTTTACCTTCTTGGGTGGGGTCTCTGTTACTTGTCTGTCAGTTTAACTATTTTTTCCCCTATCGATGGATCTTCCCTCTGAGAACTATGAACTTGCCACCTGCTAATTTTTATGTTCTTTTTCTGTTTTCTCTGTAATTTCCTCTTTTATTTTCTTGCACCGGCTTTTCCATGTATTTATGTTGTCAGTTACCTTCCACCTGCAGAAAGCACAAGGCCGTCCATAAGACGACCACCACAGATGACAAGAGGCTTCAGAGCACCCTCAAGAGGATCGGAGTCAATACTATTCCTGGCATTGAGGAGGTGAACATTTTCAAGGATGAGGTCGTCATCCAATTCACTAACCCCAAAGGTTAAATCAACTCTACAGAATGTCTTCTATTAATGGTTAGAAGTCCGATCATCTATTTCAGTGAAGTAAATTGGTGAACTTCCTTCTATGTATCAGTTCAAGCGTCAATTGCTGCGCATACATGGGTGGTCAGTGGAGCTCCTCAAACCAAGAGTATGAATCTCACATTTTCTTTTCCTTTTCATCTGTTCCACTCATTGTGCGCCCCTCTCCTTTGAAGTCATCATTCTGCGTGACTTTACCTGTAGAATTTGGGCACTAGTCTTAAGATGATGAGTTTCTTATCTGTCGCAGAGTTGCAAGACATCCTTCCGGGAATCCTCAACCAACTGGGAACTGATAACTTGGACAACTTGAAGAAGCTGGCAGAGCAGTTCCAAAAACAGGGCGTTGCAGGAGATGGAGGCGCTGCTGCAGCCCAGGATGATGATGATGATGATGATGAGGTCCCGGAACTCGTTGGAGGCGAGACCTTTGAGGCTGCTGCAGAAGAGCATCATGCCACTTCTTGAGATACATACATTTTTTTTTCCCGGCCAGCTCCATATATAATACACCTCTGAAGTATCGTACGGCTTCTCTGCCTCCTCCCTGCATTTATGTTCACATTACGCATTCCACAGAAGGCTCATTCATCATATGGGGCACGAAGACCTGCTAGTACTACCTATGAAGAGATTGATACTCAGACTCTCTTCGATTTCTTACACTGGCTCTGTAGTTTTTCACGATGGGTGACCTACAGACTCGACTCTCGGAATCTTATGTGAATTCCAGAGGGAATTGCTTAGTCAAACAGTGCTTTTTTCTGTCAGCAAGAACATGGAAACTGTTCAATCCTTTTGTTGTTACCATTTGATGGGTGTCCTCTTTGTGCCCTAAAGCAAGCTGGCTCTCGAGAGATATCAATACCGGAGCAAGTAAGACGAGGGAGATGGAAGTGTTCGATTACCGGGCAATTGTAAACTCGTTCTTTACCAGATTCCGGAGTCGGATTCTGTGGTCGGCGGGTGCAAGTGGTTTCTACTTTAAAACACTTTATAGATCGTGGATGCCTCGTGACTTGCTCTAGTTGATTCTATTCTACCAGCGGGAATGGAAGTTGAAGACAACTCATGCCTTCCACTTAATTGCTTGTGTGCATAGAAAAACCAGAGCTAAGCTTCACCTTGATGCTCATCTAAACACGCCATCATCATTAGTTTGTTGAGGCAGAGCACTTCTTTCCCTTAAATAACGTATTGGGCTCTCGTCTTAGTGGATCGATTCGAATCAAATTTGGAATAGCGAGATTCATTGTGCTCTTGGATATTGCAAGAGCAATGTGGGTGTGTTGTCACATTCATCCCTCTCATATTCTTAGAATTTTCTGATTAATTTCTCAAACGTCCGCCTTGGCATGATAACTGTAACTTACACTTGTTATGCACGATCAAACACTGATCCTCAAAAAATTGAACATAGCTCTGGTCGTCTGCGTATCACGTCTGCGTATCGGGCAAAGTGTAAAATATGAACCGGTAGTGCCCCGGGAGTCGAGAAAGGCTAGTATTTACCTGATATATTACATGCCGGTGCTTGCTTGGCATTAAAAATCAGTAAGACATTCAGTTATTTCTATGACTATTATATATATTTTCAGAATTTAATAAAAAATTTAAAATAACTAAATTTTATTAATTTATAATATCACATAATATATCAATTATATAAAATTTTATCACCTCAGCCGAGAGTGAGATGAGTGGGATCTTGACGCGGCCATGGAATCTCCCTTTTCAAGTACCAACCCCCGCACTCTCCATCTTGGGCTCTTTAATTTTAAACTTCTAGTTGCTCCAAAGTGCAAAAGTCCCCTATTTATATCATATGAAATATGGCAAAAGTTAATATAAATTAATACATGAATAAAAATATTTACAGATATTTAACTAATTATAAATATTATATTTATGTGTTGCATACATAATTCTCACACCCACGTGGGTCCCACTCTCGTATGTGCGGGTCCTTCGACGTCCTTTTGGGATTACAGGGACGGGAGAGAAGTAATCGATACATGAACCTGACTCTCGAACCGAATATCCGAAGGAGATCGAAAACCGAGATTCGACTGGTAACCGAACAGTGGCCGTAGAAAAATGACGGCGCAGGAGTGAACCAGAGAAGTGAATTGATACTGAATCGAAAGATCGACACGCAACCAACCGTCCTCGATCCAGGCATTAGTCAAAATAAAGAAACAAATCCCGAACCGACCCGAACCAGATATCGAGCCTTTTTTCCGCCTATATAAACATGAAGTGGACGTGCTCATGGAGTCGGTCCTCCACTTCCTATTAGCTTCTCTCAAGCTCAGCCATTGCCATATATTGTCTGATAGGATTGAATAACAAAATGGTGACAACCCGGTCTGGTTCCAGATCCATCGCGCCGGCCCCAGCATCGGTGCTGAGCGTAGCTCTTCTGCTGGCGAGCTCTGCGAGCTGTGGCTCAACCGGGACCTTCAACGACCTCTTCCAGCCCTACTGGGCTCCTCGGAACATCGTCGTCGACGAGGCGGCAGAGCAGGCGGAGCTCTCCCTCGACGCCTCTTCCGGTGAGAGCCTTCTTGCCCCGCTGATTTAATTCTCGAACCACACACGGCCTATAGCTCTCTTTGTTCGAGGTCTCTATGTGATGAGGAATCGATTGGTCGAGGCAGGTTGCGGGTTCGAGTCGAAGAAGAAGTACTTGTTCGGGTTGACGAGCATGCAGATCAAGCTGGTGGAAGGTGACTCCGCTGGAACTGTGACAGCATTCTACGTACGTACATGCCCCTCTTTCTGGTCATTTCCGTGGCTGTCTTTAAAAAAAAAAAATTGTCACAACTTAAAAATTCGATAAAATTTCAAATTTTAGTGAATTTCATGTTGGAAAACAAACTTGGTCAAATCTGTGATATAAATAAGGAAAGAATAAATATTCAAAATCAACAATATAAAAATGCACAAATTTTCGAACCGTAACATATAATGCAGAATACCGTAGTTATTCAAACTAAAATTTCCATCGGATTTAACTTCCACCCATCAGAATATTCAATCGATCTCCGCTACAGAAAGCTACTTCTGCTCGTCTTGTACTGTCGGGCTGGTCTCAGAATTATCTGAAAAATAGTATGCAGAAAGGTAGGAGCTGCAATTTGAGTGAGTACTAAGCTCGTGATCTCGACAACCATGTCTGTTTGGTTTTCATATGATATGCGATTGATCGATGAATGAAAGTTGCTATATATTTGTCGATCGACTTCGAGTTCAAAATGCAGATGTCATCGGACGGGCCGAACCACGACGAGCTCGACTTCGAGTTTCTTGGGAACGTGTCGGGAGAGCCGTACCTCGTCCAGACCAATGTCTATATCAACGGGACCGGGAACAGAGAACAGAGGCACGAGCTGTGGTTCGATCCCACCCAGGATTTCCACACTTACTCCCTCTTCTGGAACCGCCGCAATATCTTGTAAAAATTGCTAATTCTCGTGTCTTTTTTTAAAAAATTTAATTTAATTTGGTGGACAAAATTCAAATTTGGCGCCATCAACAAGGTTTCTTGTCGATGGAATCCCGATCCGGGCGTTCCCGAACAAAGAGTTGAACGGGATACCGTACCCGAACTCCCAGCCGATGGGACTCCGGGCATCGGTGTGGAATGCGGACGACTGGGCCACGCAGGGCGGGAGGGTCAAGACAACTGGAGCCATGCCCCGTTCGTTTCCACATTCAGGTCGTGACGGTGGTTTGAACTTCCGACTCATGCCTTATTGTTAAGAATGTGTATGTACCGAGTCGAATTCCATTTTCCCGTTCTTTAATCTTCTCACCGTGGATGACGCGGCTCAGGTCGTTTGAGATAGATGCTTGTGAGCTGTTGGAGGACAGTAGCGGTGGCGACGCTGCATCCCGGTGCGTCGAGTCGGGGCAGTTCTGGTGGGACGGGCCGGCTTTCGATGGGCTGGACGGACACCGGAGCCGCCAGCTCAGGTGGGTCCGGAGGAAGCACCTGGTGTACGACTACTGCCGGGACAGCCTCAGGTTCTCCGGCCAGTTGCCCGGGGAATGCGTTGCGTCGTAGATCCTGCATCAATCGCAATAAATCGATCTTCCTTATTCACTGTGAATGAACAACATCCGATTGAAATTCGTTTAAGTACCGATCGTCTGAGTCGGATCCCATTGTAATCTCATGTACTCTCGGTTTGACATTCTGATTAATCGTTATCGCACTCACTGAAATTCCGCATGGATCCATAAAAAATTGCCATGTCGGGCACCCGGGCACACGGATACGTACATACCGAGTATTTCAAGTCTTGTACGCTCTGATAATCCAATAATAAATAAATAAATTTAATAATGTAAAAAAATTATCATGTCAACGGAACCAGACCGACACGTCTTGATAAAACAATGTGTCACGCTTGGCTCGTCCTGGTAAAAATTACCATGGGATTGCAGGTTCGATTTCGCTCGCACGCGCAGTCCCTGATCAGGTTACTCGCCCGTGTTCTTTTCCGATGAACATCAAATCACTGTCGTCGATGGCCAGCCAACGGTGGATTCAATTTCTGTAGGCGGAGATTCCACGCTCGTTATCGTCTATTCTTCTTATCATCTTCTAAGCTCACGAGTCTCTCCTGTAAAAGAAAAATTTGTTCTTACTCAGTTTCACATGTATAGGGGTCAATATTAGACGTTAAGTCATACCATATACGAATTTTGTTATTTAATGTAATTCATGAAAAATGTCAATAAGTAAATTTAATTATAATCAATATTTACACTGTGAAATTTTTCTTAGTAAATTAAATATAAAAATTTGGCGAAATAGTAGTTGGAGAAAAATTAGATAGAAATAAAGGAGATAGAGATTTGGTAATTAAGTATAAGTGAATTTATCAATACGCCCCTATTTTTGTTGATCTAATACATATAAACAATTTTTTTATATTCTAATAGACTGTTCAAAAAATTAAAAAGGGCATCAAAATCTCGAGCGCTTATTATATATAGAGACTAGATAGAACCCGTATTACGTATGAAAAAAACAAAAAATGTTAAATACTATGACGAATTTATATAATTTATTATTTATTTATAATTTATTATTATTTAATTTATTTAAAATTCGTTAACTTATAGTAGTGAGTAGAACATTCTCAATTTTTGTTAGTGTGCTGTGTCAATTTTATTTTTTATTTTTAAAATTTCAAATTATTCGTTCAAAAAATCTGACGAATTTTTGCTACTAAAATTAAAGATATGGAGTGAGATATAGGAATCTGAGCAATTAATGAAAGATATTTGCGCCTAGTGTCGTAGATATGAGGTGAGAGGAAAACGAATAAAATTACTTTTTTGCCCTTAATTTAAAAAAGAGATATATATCATAAATTTTAATGTGTAAATTATATTAAGGACGAATAAAGAAAATAAAAAAGATATCAAACTTCGTACCAGTTTGTATATATAGGTAAAGCAGAAGATAACATAACATAACCTTTTATCCCTCTCAAAATCCTGCTCCAAAACATGTAGAAGAACAAAGACAAAGCCTGGAAATTGCTACTATCTAAACTAGCTGGATTAACTAGTCTAGATCTTATTACAACACCCAACATTCTTAATCTCCCTAACCTTTCATAGGTATTATTCTCACAGCGTTCTATCTCAGCTGATTCATCGATCGCCGGTCCGGTCTCTACCGGCGGCAGACGACTCCACGGCCGCCGCTCATCCTGCTGGTGCACTCCATCACGTTTGTCGGCTCCAGCGACAGAGCCCCGACCTTCCCCGGCAGCTGCTCCGGCGAGAATTTGCAGTAGCTGCAGTCGGCCGACACGAGCGAAGAAGTTCGGTACTTGTTCTCGCCTCCCATGATCGGCATCGCCACTCCTCTCTTCACTGGGCTCACGAAGTCCGGCCGGTAGGTCTGCCCGAGCACACCCTCAACCGTCTCTGACAGGTCGAAGAACCTGAACTGCACCTCCAGGTGGGCGAAGCAGTCGTCACCGGGGATCTCGTAGTTGTGGATCCGGTCGTCCTCCTTGGTGATCGGGACCACGCTCACCGAGACCTCTGCGATGCTGGGGAGCGTCAGGGTTACGCTGTTGCACCGGGCGGTCCTCTCCACGGCCAGGCCGCTGTCGTCAGAGGCGGCCCAGCTGGCCAGGTGGCCGTCGCCAACGCGGACTGGCTCACCATCGTACGTGAACTCGAGCTGGTCGATGTTGTCATCCCACTTGGCAACCTTCTTGGTGGCGAGGGTGAACCTGTGGCGGCCGAACAGCAGGCCGAGAGACTGGATCCAGGTGTTGTCGCGCTTCCTCCCCTCGGGGCGTCGGCCGATGAAATGGGCATTGATCTGGAGGTTCCGGTCGGAGACGAGGCTGAAGTACTGGTTCGTCTGGCCATGGAAGTAGAACACGATCCCGTCTCCTCCGACGAATCTCGGGTCCCCGCATGCCGAGCCCACGCCGTTGCAGTTTGCAGTGCGATCTAGAGAAAGCACAAATTAGCATTACTGAAAATCGTGTGTGTATATATATATATGGATCGATATATATGTTGTACGGGTCGACCTCTGGTATAACATAATTAAAAACTTTACGGTTTAACAACTGAACAAGTTAACAAGAATAGAGAACTCGTCGACTGTTTGATTCGTCGATATTTCAGTTGTTGAACAGGAGAATTTAATTTTTTGTAACAAGTGGGACTCACTCTTGCAAGTGGCTTCACAGGTAGGGGAAGAGCAGTCGATGGTGCAGGCCTTGGCAGTCGGATCAGCCGGCTTGAAGGAAGGGCACTGCTGTGGGCAGGTTATGTTGTGGCTGAAGCATCGGGTTCTCGGGTCGTTGCACAACACCGACTGCGGTGGGAACTCCTTGCCCGCCACCGAAGATGGCGGTGGCGGGGATGGGTTGCCGTAGAGGTCAGCGCCAGAAAGGGTGGCGGTGGACACCATGACTAAGAAGAGGAGGAGGGTCACCATCCTTTTTCTCTTCTCTGTGCTTGGGTAATAGCTGGTGAGGAGAGGAGATGGGAGGGTTGAAGATAATTGCTTAACTACTGGTTCTACTTATAGAGCAAAATGAACAGATGGCCATAAACTATTAATTAATTCAGGAGAAACTACGGATGAGAATTTCTGACCCGGACCCGTCGACCCGTCCCAGTTTGGGCTGCGTCTGACCAGATCCGTGGGTGGGTCAAGACAGGTCTGGTCAAAGTGAATCGGATTAATGGCTATCTAATTATACAAAAAAAAAGAGTGTTATTAATGGAAAGAAAAATATGATATGATCTTCTTTTGACATGTTAAGCAACTATTGGCCGAGTTCATGAATGATGCAACGGACTCGACTGACATGGAAATTTTTCGGTAATTAGTATGGTGGAAAAATACAATCGCCACTGGGACATGGATTGGCTGCAGTAGATTAGTAATTCTTTTCCTCAAGTAAGGTATCGATTTTGAATGAAAAGAAATCCACAATTGAAATAGCTCTACTCTACTCCTTAATAGACCGATCCAAGTTCAAACCCGACTTCGAAACTGTAACCAAGCATCGCCCACTCGTTCTGTACCCCGATTCGTAACTCGAAAGTTTCTCTGGCCCTAGCTAGAACTCAGGAGATCAGAGATGCCAAAACCGGAATAACACTTGATATTATTAGAAATATCGAGAAAATATCGTATTCATAGAGCATAAACACGTACGAGATACGAGAATAGAACGGGGCGATCGATCGTCCTGTTGCTGCGGTAGTAAGAATCGGATCGAACTTATTTTTTTAAAGAGTCGGTGGAAGAACCATAAAGGCAAGTAGTCAAGACTTAGGTCCGAAGTTGGAGTATAGATCTTAGTGGCATTAATGTTTACATGGGTCAGTGTGATATCTAAGTCAACTGCGTATTGATCGAGATGGCTAATTGATCCGAGGGATTTGTCTCTTTTTTGCCGGGCAAGTTATCGATCTCTCCCTAATCTAATTCACTGTTTTCTCTTCTATTATTATTAAAAACTTGTTCAAGAACATGCAACTAAATGCCAGTTTCCACTGTCAATGCAGGTCGGTTGATGCAGGCCGTCACATCTTTTCTTTAATCAAGATCTCAAGTTCGGATTCTATATGTGCAAAAAATTCATGACAGTGAGAGGTTTACTCGTTTGTGATCAAACTCTGACTCGAATTAGATTAATCGAGGCCGGTCAGGTTTTAGTTTGTACAATTCAAAAAAAAACTTTTAAATTCCTCTAGTTTAACCGGTTCATTTGACCCACCGGTCGCTTCTTCCTTTCTCGGATCACTAACCTTCTGACAAAACATTTCAATGATCCTCTGCCGTTCTCTTCCTCATTGTGAGATTGTTGATATCTAGTCTTGACCACAGTTCGGAACCGGTAGGTTTTGGTTCTATAATGCATGAAACCGACCCTGAATTGTCCCTAAATTTTAGTTCAATGTACATGGAACCGCAGTTCCAGTTCACGGTTCCGGCTCCTTTGGAACCATAACTTTTCTGTATATATATCTATGCTTTTTTTTCTATCAATCTACCAAAAATCATTTTTTCATCACAATTCTAAAAAGTACGGTTTGGAACCGAAACCGACCATCAAAGGAGGAACAAACACGGAACTGACCCCCGCACGGTGCCAGTTCAAGCCTGTTTCTAGTCTTGAACTAGTCAGTGACTAGACCTATCGATATCTCTTGTAATCAAGAAGGGGAAAAATACGATTATTGAACAGATTCAACTTGTCAATTAGCTTTACTTTATCCCCTAGCGCGTCATCCCATTTTGAACTGAATTAGTTAATATCCGTTGGATTTTTAAATACAAGTGATTCAAATAAAAAAAAAAAAAGGGAAATTGAAACCTCACATGGACGAGATCTAGGAATCCAACCAAGAAATATAAAAAAAAGTTCGGAGAATTAAACACGGGGATCAAACCTTCTAAATCCAACCCATTAATCAAATTTAGATTTTTTTTTTTTTTTACTTTTTCTGTGCACGTGATCTGATGCCTAGAATTACGTTGTGCTCTGACCAATCCTGATTTAACATCAATTAAGGTAAACATAAAACTCTTCCTTAAATTTTCCTTATTTATAAGATCCGATCTGAAGATATAGAAGAGAATGAAAATCGAAACATCTTACCCTATCAATCTATGGTATTTTGGAATATTTACATTTCATACTGGCATGTACACACAATTTTCGATTAACTATGTGATATTATCTCATCACGTGATGTGAGTAAAAACTAGTTAAAATACGACAAACCATTAAATTAGTGTTAATTACCTAAACAGTTATTATAATTATTATCGATTAAAGTAATTTAATTGGGTGCCACTCACCACGCTATTGTAAAGTAAGATCGTATAAGAATTTTTCCACGATTTTGCCTAAGGCAGATCTCGAGATTTACGTTGAATGTTAACGCCGACACCCGAGTGACTGACAGAACACTCGCCCAAGTGCAGCCAAAAGGGACGCTTTACCCTCACCAACTTGGCTGCAAAATCAGCCGCCAACCAAGATGGGGATGGAAAGGAAACAAGAGTAAAAGGAAATAAAAATTGAATGTATCAAATACGACGAGTTGCTCATGCAAATTAGGGTACACGAAAGAATCGGTTCGGGGAGAACCGAATTGGTTTGAACTAATTCTCTTCGAACCAGCTCTATTTTGGTGCAATTTTTTAGTGCTTAATTTCTGTGTGTCATTCGTGCGGTTAACCGGTTTGAATGGAGCCAAAATTTGGTTTTAATATAAAAATCATTTAATAACACAAAATACAATTGAAAATCAATTCGGATCAGTTCGAACCTGTTTGCGAACCGAATTGAGCAGTTTTAAAACCGATTCAATTTGGTTCAATCCAGTTTCGAACTAAATTGAACCGTCTTAAAACCAACTCAATTCAGTTTTGAACCTGTTTTGAGCCGAACCGGACCGTTTTTGAAATCAATTTGATTAAAACCGGTTAAACGAATTGGTTTAAACCGATCCTATTTTTTCATTGCAAACCAGTTATATTTCACACTAGTTATGTCAAATCGAGCCGAATAAGTTTTTGGACCCCTAGTTAGTGTTGTTAGCTGGGTCAAGTCAAGCTGGTTCTTGAACCGCCTGGACCTATCCCAAACCCGACCGTGTACCATTTATATATATTCATATCATTTCGTAGATGAGTAACGGTGATCCCCCTAAATTACAATACAGAAAAATGCACAATCACAGTCAAATCATACATTCAAACTCTTGTCATACCTATATCATATACGTCATTTCACGTATTTATGTTATTTCACAAATAAATAAAATACTCACAATTATCTACGAATGATAACTTTTAGAATGCATAACCATAGCTTCCTTTGTACCTATCAAATCATTTGATAAGAAGATTTCAATGTTACTTGCATATACTATGACATCATATTCATACGAGCATGCCCGAAACTTTTTAACCATTTCTTGTAAGAATTAGTTAACGACATTACTATTTGACCATAGAAGAGAAGAGTCCATAGATTATAAAGATCACTGACCAGCATCACCAATTCATGAAAGATACGGATGAAATCCTACATCTAACCTGCCAACCCGACTGGAAGAAGGGAGACTTTTAAGGCAATTGCTAATAGGACATAAATATAGTCAAGCTGATTCATTCCAATTGTCTTATTTGACTTTAATTGAATATCAAGTAATTGGTTCTTCCTATTCATTACTTCTCGTTTCCTTCCATTCAGTTACTAAGTTTCCGTAATCTCCCATTAAGCCTCTTAATTTCAAGTTGCAAAATCTTACATTTTCATTGACATGGACATGCGGCTCAAAATAGATCTAATTTGGTACCATGGTTAAAATTTGGGACTAGCCACGAAATCATTCCCGTCTATTAATTCAGATTAACACCATTGTACTATTCTAGATTCGAAGTTAGTAGATGAGCCAGAGCAATAAAGACTTTACTGGTATTATTTTGAATTCTGAATCCAATAATTCAACCTGTTGATTTCTGCTTAATTCAAAAAAAGAGCTTGAGATAGGACTCAAACAATAGGGAAATAATTCTAACGGTCGCCCGAGCATGTCTATGATCCGCTTGGCATGAGATATGATCTTCTGCTTTACCCTAATGAGATATCAAGGAGAGTCTTCGCTTCATTCAAGTCTGTCTGAGTAGGGTAGCGGAGTTTCAGGCGGCTGTGAAAGTTACCAGCCCCCAGAAACCAGTGACTTCGATGGATGTTCATTGGGACCCACCAGAATCAGGTTGGGTCAAACTGAATACTGATGGTTCAGTTCAAGGAAACCCGGGAAAGGCAGGTGCAGGGGAGTCCTCAGTGACTCGAATGGAGTATGGATTCGGGGCTTTGCCCGGAACTTGGGATGGACAGATAGCTTGACCGCAGAACTTTGGGCGATCGGGGACGGTCTCCTGTTAGCAAAAAGCCTGGGCTTCCGATCAGTGGAAATTGAGCTGGACGCAAAATCGGCTTTTTGAGTGGGGGCCTTCGGATCAAAACCTAAAACTGAAAACTCTAATTTTTTATTGCAGGACTCTCAGCCAAGACTTCCACTGTAACCGGAGGAGATTTATCTATTGTGAGGCGAACAAGGTCGCGGATGGTCTTGCAAGAATTGGACGAGACATGGAAGACAATCTTGTACTTTTTGACAAACCCCCATCAGGGATGGTAGATGTTATGTACGCAGACTCCATTGGGGTATCTACACCTGGGGATGTTATCTTGTCTGAGTCGTGCTTAGACAATGGCTAAGTTGTAACTTTTGGTGATTTGAATGAAATCCTTTTATTACAAAAAAAAAAAAGATACAGTCTCTCTCTCTCTCACCCGCCAGTCTCTCTCTATGTCTGTCATTTCTATATCCCTTGCCTTCTCTTAATCAAGTCTCCCGGAGCAAGGCAAATGGAGATTTAGTTAATATAATATTAATTTAAACGGAGAGGTGGTGGAGAAGATGAGTTCAAAAAGGACGATGACGTGTGGAAGGTAGCCATCTCCTGCATTTGACATCTATACTTATACGTGTGTGATAATCGTACACTTCAACGGATTGAGAACGGATGAGGTGGCAAGGAGATTATTGGGCTAATGGGCATTGGCAGCACCGATTTGTTGGAGCTCAAATGAGTTCCTTTCAGCTCAAACGAGCCTTTTTGTTTTAATTCTCTTAAACCAACAATTTTTTTTTTTGAAATGGAACAATCAGTTAGGGTTTTAGGATGTTTTTAGGGTTTTGTGTATAATTTTAAAATAAAAAGAAAAATTTCATTGCTAAGACTTGAACCTGAATCTCATATTTTAAAAGTTAAGCATCTTAATCAACTAGATTATAACACTTTTGCATATCAGCAAGGTCGACCGATTAGGGCGAAATTGTTTTAATCGTGAATTTTCTTCATTTACAAGACTTGAATCCGAGACCTTACTTAAAGAAAAAAAATATTGAACCACTTGAATTTATATATATATATATATATATATGTCTCTCTCTGTCTGCGCTTAGCTCTTGAAATTAAACCAAAGAGCAAGCTAAATCATGCAACCGAGAAGAAGGCTAGCCCTGTCTATAAATGAAGCCGACCAACCGGTGCTCAACACGTCACATGTTAAGACTCGAACCCAAATCTCCTATTTGAAATTTAAGCATCCTAAGCAACTAGATTGCAACATTTTTACTTATATTTTCACATTCAATATTATATAGCTAATCTGATTAGGGCATGTTTGATTTATACTATTTTAAAATAAATTTGAATTGTTTATTTTTGAATTAAACTAAAAGATACAGACATTTCGATTTAAAAAATCACCCATTGAGTGGAAGGTCAGGCACTGACCTTCTTTAGCTTTTACGGGTGTGTAATAAAAAGGAAAATTTCAATCCGATATTACAAATACAATAATTCTATGTTTCCACATTTCCTTATAAATCTTAATGTTTGTAGTGAAATAAAAATTACTATTGAAAAATTGTGAAATAAAAATGATGGGATCAGTTGTTTCAGTGTGAGGTCTATATTTTCCATGCTAGAAACAAATTAAAGAAGAGAAAAGGTTTCAAAAGTTGGAAAGGGCAAAATGTCCAAGCCGGCGGGGTTTAGCTTCTTTCTTCATTCCCTCTAAAGCCAAAAACCCTACGCGTCCCCCCGTTCCCTTTCCTTCTGTTTCACCATCTCCAACACTAACAAACCTCAAGACAGCGTTAGAAATGGTTCCAACTCCGACCACCGATTGCTCATCCAAGCTGAATCTCGACAACTTGTGGGCCCTCGGGTTCTAAGACAAGGCGCCATGGGAACCGTCTTCCTCGTCCACGACTCCTCCACCGACCCCTCCTCCTCCTCCTCCACCTTCGCCCTCAAGGTCCTCGACGAGTCCTCCGTCCTCTTCAAGCTTGTCCTGTCCCACCAACTCTCCCGCCCGACGGGAACCACCACCACCCTTTCCTCCCCCCACCTCGATCATTTGGTCCTTCGAGACAGAGGAACTCCTCGCTTGGGCCATCCGGTGCTGCCCCGGCGGAGATCTCAACGCCCTCCGCCACCACCAGGTGGACCGCGTCTTCTCCCTCGCTGTCATTAAGTTCTACACTACCGAGATCATCTGCGCCATCGAGCACCTCCACGCCTCGGGCATCGTTACCATTTTAAAGGAACCGGTTCGGTGCCGGTCCGGTCGGGTTCCAGTTCAACGGGCGAATTTCTCCGACCGAAACAGTCACCAGACCTGAACCTGTAGAGGTCGGGCCGGTTCCTGGCCCAACCAGCCCAATTCACAATACTACCCCAGTTTAAATAACTAGATAATGTTACCATGAGTCCTATATATTTTTTATTTCTTATACGTGAGTCCTATTATTTTTTATTTTTTATAAGTGAGTCCTATATATTTAAAAGTGACAAATTAAGTTTATATGTCCACTACCATTACAACATTCAATCAATTCTGTTAACTACTATTATATTTTGGTGATATAGCACTAACACCGCAATACTAGTGTGACGTGTCGCTGATGTGATCGCTTATATAGACCTTTTTATCTGATGTGTACAAAAGTTATAATTTTTTTCTTCTTAAATCAACGTAATCACTCTTTCACCCCTCACTGTGCATCAAATTTTCAAAATTATGCCACCAAACCCTCATTTTTAAAATCATTCCTCAGTCAGTTCCGACAGCACCAAAACCAAGCATTCATCCGCAAGTGAACAGATTCCAAGTTCCCTTCAACTGAAACTTTGATTTTAGGCAATAAGGTTCCGATGAGAAAGAGATCGAGACTGGTGCCATGGTATGATCGATAAGAAAACTCCGATGAGCTGACGGGGCTGGTGAGGTAGGGCTGCTTGTGAAGGTACAGAACGCGGAGGTAAGGGAGGTCGCCAATGGCACCTGGAATCCGACCTGGCGGGAGGCTGCCCGTGAAGTGCTTGAGTTAGGAGACACAGGGGTGGTCTCATTGCACAGGATGATGTCCCAGATGACGCAGCAGTCGGTGTCGGCGGTCCAGAAAGAGAACACTGGGGGATTGCAGAAGTGGCTCATGATTTGGAGGAGTGCCTTCTTGTCGTCCGGGGGGCAGAGCTCTCCGGCGGAGGCTAGGACGCCGGCAAGGCATAATGGAGCAGAGAGGAGATGTTGAATGTGCATATCCTATAGACCTAATGTGGCATAGAAGAGATGAGCAAGTCTTCCTTCCTTCTGATCCCGACTTTATACACTGCACACGCTCAAACTGAACACAACTTTTTTCCGATCAATTTACGAAGGTTACCTTGTATTGCATTCATTCCATTGACGTCAATCAAGTTATCTGCCAACGACGGAATGGAGAGACAGACGGAGCGATTGCCGATAAGAAAACTCTGACGAGCTGACTGGCCACGGGTGATTTTGAGGAGCAATTTTGAAAATTAGGGTTTGGTGGCATGATTTTGAATTTGACTAACAATGAGGGGTAAAAGCGTAATTGTATTGATTTAAGAATAAAAAATTATTATTTTTGTATACTTCAGATAAAACAGTTTACATAAGCGATCACATCTGCGAGTCTGCGACACATCACACTGATATTACGGTTTTAGTGCCGCGTCACCACAATAACGGCAGCTAACAGAACGGACTGGACGTTGTAACGGTAGTGAACATATAGGATTCGATTTGCCACTTTTAAACATATAAGACTCATTTGCAAGAAACCATAAACATATAGAACTCCGGGTAACCATTAATATCTTAACACGTATAAAGTTTGATCCTCAAAAAATTACGAAAATGAAAAACTGAAAAAGATTTAAATCATGAACTCGTTATTGTTACCATTGAATATAAATTACTCTGAATAAATAGGACACAAAAGGCCACACTGACACAAAGTAAACGTAAGATCTCTTAGACACGGATCGAAATTGAAGTTGAGCCCACTCTCGCATGCAATTACGTTCGGTATATCTGTTTGATGCCATACCAGTGCAACTGTGTATAGATTTATTAAACTATTACAGGTATGTAAGATTTTGATGGAGAAAAATGATATCATGAGTCCTATATATCTGTTATTTCTTATAAGCGAATCTCAAATGTTTCAAAATAGCAAATCAAATTCTATATGCTGCTCGCCGTTACAAGATCGGTCTTTTCGGTTAGCTACATGGACAATTTTAACTTGACATGTATACATGAATTTAGAGGTATTAATTGTTTTACTCCAAAAAAATGCGGTTACTCTTTTACCCCTCACGTGTACACATCGAATTAAAATTATCCACGGTAGTATTAAAATTTGGCCCACCATACTAATGTGTACGGCATCACTGTCATGTCAGCTTGAAACAAAGGCTTGTGACGGAAAAGACTCGATCTTGTAACGAAGAGTAACATACAAGATTTGATTTATAATTTTAAAATATTTAGAGCTCGCTCTCACATTAAAAAGTAAACATATAAAGACTCCTCATGTGTTTTTCTCGATTCAGATTGGTTCAACCGGAGGACCATGCATGTAATTACTTCGGAAAACCCTAGACGCACCTACCAAAAGATAAGGCCGGGTCCTCAAATTAAATGCCCACAGACGTCGGCAGCGTCATTAAACAAGTAACGTAACCCAAGCAAATCTCCAAGATATAGCAGAATAAGAGTTCTTACTCCACATGCTGCAGATGATCCCCGAAACCATCGGAGATCGATCGGTTCTTAAGTATAAGACGATACATGAATGAATCATCCCATGCACGGCACAGAACCGGTGTCTGTCTTTTCGAATAATTTTGCCTGTTTTCTCGACGCCTCGCTTGCCTGGACATTTTGGTCTGGTGCACACAGCCAACTTATTACAAGAGTTGTTTCTCCTGTAATTCCTTTTCCCTAGCACACAGCTAACAGATCATTTTCTGTTCACTTGGTTCATCCTCTGATGCTTCCTTTTCATTAATTTCAGTGAATACGAGACCTATTCAACCCGAGATTTACTCCCTACTCCATCGTCTTGGACATGTTGTATAAAAATCATTCGAGATATGAGATAATACTAAAATCAAGGTGGATAAAATTCATTACACTCCAATATAAAAGGTACGAAGATAACATTGATAGAAAATATATAAAAAAACACAAAGGGATCGAAAAACTTCGAAATTGGAATTGTGGGCACAGCGTTTCCAGGAAACTCTTACATGCCTTAATGTTATTCAAGCTTGAACGATTGTGCATCACCTCGGTTTTATGACATCAAGATCGACTTCAGTCGATTTATTCTTAGAATCTAGAACCCCACATTCAAGTACATGGTGAATGGGAGGAGGGAAAAGACGAAAGCCACTGGAATAATTTGATCAAGCACACTAGGGTTTAGCCACTGTGAGATAAATCTCAGTTATTGAAAGGAGTCCAATATCGGATGCTTTTTGGCAACTTAGATTGCCAAGCCGGTTCCCTTGAACTTCTCCTCCGTGATCTCTTCTAGCCTCCGGATCATCTCCGGCGTCAGAAGATTCTTCGAGTCCCCCACCTCGCCCTTTCTAAAGAAGTTTCGATAGCTCGGATACCTTTCGTGAAAGTTCCCTTCGCTGGAAACCTCAGCTTTGCTCATGCTCTCGAAGCTGCACAGCTCGATAATCTCACCAATGGTGCCCTTCTCCTCTTCCTCGACGGTGAAGGGCTTCCCCAAGAACTCGGCCAGCCTCTTCACATGGGGTATCGGGTCTTCCTTCATGTCTTCGTACCTTAGGAACAGTACCTTGTCGGGGCACTCTTTACTTGCTTTCCAGTACCCTAAGACATGGTCCCAGAAAGGTCCAAAAGGAGACATCCCCGCGCAGAACAACTCAAATGTTTCTTCGAGAGAGAGATCTGGGAGAGGGGTCGCTTTCTTTCTCCAGCTGCACGTGAAGTGCCAGAAGGAAACGAAGGCATCCTTGGGGTTTCTCCAGATGTGCACGACCCGACAGCCCGCCTGGCCTCTGGCCGACTCGGGTAGCGTTGTGTAGGGAACGTGAGTACACAGCAGCCGGGGGGAGGGCATGATCTCCGGGTCCCCGACCGGAGGACTCCTGAACAGGTGCACCTCCAGGAAAGGCACGCACTCGTGCACGCCATGTTTGCGCAGAGGGTGCTCTTCCATATCAGTATAAAAAGCCCTATTCACGATGGAGAAGATCAACCTTTGAGCCAGGTCGTG
>CM075308.1:4145049-4170989 GCA_037672795.1 Lagerstroemia speciosa
AAATCTAACCAATTATCCTCTTAGGGTCTCTTATCCTCCACAGGCCTATTTTCCTCCAACATGGCACCAAAAAATATATATATATATGTGATATATATATTAATTAATAATTGACGAGAATCGGGCAAAAATACTCCAATCTTGGAACAAAAAAATATATATATATATGTATATATATATATTAATTAATAATTGACGAGAATCGGGCAAAAATACTCCAATCTTGGAACAAAGTTTCAAAAAAGGTGAATATTAAACTATTTTTGTGAATATTATTTTAAAATCGCATGTTCGACATGTATTTTTCTATACGTGAACATGCAACCAACTTGGGGTTGGTCTAGTGGTTCCCGCACTAGACCCCAAATGGATGATCCCAGGATCGAATCTTAGATTGGGAGGGTCGACGGGAATTTTTCCAGGGATCCCGACCCGATCGGAGATTAGTCTCGGGCATGCTTCCGCTGACCCGAAGATACTGCGTGACGCAAACAAAAAAACATGCAGTTCTAAAATGATATTGGAAAAATGAGATATTATATTACAAGTCTTATATATTTATTATTTTTAATAGTTTGAGTCCTAGAAGTTTTAAAATATCTAATTCAGTCTTATAAGATCAGTTTCGTTACACTTTCAGTGTTAATCGTCACATTTTACTGACATGAGCTTTACGTCTTTAACTGTTGATGAATAGTGATGTTTCAGACCGGAAGGTATCAGAATTGTGATTAAATTAATTATTTTTGAAAGTATAAGATTTATTACAAAAAATAAATATATAATATTTTCAGTATCATTTTTCCCCTTGAAAAACTAGTCTTCAAAGGACCGATTTCAAGATTAGTTTTTCAAGAGGGTATTTCTTAAAATTTATTATCGAGAGATTTTTTATATTTTCAAATATTTTCGATCCGATTAATGAAGACATTTCGTGATTCTGAATATTCATAAAGGGAAAAATTTACAAAAAAAGGGCAGGAATTAGTGGAACAGAACAGAGCAATCTGGCGAGACGCGACAGCTGATCGACGCGTGGCGCCCGCCACCGTGCAATTGCAGCCACAAGATCGCCTCTCCGTTCTGGAACTCTCGCTTTGGAAAAGTATGGCATGTAAAGATACTAATATTGAGCATGAATTAATTAAATTAATTTTTTATGAATTATTTTTTCTGTTTCAGGTTTTTATTAAAAATAATTTAATTTTATTAATTAACTCATAATACTATATTAACATTATCACACAACACAAATTCTCATTTCTTTTGTAGAAAGTCTTCAGTGGGGTTATTATACCACGTCAGCATCGCTTATATGGTAATCCGTCCAATAAGAATTTACAATTTATATATTATTTTCAATTAGAGTTCACAATTTATTAGTTTTTTAAATAATTTTTTACTATTTATATATATTGTTTCTAATTAATGTTCACCATTAATTTAAGATTTTTTATATTTTTAAAGATTTGTTAAAATTTAATAATTATATCGTAATTGAATAAATAAACTATATAAATAATGACGTGATATAACTGATTCACTAAAAATTTTGGATTAATTACATCAAAAAACATGAGATTTACTTCATTTCTCAAAAAAAGTCAAACGTTTTAAATTTGAAAAATAAAATCATGAGATTTCGTTTTGTTCCCAAATTAAGCCAAACTTTTCAAACTTGAAAAATAAATCATGTAATTTTATTTAATTCTCAAATCAAGCCAAACTCTTCAATTTTAAAAAATAAAAATTATATTTTTTTATTTATTAACAAGTTGACTAATATATCAAAATATAAATTGATATTCTTGTGTAATATATTATATTTATTTATTATCGCGTACTTACAAATAATAAAATTAGCATGATTTTTATTGAAAAATAATTTAAGAATTTTCTCTTGAATTAAGATTAATATTAGTCATTGAAAAATATAAAGAGAACTTTATATAAGATATTGTTGTAAATTTTAAAAAAATTCAAATATACTTTTACACAACGTTATAGAAAAAGTTATAAAAAAATTAGTCACATAAGTATTGAATATCGGGTAAAATAAACTATTTTAATAGTAAAATAATTAATGCGATTTTGATTTTAAAAGATGAATTATTTGGCTTAAATTGAGAAAAAAAGAAACTACGAGATTTTATTTTTAAGATGTAAAAGGTTTGGTTTAATTTGGGAATAAAATAAAATTATGTGATTTTTTTTCAAATTTAAACTGTTTGACTTCTTTTAAGAAATGAAATAAATCACGTATTTTTTATATAATTTACCCAAAAAATTTTCCATCCCATCTAGCGACGTCCAGTTTTTCCCGAAAAATCCCAAGAAGTATTTCGTCCGACGTGGCATCCCCGTTTTTTATTTCCAGGATCTCCCACCGCAGCAAGCAGGGCGTTCGATTCATCTTCTTCCTCCTCGGCTCTTCTGGCTGTTTCTGTTCCTGCTCCCTGCCCTCTAGCTTCTTCTCGGAGGACAGTTGGGATTTTCTCGAGAAAATTTTCACTTGCTCTGCTGCTCTGAGCTGTTATTCCAGCAAGTCCACTGATTCTCAATCTTTGTTTCCTAGGAGCCAAAGTTTCTGATTTCAGGTTTTAGATTGTATTTCTTGTTATATTTGCTGGAAAAAAAAACAGCTGATCTCTGTCCGCATCGCCCTGTGTAATATTTACATAAAGTTTGATTTTTTTTTTGTTTGAACCACGGGGCATAATGCCGGGCCAGCCGAAACGTACCTCGACGCTAATTGCAGTCGGGCCGGAATACTTGGAAAATTTCCCGTCTACACTTCCAGCCTGGGAATTGATCATTGCAAAGTTTGAATTTTGATAGTCATGTTGAAGGTTACAGGGAATAAATACTCTGCCACTGATTCCTTTTCTTTTTCAGGTAAATGGGTATTTCAGTAGTGTGAATTTGGGCTGTTTTGTCGTCTTGCAGACTAGTTTCTTACGACACTCCGCTGCCATGGAGGTTGAGGTAGCATCTAAAATCTTTTGGAGAGAGACGATTCATCCCATTGCATGGACTTGAATAATGAAACTTTTGAGATTTCATCCGTACAGACAGCTTCTGTGGTTGGATCAGTCGCGGCCTTTGTTTGTAATGATTTGCTGAGTCAATAGGGTGTCTTGGTACATTGTAATGTAGATCAGAGCTTGTCCAATGAAGACATCCATGGAATCACCATAGTTGAGGAAACGTTGATTTGCTAATAAAAGCTTGAATTTTCAATCAAACCCCTCTTAAGGAAAACCAAACCTTTGATTCGGACAACTGCCAGTAAACCACGGTGATGATGTTTACCCATTTGATGTTCATTTTCAGATGACTTCTTGATTTCTGGTTGCCTGCAGTTCCTTTTTCACCTGTTATGGTTCCCAGTACATTGGAATAACTCATTGATATATATATTTTTTTTCTTGATTTCCATCTAGGTACGAAATGACCTGGGATCGGATACCTCTTCTACATTATCAAATCCTAGTTTTAATGTGAGGACTGAAAAGGATAACCAACTAAAAGAGACCAATCGCTTCAACGACCAAACCCCTGAGGTTGTATTCTATTACGAGCTCGCGGATCCCTGACTGCAAACTTCCATATAAAGACAAATATATGTTCGAACAGGTGAGGAAAGCATATACCATCATGAAGCAAAGAGAGAAATGGACTGAGGAAGAGCACCAAAAGTTTCTCGAAGCGGTAAAGCTTTATGGCCGTGGGTGGCGCAAAATAGAAGGTATGCTCTGCAAATATTGTGTTTTATGTATTTATTTGATTATTTGGTCAAACATTCTGCTGTTGGATCTACCAATTCGATGAAGTAGTCATTACTGTTTTCGTGCAGAACATATAGGCACGGAAACTGCAATTCAGATTCGAAGCCATGCCCAAAAATTTTTCTCCAGGGTTCTAATGCCCTGATGATAAATTACTACTGTTGTGTAAACTTTCGACTGATCAAATGACTCGAATCAAACTCTTGTGAATTCTTCTTACATCTATTACTGCTTAGTTTTAGGTTGCTCGGGCGTCTAATAATGGGACCGATGGGTTGTCTGTTAAGTTAGTTGAGATACCTCCTCCTAGGCCAAAGAGGAAACCAGTTCATCCGTATCCTTGCAAGTTGATGAATTCTCTTGGAGAAGCTCCAGTCTCTTCTCGAATTGAGTCAACTACGGCAAAAGAGACACCATCACCGAGATCAGTTCTGCCAGTGGCTCGTTCAGAATCGGATACATCAGGATCCGCTGCTTCAGATGACTGTGACAGTTGCCCTTCACCAAATTCTCGGACCACTTGCAAGAAAGAGAACATATTTCAGGATAATGTAAATAGGATAAGCCGTTAACTTTGCTTTTTCCCTGTTTCATTATCTTGAAGGAGGTGAACCTTCACGGATTCTGATGCCTTTTGTTCTGCACTGTTCAGAGTTTCTCTTCGAGTCCTCAAAACCCACTGTGCTTCAAGATCTTTGGAAGGACAGTCATGGTAACTGATATAACCCCAAAATTATCCTCTTCTCTAGATAAAGAGAGTTCATTTGATCATCCCAACGAGGAGTTCAATGACACCTGGGCATTGAACCAGTCCAACTCTTGGTATCAAACCCTCTACACTGTAGGAATACCTCCAAGTTGTCCACAGCAGTGGTATTCCATAGATCCAAGCTAACCTGTCAAGAAATCATAGTCATACTAATGAATTTGCATCTCGACAGGTACGTGTCACCCTACTGGAGAGGCCTTGCCGCAAGTTGAATCCAAGTCGCCTGGCGATACTGGAAGAAATGTCAAAGCCGAGCCCAACACTTCTCAGCCCCAACATTCTCCCGAAATGATGTCTGTGCCGTGATACTATAAATCATTTTTTTCGGGGGTAAATATTTATATCTTCCTAAGTAGAGATACTAATCTATTTCTTATCAACAAAAGTCACAGAAGGGCGCAGCTCTTCCTGCATAAACAAAAGATCATTTCTTGCTCTCCATAAGCTGTAGAGGTACCCGGTGAAAAGCATGTACGTAGATTGTGGTCTTCATTTTCTTCACCCTCCAGCTAGTAATTGCAAAACTCAATTCAGCATCCAAGAGCTCACGCCCTTGTTGATTTGCAGCGTCTTCAAAAGGCCCCATCCAATAATTTTAATCGTTTGTAACATTTTCGTTTGAATTCCAATTCACGAATCGTTTAAACCGTTGTATTCCTGACTCAATGAACTTTAATTTGACACAATAAATATGCATATTTGATGAATTTTTCATGTGTAAAAAGTATCATCACAACTTAAAATGGGTAATAAATAGTACTTAATGTAATGTAAATATGCTTAAAATTACACATTTTATTATGATAAAAAAAGTTACACGAAATAATAATAATCATGAAAAAGTATTGAAGTAATCTATCTTTTAGAGGTAAAAGAAAAATATTAAACAAGTTCTAACAGGGTACTCGGAATTTGTGGTGTCTTACAGGTTTCGCTTAAGGTCCGATCCCAATATTCAACAGGGTAGGGTTCGGATTTCAAAGTTAGAAATTGGTCTTATATAGGTAGGGTCCGGATATCATTAAAAAAAAAAAAATACAGCGTATCCGGACTCGAACACCCATGGGCTACCCACGACAATCCTATCGTTTATGAGGGTCGTCGGCAGATTGATCAAAGTACAATGCCCGATTCCATATCTCTGTACACTCAGACCTAGCGGTAGCAATTTCACCCCGTTCCTCGGGACATACCTTGGATGGGTGCTACATAAGCATCCATACTCAAGAGAGTGAGATGCTTCGGCCTGCTTACCATGCTTGGGTACAAAACTACTTTAATATTCAACAAACATATGTCACACAAAACTGGGTTTTGAGTACATATACCAAACTATTTCAAATGAAATACTTTCTTTCAGTATAGTGATGAAAACGCGTTTCAAGATGCGATTTTGATTATACGGAGAAAACCGCGTCTCGAAACTCCACACATCACCGCACCGTTCTAACTTCTTCGATGGCTGATGCATTGATTGAACCCGTCAACGTTTTCTAGATTCACGCATATCAAATTCAAAGTACTCACGGCTTGACCACGTAATTGTGCGTGGACCCAAGGCTTTCTCGTAAAATAGGCTCGTGGACCCAAAAAAGCTACCATATAAGTAAGGGAACTCGGGCAATAACAGTAGGACTCATGACCTTTCGATCTGAGTTCGAGAAATCACGGTGCACGACAATGAATCATTTTCTCCATTAGAAATATAGCAGAGTCTAATTAATCACGATTATTATAGATTTAAGTCGGATCAACCCGCTCACTGTGAAGTGAAGTCCTTTCGTGCGTGGATTCTACGATAGAAGACGCAAAAGGAGGTATCAAACCTTGATAACAAGTATTGTCGTCATAGTGTGATTTTGGACTTACCCGCCAAAAGAAAACGTAGCCCAGGGGTTAGAGAAACGCGGAAAACGTTGACTCAGCCAGTCCAGCAAAAGTGAACACGCGCTCTCTCTCTCCCCCTCCTCCCTTCGTCTCCTTCCTCTGCCACAGGAGAGTTTGACTGCAATAGATATACTATATAATTGTACTAATATAATATTATTAATTTATAACATTACATTAATAGTATCGCTTAATATATTAGTTGGGTACGCTACTTCCTCCTCTACTGCCCACTGATCTTAAACACCACACTCCCTCTGTGTGAGAGAGAGAGAGAGAGCGAGATGGGGAAGCTGAGCTCTGAGCCGCACATCGACCACTTCAGCCACCCCCAGTTGCCCACCCTCCTCGCCCACTCTTCCCACCCCAAGCACCCGCTCTCCCTCCTCCGCGCTCCGCCCTACCCGGGCGTCTCCACCTTCAACTGCGACGGCTGCAGCCGCCCCGGCACCGCCTTCTGCTACCACTGCCGCGAGTGCAACTTCGACCTCCACCCCACCTGCGCCTCCAAGCCGCTCTCCATCTCACATCCCCGCCACCACCACGTGCTCAACCTCGAGTTCTTCCCGCCGTATGACATCAGGGGTTTCTCTTGCGATGTCTGCGGCGGCTCCGGGAAGAACCACTGGCTGTACCGTTGCTCCTCCTGTGAGTTCGACGCCCATGTGGACTGCGTCACCCCTACCGGTAAGTATATACCATATCTAGCGATAGTTACTGGAAAATATCCAAACCTCAAAGTGTTAATGGCCAAATTAATACTTCTCCCCCTCATATTTACCATTATTTCTCCCATTCACATTCTCTTACTATCTCTCCCCCATTCTAAATTTCAATCTCCCGCCGCCGCCCCCGAACGCCAATCCTCCCCCCACGCATTTCTTCTGCCGCTCAGGCCCCAAGCTCAGATCGGCCCCCGGCTAACCCCCCGATCTGCTCAAGGCCGACGCCAGACGACCCTGATGCCCCCGGGACGCTGCCGGTCGTCTGGTGTTGCTCGTTGCCGCTGGCCGTCAGGTGCTGCTGCAGAGAAGGAAGGGGGCAAATATAAATTTTCACCCCAACCTCAAATTAAAAAAAAAATGAAAACGAAAAATGTGAGCAAATTTCAGAAACATAAAAGAGACTTGATTACAAGCCATCTGTTAGTTTATTCTTTAAGTTAAACAGAAACTAACTTACGGCTTCGTGTCGAGTGATTGGGATAAGTCCACAATGTTGGGATTTAAACTGAATAATCTCATAGAAATTCCAGAATTATACGCGTCAAAATTGTCAACGGATCGTATAAAATATAAATGAAAGCATACCTAAATCCCTTGTAATGGTTGTAGAATCAAGGTCGTGGTTTGACTCTTTTGAGTCTGCCACTAACCTTCTGAGAGAGCGTGTGAATTCTCTCTAACTCGACTGACTAATGATATGCAAAGGGAGTCGGATTTAGGAACCATGATCCTTTGATTACATAAAAGTGCATGAAGTTTTATTAGTTTTCAATTCCACCCATTATAGAATCACAAATTACTCTTAGATATCTACACATTAGTCCTCATGCTTTACGAATTATCATCGGAACCCTTTTATCAAACTTAATTAGATCACTTAATTGAACCGACTATTTTAGATAGCGCAAATACTTGACAAATTAATATATTGTTTGACCATATCAGTCGAATCAAATCCAACATTGAACAAGTCCCAATGATATCCATTATATCTGTTGAGATGCAAATCTTATGTCAGAGAATTAATGGGTTGAAATCTATTTATAAGGAGAAACACTTGTATGCAATACGCATACTGTGTGACAGTGCTAGAGTACTACTATAAATAAATAGAATTTAATTATTTTTGAGTTGTTTTTTGTTTTATAATTTTATTAAAAATATTAAAAAAATTAAATTTTATTGACTTTTGATTCGTCACTCACAATAATTTATTGTCTATGAGAGAGCGTACACAAAACCCATTAGTTTAAGTTTTTAATTGAATTCTTAGGTTGGACATGATCCAATCGCCTATAGGCCACGTGCTATTTTCTACCATCTGCATCAATTTCGGTGGCCCGGGTGATCGAAGAACAGTTGTCTCTGGTGGCAGCGGACTTTTCATACATTATTTGAGATTTTTTGGATAATTTGTCGATGTTATTGGCAGCCTCACTCCTTACACCAATTTTTCAAATGTTTCACACGTGAAATTTGAGTGTGTTCTATGTATTTGTTGATTTTTATAAATAAATTTTAAATATTTTAAAGTGATAAATCACGTTTTATATATTGTCCGTTTTATAAAATATAGTTATCCGTCATCTACTGTTGTTTTAAACTGAAGTGGTATTAACCTTATATTGACATGGCATTAGCACATGTCAGTTTAAAAGAAAATGACTCGACGTTATAACATGAATAACATATAGAATTTGATTTATCACTTGAAATATTTAGATTTTCTTACAATGATCGATAAATATACATGAGTTTCGATTTCTTTTTCTCCATAAAATTTTTCATTCTTTCGCTCTGTTACCTATCTACTCGTGTCTAATTTCGAAAGAATCTGACTAGGCGGAGAGCCAACTGGACAAGCTCAGTCGCCGTCTCAGCCGCCGCAGCAGCCACAACCACAACCTTCTGGCCCAGCCTTACAGCTCAACGCCTCATATCGCGGCCCATACAATAACAACGGCATCGTCTAGCCTCCTCCTCAGCCTCAGCCCTACCATGTACAGTACCACCTCCAGCACCAGGCCTCGGCACCCGCGACACAGCAGAACTATCAATCTTGGCCACCTCAGATGGCACCGACGCAGCAGATGTATCGGCCGCAGCAGCCAGCCAACGGCCTGCAATGGACCAACTATGGCCTCGCGAAGATGATGGCTCTGAGCTTTCTCAATGCAGCGGGCCAGCAAGCCGGGCAGAGCCTCGTGCAGAGCCTGGTGGGTGGACGTGATAACGATGGTGGCGACGACGAAGTCGATAGTTACGATTTCACATCTGGTTTTGATATCGATGGCGGTGATATAGAAGGCTAAGGAGGCTCGGATGATCGGCCAGACCGAGTTGTTTTCCAGTGTCGATGCTTTAAAGGGATTTGATTTGAGTATTATTAGATTACTTGGAAAAGTTGGATTGCATGAAAAGTTTTTATTTTACATGAAAAGTGTATTGTAATATAAAATTGTTATGTTTGATAAGTATTTTAAATTATTAAAAAAGTTAACATTTCATTTACAAAAATACCCCTTTTTAACTCTTGATGATTGGACTTGATCTCATTGTGAGGGGCAAAAGGTGTCTTTATTGCTTGTATTCTCACTTTCCGCTCTCTTCCCTTGGCATTGTGGTTGCAGGGAAAGGAGGCAGGGTAGGAAAAAATTTGGGCAGCCCGGGAAAGTATAATTGCGCCCCATTGTTAGCCAAACATGGCAAAAATTGTATGCAAAATCCTCGTGGGTGAGGTTTTATAGCTTTCGAACCCGTCAAATTCACATGACTTACCCAGCACACGTGACTTAAGGGCTATTCTGCGTATCACGAGAAGGAGGTGTCGCAATCACGGCTAGTCAAATTCAGAATGCGCTCAAATACCTCGATTATTAAAAAAAAAAGTTGAAACTTTACACCAAATCAAATAACACCTTAAGGACTGAAGGACAAGTTCAGTGTGAATTTCTAGGTTTTTTTTTTCCTTTTTTCATTTTCCTGTGTTGATCGGTCAAGGTTTGTGCGTTCAATCAATGTGCCATCTCATGCATCGGGTTTTCGGAAAAGGAAAAATTACATAAATGGTATATTGAGAATTATTTTATAATGGCATTTGTTACAGTTTCGTACAATTCTTTCAAAATTATTACAGTTTACTGTAAATCGTCAAATTGGTATTGACACTGTTAATCTGTAATAATATGATTTGGATGTCATGTGTACGTAGAAGCTATCGTGGCACGCGAACTTAATATTTCAAATGAAAATAATAAGAAAAACACGCCAATTGCAAATTTTTTTCTATAATTTTTTAATAAAATATTAGATCCATGTTGCAATTTTTTTCTATAATTTTTATAATATTTTGAAATTTTTTTACATATATTATTATTTTCATTTAAAAGATTAAGTGAACATGCCACGTTAGTTTCTATGCACGCATGGCGTCCTTTCCAATTACCACGTTATCACGGATCGATGGCGTCCACACTAATTTGATGGTTTGTAATAACATGTAATAGTTTTTTTAAAAAAGTACCAAAATATAACAAAAAATAAAATTTACCATTTTAAAATAAATTTTTAAAGAAAATGTATTATTCACGTAATTGTCATTTTCAAAAAAATAAAGCCCACGACAACGCAAGGCTGCTAACAGTGCATTGATATCACCTTACAGCTGGAAGGGTACCACCGTCAATTTATTTTTCTTTTTTTGGTAATAGATTCATCATATTTAAATCAAATTTATTCGGATACAAACTCGTTTAAAAAAGATAAATAAAAGCATTGAACTTATATAATTCCATGAGATACATTTAAACATATTTGCCAACGAAAGGAAGTTGGGCAGCAGGAATATGTTAGCGGCCGGGAAGGCGAGTAGACAGCTCTGTGTACTCGCGGGCGGATGGCTTCGCCATCTGACGTGGCAGAAAAAGGATAATGCAACAAATATCTAATTTATTTTCGCCTTCCAAAAATCTAACCAATTATCCTCTTAGGGTCTCTTATCTTCCACAGGCCTATTTTCCTCCAACGTGGCACCAAAAATAAATAAATAAATATATATATATGTGTGTATATATATATATAATTAATTAATAATTGAGGAGAATCGGGCAAAAATACTCCAATCTTGGAACAAAGTTTCAAATGATAGTGAATGTTAAACTATTTTTATGAATATCATTTTAATATCACATGTTGGATATGTATTTTTTTATACGTTGAACATGCAACTAACTTGGAGTTGGTATAATAGTTCCCTCACTAGGCCTCCAAATGGGTAATCTCAGGATCGAATATCAAGTTGGGAGGGTCGACGGGAATTTTTCCAGGGATCCCGACCCGATCGGAGATTAGTCTCGATGCATGCTTCGGCTGACCTGGAGATACTGCGTGGTGCAAACAAAAAAAAACATGCAGCTCTAAAATGATATTAGAAAAATGAGATAATTATGTTGCGAGTCTTATATATTTATCATTTTTTATAGTTTGAGTCGCAGAAGTTTTAAAATATTTAATTCAGTCCTATAAGATCAGTTTCGTCACACTTTCAGTGTTAATCGTCACTATTTTACTGACACGAGCTTTACCTCTTTAACAGTTGATAGAATACTGATGTTTCGGACTGAAAGTGTAATAGAATTGTGACTAAATTAATTATTTTCAAACGTATAAGATTCAATTACTTAAAAAGATAATATATAATATTTTCAGTGTCATTTTTCCCTTAAAAAACTAGTCTTCAAAGGACCGATTTCAAGATTAGTTTTTCAAGAGGAGTATTTCTTAAAATTTATTATCGAGAGATTTTTATATTTTCAAATATTTTCGATCCGATTAATGAAGACATTTCGTGATTCTGAATATTCATAAAAGGGAAAATTCACAAAAAAAAAAAGGGCAAGGAAATTAGCGGAACAGAACAGAGCAATCTGGCGAGACACGACAGCTGATCGACGCGTGGCGCCCGCCACCGTTCAATTGCAGCCACAAGATCGCCTCTCCGTTCTGGAACTCTCGCTTTGGAAAAAGTATGGCATGTAATGGCACTAATATTGAGCCACGAATTGATTAAATTAATTTTTTATGAATTATTTTTTCTGTTTCAGGTTTTTATTAAAAATAATTTAATTTTATTAATTAACTCATAATACTATATTAATATTATCACACCGTATTATCGTTAAATGTAAACTCTCATCTCTTTTGAAAAGCGTCTTTAGTCGAGCAGTTATACCACTTCAGTAAAACTTATATGATATATCCATTCAATAAAAATTTATAATTTATATATTATTTTCAATTAAAATTCACAATTTATTAAGTTTTTAAATAATTTTTATTACATATATATTATTTTCAATTAATATTCAATATTAATTTAAAATTTAATAATTATATATCAAATTATAATTGAATAAATAAATTATATAAATAATACTGATATAATACAACTGTTCCACTGAAAACTTGGCTAGTCGCATGCAGCGATGTCCAGTTTTTCCCGAAAAATCCCAAGAAAATATTTCGTCCGACGTGGCATCGCTGCTTTTTATTTCCAGGATCTTCCGCAGCAGCTAGCAGGGCATTCGATTCATCTTCTTCCTCGGCTCTTTTGGCTGTTTCTGTTCCTGCTCCCTGCCCTCTAGCTTCTTCTCGGAGGGCAGTTGGGATTTTCTCGAGAAAATTTTCACTTGCTCTGCTGCTCTGAGCTGTTATTCCAGTAAGTCCACTGATTCTCAGTCTTTGTTTCCTAGGAGCCAGAGTTTCTGATTTCAGGTTTTAGATTGTATTTCTTGTTATATTTGCTGGAAAAAAAAAAACAGCTGGTCTCTGTCCGCATCGCCCTGTGTAATATTTGCATAAAGTTTGATTTTTTATTTGTTTGAATCACGCATAATGCCGGGCAAGCTGAAGCGCACCTCGACACTAATTGCTGTTGGGCCGGATACTTGGAAAAACTCCCGTCTACACTCCTAACCTTTGGATTGATCCTCGTAAAGTTTGAATATTGATAGTCTTGTTGAAGGTTACAGGGAATAAATACTCTGCCGTTGATTCCTTTCCTTTTTCCAGGTAAATGGGTATTTCAGTAGTGTGAATTTGGGCTGTTTTTGTCCTTTTGCAGGACGAGTTTCTTACGATACACTGCTGCCATGGAGGTTGAGGTAAGCATCTAAAATTTTTGGAGAGAGACGATTCATCCCATTGCATGGACTTGAATAATGAAACTTTTGAGATTTCATCTGTACAGACAGCTTCTGTGGTTGGATTAGTCGCGGCCTTTGTTTGTAATGATTTGCTGAGTCAATGGGTGTCTTGGTACTGGTAAAAAAAGGGGGTGTCTTGGTACATTGTAATGTAGATCAGAGCTTGTCCAATGAAGACATCCATGGAATCAACATAGCTGAGGAAACGTTGATTTGCCAATAAAAGCTTGAATTTTCAATCGAACCCCTCTTAAGGAAAACCAAACCTTTGATTCGGACAACTGCCAGTAAACCACGGTGATGATGTTTACCCATTTGATGTCCATTTTCAGATGACTTTTTGATTTCTGGTTGCCTGCAGTTCCTTTTTCACCTGTTATGGTTCCCAGTACATTGGAATAACTCATTGATATTTTCTTTTTCTTTTTCTCGATTTCCATCTAGGTACGAAATGACCTGGGATCGGATACCTCTTCTACATTATCAAATCCTAGTTCTAATGTGAGGACTGAAAAGGAGAACCAACTAAAAGAGACCAATTGCTTCAACGACCAAACCCCTAAGGTTGTATTCTATTACGAGCTCGCGGATCCCTGACTGCAAACTTCCATATAAAGACAGATATATGTTCGAACAGGTGAGGAAAGCATATACCATCATGAAGCAAAGAGAGAAATGGACTGAGGAAGAGCACCAAAAGTTTCTTGAAGCCGTAAAGCTTTATGGCCGTGGGTGGCGCAAAATAGAAGGTATGCTCTGCAAATATTTTGTTTTATGTATTTATTTGATTATTTGGTCAAACATTCTGCTGTTGGATCTACCAGTTCGATGAAATAGTCATTACTGTTTTCGTGCAGAACATATAGGCACGAAAACTGCAATTCAGATTCGAAGCCATGCCCAAAAATTTTTCTCCAAGGTTCTAATGCCCTGATGATAAATTACTACTGTTGCGTAAACTTTCGACTGATCAAATGACTCGAATCAACCTCTTGTGAATTCTTCTTACATCTCTTACTGCTTACTTTTAGGTTGCTCGGGCGTCTAATAATGGGACCGATGGGTCACTGTCTGTTAACTTGGTTGAGATACCTCCTCCTAGGCCAAAGAGGAAACCAGTTCATCCGTATCCTCGCAAGTTGATGAATTCTCTTGGAGAAGCTCCAGTCTCTTCTCGAATTGAGTCAACTACGGCAAAAGAGACACCATCACCGAGATCAGTTCTGCCAATGGCTTGTTCAGAATCGGATACATCAGGATCTGCTGCTTCAGATGACTGTGACAGTTGCCCTTCACCAAATTCTCGCTTCACTTGCAAGAAAGAGAACATATTTCAGGATAAAGTAAATAGGGTAAGCCATTAACTTTGCTTTTTCCCTGTTTCATTATCTCGAAGGAGGTGAACCTTCACGGATTCTGATGCCTTTTGTTCTGCACTGTTCAGAGTTTCTCTTCGAGTCCTCAAAACCCATTGTGCTTCAAGATCTTTGGAAGGACAGTCATGGTAACTGATATAACCCCAAAATTATCGTCTTCTCTAGATAAAGATAGTTCATTTGATCTTCCCGACGAGAAGTTCAATGACACCTGGGCATTGAACCAGGCCAACTCTCAGTATCAAACCCTCTACACTGTAGGAATACCTCCAAGTTGTCCACAGCAGTGGTGTTCATACCAAGGCCTGCCATATGTCCTTTTTGCGCCATTAAACCTAAGCTTACTGTCTAATGGAACAATCAAGGAACAGCAATGTGCTAGTTCAGATTGTAGGTCCATCGCTGGTGCAGGAGATAGGAATCCAGCTGACAGCAATTCTTTGCCTCGAAACCCCAGCAAGAGAGAGATCCGAAAGGGCTTTGTTCCGTACAAAAGATGTTTGGCACAGAGAGAGGGTAGGTCATTCATTTGTCAGGCTGAACAACGGTACCAGAAACCTCGTGTGGAGTCGTGAGGTTTTGCCCCTTTACCTCTGGTAATCTGGTTAAGCTCCTTCCTATTAAGTGAGTAATGAAGCAATGGGACAGAATCGACGTGTAGGAGGCAGCTTCATATGTAATTAGTCTAGTCCGACACCTCTACGAGCTCACAACAGGATGGAACATAAGTGCCTTTGCGAGTTCGTCATAAGTGCACATTTTTGGTTCACTGCTGTAAATTGTGCTTCTGCGAGCAAATTATTCCTTCTTGGCCTTAATCATCAACATAAGAACGTTAGTTTGTATTAGTCCGTATTTACAAAACCATTGGAGTGAAATAATGTCTGTACAAGAAAGTTGATCCAATGGCATGTGTGGGTTCATCCCCACCTGATGCCTACTTGTTTTTAATGGATGGTAAGTTCAGATCCTCTAATGGTCAATCTGATACGAATCACCAGTTGCGAGCAACTTCAAACTAGATAGACAGCAAAGCCAGCATATCAGTGAATCTGTTTATTTGTTTCCGTTGGTCTGAGGGTACGTGAAAGCGTACGAGCAAAGGTTTAAGCTTTTTGTTACACAGATTACCTTGGTGAATGTGTGATGCCGTGGGGACTCGATACCTGTTATAAGACTCGGCGATCTTAGTACTATCTTGGATTTTGAAACGACAATGTTGTCGGACGGAGAGCAGTGCTGGATCTGGTAAAATGTGGGAATCGCTGGTGGGCTCGTAGGCTGGCCCGCTTTACGAACTACTGGATTGGCCCATTATGAAACAGACACGAAAACAACCCAGCGTGTCCTCGCCTCTCGAAATATTGAACCGACAATGTTGGACGAATGACCACCGACCATCTTCCCACCAATAAGAAGATTCGGTTTGTTTTCTCCTCATGCAGATTACTCAAAATTCCGTCTTGAAGCATCCGATAAGTAATCGGGATATGGTGCCGTTGGTGGGGGCCAATCGGGCCTGGAACGCCGCCTCAACCGCCCTGTCGAGCCTCAAGAGATCCGCTGTTCTGTACCACTACCCGTGTCCCGACGGGGCATTCGCCGCCTTAGCAGCTCATATTTACTTCTCTGCCGCCCCTTCAAACCCCGCCCTCTTCTTCCCCAACACAGTCTACAGCCCCATCAAGCCCCACCAGCTCCCTCTCCATGAAATCGACGACCTTTACCTGCTCGACTTTGTCGGGCCCCCTGGTTTCGTCCAAGAAGTCTCCTCTAAAGTTGACAGGTACCTGGCCTATGCCTGGCCCGCTCTCCCTTTCTCATGGACAGTTTTTTTCCCTGTTGATTGGTAATAAGTATCGACTGCATTCTGAATATGTGTTTTCTGTGGAAAGATGAAACTTTACGTTCCGAGGAAGCATTCTGTTCGAGTATTATTGGGTAAGAAGCAAATGTAATATTGCTGTGTTTGGAAAATATGAAGTTGGGGGTGGGGGGTGGGAGAAGTTCTGTAATATGGGTAAGATGTTGTAATTTGTAAAGTTGAATGTAACTCAAGAATTCGCACTTGCTTAAGACAAATGCTTTACTTTACTAACCATGTACTAAATTTTATGGGGAAACAGACACTGCCTAAAAGAAATCGAATAAATAAATTTTTATGCATTTTCAAGTTGTATCCGGTAACCAGTCACGACCGCTATGTAGGATTCCAAGCTTATGCACTTGTTGAGGAACGTTTACCTGCATTGCAATTCAGTAACTTTACTAGTAAAAGAAAAAGATCAAGTTCTTGTAATGTTTGGCAAAAAGTGGATATGATTTCATCTGTTTGGATTGCAGTTATAAGTGCTCAGTTAACTGTTGGCTTGGCTTGCCAAAGAATGTGGAGTTAATATAAATTACTTTCCCCCTTTTGGTAGGGTAGTTGTCTTAGACCACCACAAGACTGCACTTGAGATATTAGGTGGTGACACCGCCGGCAATGTTCTTAAGGTGATTGACATGGAGAGGAGTGGAGCTACAATTGCCCATGATTACTTCAAGCAAACACTTGCTGAAAACAATGCGAAAGTCGAGGAGTTCAACAGGATGAGGAGGGTGTTTGAATACATCGAGGATGCGGATCTGTGGAGGTGGAATCTGCCCAACAGTAAGGCTTTCTCCAGTGGCTTGAAGGACTTGAATATCGAGTTCGATGCCGGGGCGAACCCCTCGGTGTTTCATCAGGTAGCCCCAGCTCTATTCATCCAGTTGATGACTTTATAAAGTGAAGATCTGATAACGTACTGAGAGATATCTTATAGTTTCGATACCAAGGGGTTGCTCTTAGGGAGTGCTGCCTTCAAAGTTGAGGAACTGCAGCTACTAGTTCTTGGTCAAAATTTTTTGGTCAATTTTTTCAAATGACATGCCTAGCTTTTTAAGCTGGGTATGTTGGCTAATAAGCTTCATACTATGTATCCCTGTGTATGGATTGAAACATGAGGTCATTAAGCTTGGAAGAACCTGAAGAATGAGAAGACTGAGTACGGCATAAAATTTTTAAGTTGCTAGCAACAGGGGAACGATAAAGCTTTGATTGCTGTTACTGCCTTATGGTCCTGAAATGCATTCTTGTTCTGAAGGATCAGAGTTTCATAATAGATCTGTACCTCTCCAAGAGAATGGTAAAATAAAGAAAGAATAATCTTCTTTCCCTGAGAAAAAAGTGTGAGAGAATTTTGAGCAAAGTACTTGGAGATCATTTTCCTGAAACCCGAATGCCTGTTTGATTGGGCGTTCTAGATTCACTTCCATGTGCAGTACCATGAGCCGATCGATCCATTAATCTGGTTCTTCTATCCATGATGAAATAGTTAACTATCATGTTTGTTTTTTTGGCAGCTCCTCTCCTTGGATCTGGAGGCTGTTATTAGTCAAGGCATGTTGAGCTTATCGCAGAAGCAAAAGTTAATAGACGAGGCTCTCCTCCAATCCTATGAAGTCGCCCTTGGTAGAGGAGCGTTCGGACGTTGCTTGGTATATTGCCTCTTTAACTTTCTCGTAATTTTGTAGAGGTTCTCTTATCGTGAAGTGAACAAGTCTCTGATCATCAACGACACTGTTTTCAAGGCTGTTAATGCAGACTCCATATCCGAGTTGAGAAGTGAGCTGGGAAACCAGTTAGCGGATAAAAGCCGGAAGATGAATCTGAGGTTAGTGGTGTCTTTGTTCAGTTGATCATTCGGCATCATTCATGTAGTTATTCCTTTGAAAATTTTGTCTCGTGCAGTCTGCCCTTTGTCGATAGGGAGATACCCATGTACGATTTTTGTAGGGTAGTGAGCGAACCTTTTATGTCCAACATTGTCTTACAAGCATCCTCTTGTCGTGTTTCAGGGGAATGGGGGCTGTCGTGTACCGAGTCCCGGAGCTTCAAAATGACGAATTGCTGAAGATTAGCCTTCGAAGTAACGGTAGTGAAGATACAACACCGATCTCACAGGTATATTCATATTCCCTTTCTACCACAGGGTCGTCTGAACAACCTGTTTTAGGTATCGCTGTCCTGATTAGACCATTTTAAGATTCGCAGAATCATCTGAGCCTGTTCTTGGTATTAGTCCTGCTCTAGTCGGAAGAAAGCGATGCTATAACAGGTTTGGTTCATTTTGCAGAGATTCGGAGGTGGCGGGCATCGGAATGCTAGTTCCTTCATCATCAGCTCCAAAGAGTTCGAGCAGTGGATGGTCTCTTGAGCAAAGATAGGCACTTGTGTAAAAAATACAGACTAGTTCATCAATTCATTTACTAAGTACAGCATTGTTTCTCGGTATGATTTGTTACTTCTTTAACCGAAAATGGTTGCCTGCACTGCGTTGTTCGTCATAATCATTGAATTCAATGTACTTTAGTTATTCATGAATTCAATGTTTCAATGGACAATTGATCAGCAGCCCTGGTGCTGGTCATGCCTGCAATATCGATGTCGAGGCTTTCTTCATGGTAAAAGTCACAAATCTATCAAAAATGTCCTTGTTGATCCAAGATCGACAGTTAGAGCCAGACTGTTCTTGCAAGAAAGAGTTCATCTCACTGTTTGGCTACTGCTAGTCCGACGCAGAATTTCCACAAGCAACCCAATTAAGCAACATTCTGCTCTTATACTCTCTGAAGCCAAAGTTAGAACTCTAGAGAAAATGGTGCAGATCCAAGAATCGGGATGTGGAGGGGGGGGGGGGGGAACCTTTTCCGGCCCGCAAAGTATATGCAGGTTAAGAAGATCATTTCGGTTGCACTTCTAAATCCCGATACACATGCCATTTTTTGTATCTCTGGTGTCCAGGCAAGACGGGCCTGAGTCGAGGAGCAGTTGTACAGTTTGAACAGCAACATCCTCTGAAACCATCTAGGCAGTCCTGGCAGCATCTACATAATAGAGCAGAAACATTTAAAGAAAAACCAGCAAAGAAAATGAGCCAGGAAGTTCCGTTTGAGGCTGTTGAAAAGGTGACTTGAGAGAGAGTAACTCACAGGAAGAGCAGGTTGCAATCAAGATTTGCACAATTCCGGTGTCTTAACTCGTGGACTAATGTACCACATAAGTGGCACTTTGCAAATTTATCTTCGTCCGATGCCTTCACCTGCTTATGTGTCACAGTTGCAGCTTCAGGCTTGTATGCAGAAGGGGGAAGAGAGAGTCGTGAGTCGAACACGAACAGATTTCCCACCCATTCTGCAGGGCCTTCATTTTCAAGGTAATGAGAGACGCCTCCTTTCAAGGTGTACAAATTCTTGAAGCCCTTTTTCTGCACTACAAACTGAAGCAGATCAGTAAACTTTATGTTTGCCCAGCTTTCCAAATAAGGTTGGTAGCATTGCAGTCCAATATGCAGGTTTCTGCTTCATCTTGAATATATAGAAAATAAAGACAAATCACTATCAATACATGATGCTCCCGCATTCTCATGAAAGATACAACTAATTCTCGATCAAGATTCAAAAGTTCCAAACAAGCAATCCATCAAGTCTCCTCAGCAATTACCAACTGAACAATGATGAAGTGTACATGCTTAAATCACTGCAAAACTTAGAAGTAAACCATAACGATACAAGTAAACAGATGAAAGTGAAGAATTGACTACCTCAGGATGGTAGAATAGACATCACAACGAATTCCACCAGTACAATACATTAGTATTTCTGTTTTCTCCCTGTCAACATCAGCAAGGGGATCCAAAGTGCTCATGACCTGGACAAGAGCGCATGCAAGATAGTTTTACTAATGACAACAACCCTAACAGGCAATCTGTAGATCACAAAATGCCTCTTTTCAGTTTTCATGATTGACAAAAGCCGTATACAGTTCTCCCATGGGAGGTCCAAGAGAACCTAGAAATACTGAACATGCAATTCTTTTTCAAAAATAAAAGATCGCTAAATGCTGTTCACTAATACCTCTGACTGAGACAAACCAAAAGATGTACTCCTAAAGCGATCCACCTCAGGACGTTTAGCCTCATGAAAGTGACCGACATCCCATTCATACCCTGCCCGGGATTAATATAAATCCTTTCAAAAGAGCAACAGCGACAAATATTGAAGCAACATTTGAGGTAATCTACGAGAAGGCAATATGAGGAGGGTTGTATTTAGAATAGCTAGCAATTTAGCAGTAATGATTGCAGTCTTCTTGTAACAAGAGTTATGCATTAATTCCAACTTTTTCTTCTACAGTTTGTGTTATTGAGTGAGCATAGACATTCGTCTTCATGTTCATGCATTTGCAACTCTAATCAAAGCTACAATAAGAGGGATCAATTCATTAAAATCTTATCAGATAGATATACATTGATTTCCATCATTTATAATCTACTGTTTTCACTTTATTAAGTCAAAATACACGTATTCACATTCATTTTCATTCATTTGTAGTCATAGGCAGTCGTTACCTTCGAAAATTTGAGGTGAGATTCCAGTACAAATACATAAAATAGGAAATAATAGATAATGGCAATGTTCCATTTTGATTAAAGAAACACAAGAGAAGAGCATTTCCACTTTGAGTAATTACCATTCCTGACGTCCAATACAACACATTTTCCATTTGATGCATCCATAGATTCAAGCTTTTTCTTCCATTCGGATGGTGACAAAGGTGTTGCACGCATGGAACAATCAAGCAGAGGCAGGTTGAAATTCCCCCTTCCAGCTGAGGAGAAAAAAGGGAAGTTAAACAAAAGAACAGAAGTTTATCTCATATAGACGACCCCTAAACAGAAGAGCAATTACATTACGTGGATTACCTGCACCAATGGCTTGAATTGCACCTTTAACTTTGGGAATGCATGCCCATTTACAGCGGGAGAGACCTGAACTAGTATGTCCGAAAATCTCTCATCTTCTCTCAACCACTCTACATATGAAAGAACATCCTTTGATGGCCCACTGTACTGCACAATGATGACACGTTATAATAACAATAAAAGATAGTCTTTGCTAATCTAAACGTCATGACAGATTAGAATGAGTCAAAGTTTTAAGGAATATGAAGTGTTTCTTTATGGCAGATATACATAGCAAACTTTGATTACATTGTCCATCGAGTAAATATCTATTTGAAGCTGAAGGAGCGTAATAGTACCTGTGCATTGATTCCTTGCTCGTTCAGATATATCCTACCATGTATATCAAGATCCTGAGAAATGCAAGACAAAATCAGAATATTGAGACAGCAAATAACTCGAAGTAGTCAAATGATTTTACTCATATAAGATGCACTGCAACTGTTTCAGTAAATTTATCTCCTTCAACAACCAAGTTCACCAGCCAACAGTTGAAAAAAGGCGGACAATCACATGTAAACATTCCTTGTCCACATCTAACAGCCATTGTCGCCAACAATTTACAGAGATCATTGCAACTGCTGCAGGAAACACTTGCCATTGCAAGCCACAGAACTATCATAGATTCGCCATAACTGTTCGCTTTTTCGATCACATTTGAATACTAATATGACTAAAATCATCATTTTGGGCATAATTCAGCGTGTAAGCAAACATACCACACGGAAGGAAATTCGAAAATTAATATAGTCAGGTCACCGCAACTCAAATTCGTGGACATGATCAAATTTTTTTCTCTCATCTGATGAGTTGAGCGGCTATACCAATATCCTGAAACCGCCATGGATTCTTCTGTTCACTCTAACACGGTCATAGAGACGAAACCAAGCATTACCTTCAAGAAAGCCAGGTGCTTTGCAACCTCCGACTCCGGGTCCCTAACGGGCACGAAACGATAGAAATTCACTACAATGAACTGTCCATCAGACTCCTCTCCTGAGCTTCCGCCGTGCTCAGGTGAAGAAACCGCCGCGCAGTAGCATAATCTCCGGGTGCTCCTCTCCTGCTTCTCTGTCCGTGTAGCCGAAGAGGAAGCGAGCGCTCCGCAATAGGCTTTACGAGAAGACCAGAAGCTAATCTGCCGCTTCTGGTAATGGGATATTGTTCTGTAACAGTTTCCGCTGCTACTAGCATCGCTCGTCGCGAGCCTCCTGCCAGGAAGCAGAGAAAATGCGGGAGAAATCGCAGGGGAAAATAGAACGAGACTCATTTGAGTTCCGCAGTCACTTCTGTATCACTTTGAAGAAGTCACAGGGCAAGAAGGGATGAGCTGCCCGGGGGTGCTTGGAGAGCAGCCATGGGAGGTGAGCTGAGGCTGAGCTGAGGATGAGTTTACTTCGACCACCATTGCCGCTTGACACTTGGAGATTGCTTCTTTTGTGGAAATTACATCTGGCACCCTGAACTTTCAAGGTTTTCTGTTTGCAACCTAAAGTCAATAACTAATTAACTCTTGCATTTCATGGGTAGTGGTGATCGGTCCGGTACCCTATATTTTTTTATGATACCCGAACTCTATCATATTTAAGACTGATTCCTGAAATTTGAAATTGGATCCTACTTGCTGGTTTTAAGAATTGAAACTTGTATTATACCACTAGCTCTGAATACTCGTGTGAAATCTAGTCTTCCATTAATAAATAAAAATAAAAAATTTAACGCAATTAATAAATAATTATTTAACAATTTTCTTACTTGAGATACTTGAAAAATGTCGAAAATATTCAATTGAATATAATATGTGAGAGTTTTTGAATATGAAAATATGAAAACATGAAAATAAATGGATAAAATAAAAATTAAGATTAAATGTTGTAATTTCATATTTTATATTTAGTAAATATATATTTGTAAGTTCCGGTTTCGGTTCCGGGTATTACCTTTAATGAAGTCAGAGCTGAAATTTATTTTAACCGTTTTCTATTTTTCTACTAAAAACCTATCTTATTCTAACGAGATTTTACCCGAAACCTACCCGCGGGTAGGTTCCAATCGGTTCTGGGTTTACTCAGTATCCGTGCACACTCCTATCATGAGGGTGTTCAATGAAAAAAATCAAAAAGCTGATGGACCGAAATTGAACTAAACAAAAATAGCTGAATCCCTTTAATTAATTTTGTATTGTTTTTAGCTTTATTGAAAATTGATGGAGGGCATTCTTAGAACTTTTTCAATGAGATTAAAATTATCTTAAATTTACTTAAAAGTAATAGAAATATGGATTAATTATTAAATATTTTTATATTAAGTATTTTATTTTTTAAGAGTAAATTAATTAATTCGTCCTTGAAAGATGCGATGTACATTAATTTCATCATTTTCTAATTTTGTACATCAGTATAGTCCTTCTGAACACCAATTTGATCTGTCAAACATCAATTACATAATTCTGAACATTAAATTTGTCATTCCGAACATGAGTTTCATTCTTCCAAATATCAGTTTTGTCATTCCGAACATTAATTTCATACTTCCGAACATTAATTTCATCTTTTCGAATATCAATTCAGTCCTTAATTATTGAACATCATATATATGTTCTTATTGTACATCATACAAGTCTTTCCATCTCTAAAACCGTCTGTTTTTTACGGAAAAATTACTGAAGATAAAAAACGTCCTTCCATTTATATTTGATGCATCCATTCATTTTAGCTCTTCATCATTGGGTGATCATTGAACAAACGTCTCTCTCTCAAGTCTCAACACATACACATAAATATGTATTTATCCCTTTCTTAATCTACTCTCTCTCTCTCTCTCTCGTATATATTCTTCCCATTCTCTCCCATTTCCACTCCTATCTCAAAACATATATACACACGTGTATATATATATATATATATCTCTCTCTCTCTCCCCCCATCACTCCCTCTTCTCATACACATTCTTTTCAGCATCTCTCTTTTTCTCATCTACTCTTTCCCTTCCACATTCACACCATTCTCCACACCATCACACACCTCATACACATGCACACACATCCTTCTCATCTCCCTCCCTCTCTTCCTGCTCCTAACTCCATCCTCATATTATTTTTACCCTCTTTAGCCCACATCACTCCCACCTCTCTCTATCCTCTAATATACATTCGCATATACCATTATCACATTTCTCTCTTTCTAGTTTTCTCTCTCTTCTCAAATCACTATTACCTCTCTCCCCCATCATTCCCTTCTCTCTCTAACCCACATCATCCCATCTCTCTCTCTCTTCTCCCTTAATACACATGCACACACATCGTTCTCACTTTTTTTACCCATCATGTTCATTTCTTTTTTTTTTCCCAATCACTACAATCTCTCTCTCACGAAAGAGATAGTGAAAGATTAAGATATGACTCGTATAATGCTTGAAAGAAACTCAAAGAGAAAGAGATAACTTTTATGAATGTTTGCTTGTGAAAGAGGTTCGTACAAAGAGATTACATTGAATTGTTTATTGATAGTTTCATATATTCATCAAGTTAGAGAGAGAAAAATTAAGTTTAATCGTTAATATTTTTTAATTAAATTCTCCACATCTGTAGATTACCTATAACTCCAGAGCCTCTAGGATTTTACAACACTCGATTTTGTTGGACGGTTTTCAAGTTATCACATTTAAAAATTTTAAAAATTTGTGATGATTTAAATTTAGAAAAAAAGACTATATTGATGAACAAATTTAGAAAAGTACTAACTTGATGTACATATAATCTCCAAGGGACTAGTTAGTTAATTTACTCCTTCAACCTTCAAATTTCAATCTGTCAAGAACCTATATGAAAATAACAAATTTCAAAGAGTAACATCGTTAACATTTCCCTAAGAAAGGACGATATTGATGTTCATTGAGGACGAAATTGATGTTAAGGGACTAAATTAATATTCAAAGGACCAAATTGATATTCAAAAAGATGCAATTGATGGTAAGTGGACTTAATTGATATTCAGAAGGGCGTAATTAATGTACAAATTTAGAAAAGGACGAAGTTGATATACATCGTATCTTTTAGAGACGAGTTCATCAATTTACTCTCTTTTAAAAAAAAATTATATTATCGAAAATGGAACGCAAAATCTTCCTTTAATAGCTTTACAAGTGCAGATATTACCATCAAATCGAATCAATTTTTTTTTGCTCGACAGCAATGAGAATGTATTCACTACTTAAAAACGAGTACATGGGGAAAATGCTCAAAAGAAAGAAAATTACATGATCGGATTATAACGAAAGGATCCTTCGATACTAATTATAAAGAAAGATATATGTGAATCACATTAGAGAATACACAGTGCAATTATAGCTAGTCAGCCAGCCACC